>CM063509.1:64187813-64210313 GCA_032207245.1 Pardosa pseudoannulata
TATATACGATTTTGGTAATTTTAGTAATTTTAGATTATTCCTGAAAATCCGTCAAAGCATATTGAATTACTTAAAATACACAAATCACATTTCTGGAAGTGTCACTATTATTACTAGTTCACACTCTAGTATGTATTATCCTATAATATGTATTGTTAAATAACCACAGTATAAATTTTATCGTTATAAGCAATATCCAATTGTGGAAGTATATGAGAAAGTTGCAAAAGAGAACGATCCCAATTTTGCAAGTCCCCTATCATCCAATCTAAAAAGATATGAATGTCCTTATCATATTAAAGAATCTCTCCACAGGAAATCTACTTATGCATATTTGAAAATATCTCTGTATCCCTCTCTGCATTGCAGTTTTATGACAAATCCTATTTCACACCTTTAAGTTCTCTAAAACTAGAAAATAAACCGTTAAACATATATTTTTAATTCTTGCATCACCACAAAACACTAAAGCATATTCTTCTTCCCAAAAAAAATTTTTGGCGCGTCTGAAAAATTTACGAATTTCCTTCAAAGAATGAAAAAAAAACGGGTTTAGAATTGCTTTAAAGTAAACTCACACACGCGTAACTTTTTTACGCGATTACGCGCCTGCTGCAAGAATTTTCCGTCGCTAATCCCATGTTCCCAGAGTCCTATCGCTGCTCGAAATTTCCAAGTGGAATTCCAAATTCCTGTCGCATAGCTTCACTTACAATAATACCCCTGCAGCTGCCCTCCTTCCCCCCTCCCTTAGCGGCTAAAAATGATTTCTTATGAAAAGACTTTTCGCGTCTGATCCTCCGCCAAAATTGTTGCCAGACTTCATTTGAAGTGTCTCACAGTGTAACGAACGTGTCGCAAAATGCGGATTAAAACGGAGGGAAATGATTGGTTTAGGCGACGGAAATAAGCCATTTTTGGAAGTAAAGATTAAATCTTTTAAAATAATAATTCCTTTTTGGGTAGAGAATGTCACAGCGAGTGGTGTATTTTCCCTGGAATTCGGATACATTGTCTTTATTAGGAAATGATTATAATCGTAATTGTTTGCTATTAACCTTCCAGCAAGGGCGTTCGGCAAATTTAGATGAGGTCACACAAGTCGTATTTTTTATGACAGCTGTTATTTTGCCGTCTTTGTCACGAAAAACGATAAAAATAAATGAATATTTATAAAGAAATAAAATTATGAATATTAACTAATAATTCACCCCCTATATAATAATAGCCTAAGTTATCTGTCCGTCTGTCCTCGAATTCATCAAGCGGTTTGGGCCTGGAATGGATAGAGGCATCCATATTGGATTCTTGATCAGTTAGGGTTAGCAACATTCAAAGCGAGTTCGAAAACATTCGAAATCCACCCTTTAACTCCTTTTCAATCATTTAATACCATTATTTCAAGCACTATTTGTCCCGGTTGAAAGCACTTGATTAAATTTATCAATTTATCACATAATAAATAGTTAAAAATAACATTTTTTTCTAGCATTATGAAGCTATACGTTTACCATCTCATTTCATGATTTCTTATTCTACGTATTTCTACGTTTTATCACTGAACTTAGATAATACTTAAATAATTTTCTTTAATATTTGGCTTAAATAATAGATTAAGTACATATGTAATCATTTAAAATTTAATCATATGTTTTTGTTTTTGTTGCAATGAAAATTTTATCACCGGTATTAACAACAAATTCTTTTCTTAAAAATCTAGGAGTCTATTATACGGAATAATGAATATCTAGCGTTTAAGTTATATATCTTTGAAAATTAAGAAGTTTGTTCGTTTGTGTTTTTGTTTTTTATACATAACCACACGGTTTGCAATCGATTTGCTAATTTGAGACTATTAAACCCTCTGTTGTTCATTCTGTCACATAATATGACAAGATAAATTAAAGTTTTAAACTAACATGCGGTCAGTAAAGATAAATTTTTGAGAGTGTACCAGATAATTCTCAGTCAAAAAAAAGAAAAAAAAAACATTTTTTTACCTGCCTCATAGGATACTTTACAATTCTGGAAAATAAAAAATTTTACTGATCCCGTCATATGACGGGCTATATACTAATTATTAATAAAATTATATATTTGTACCGATTTACTTTCCCACGATGATCAGCACGTGCATACACAGCTGTGGACTAAATTTCCAAGAAGAATTTAGGTGCAGCTGTTGACTTCGAGTTTTAGTGAGGACCCCTGCGGAACAGTTATAGATCACGGAGTGACACAAGTGTAACGGTCAAGCCCAGGCAGGGATGTAGCCATGAGATATGGGGGCCGAGGATAAGCAATAAGGTCAACTTTCACCAAAGGGGCCATTTTAACGAGCCCACCTGCACATCTGAAGGGAGTGCAGATGTGGGAAAGTTTCACCAACAAACGATTGGGACAGAGAAATAAAAAGGGGGCTTTGAACCGAGGTGTAAAGTTATGGAAGAAAAGTGGGAAAAGGACTCGATGTCGGGATTCAAGAGTTGCTGGACATCGAGATCCCGTGAGCAAGCCAGAAATGCAATTATTAAACGCATGGGTATGATCGGAACGCCAGCATAGACGTCCAGCAAAATAACGGCTACACGCCCGTACCGACGTCCAGCTGTTAACAGCCCCAGCCTGCTTCCCTGTAATTACTGAGGGTAAACTTAATAATATTCATAATTAATGCCTGGGTCACTGAATCTTTTGATAAGGAATACTATTTCAAGAGTAATGATGAATAGCAAAACCAAATAATTGCAGGTCATGTTAAATACTAACCAATTGATGTATTAATTTGTAAATATTGTACATAATAAATGTTTTAGTTTAAATATTAGGTATTTTCCTTTAATTGAATAGAGAATATTTTACTGTGTTTCCCCTTTAAGAACGAACACTGGTGTTTGTGTTGTAATTAAATTACAACAATATTATTTTTTTAATAAATGCCGGTTAGTAATAAAATAATAGTTCCTTTCGAATAGATTTTCAACAAAATTTTGAAACATTCTATTAATTAGTTAATAATTAAAGACGGGATTTTTGTTATTAATGTTCCAAAAAGAGCGTTAGGGAAATTTTCATGAGCATTCGCACGTCTTATTTTTTTATGGCAGTTGTTACTTTACTGTCTTTCGCATGAAAAACGGCAGAAATGAATAAATATTAATGATAACTCATTATTAATTCATTATTAAAAAAATCATATATTGTATTATTAATAGTGCATGAATATTAGTAAAATAATAATATAACAAAATAATAATCTCTTTTTGGAGATAATGTTATAGCGAGTGGTGTATTTTAGATGGAATTCCGAAGTATTGTCTTAATTAGTTAATGATTATAAACACGATTGTTTCTTATTAACCTTACAGTATGTGAGTTCAGAAAATTTTCATGAGCATTCGCAAATCGTATTTTTTATGGCAGTTGTTATTTTACTGTCTTTGGCATGAAAAACGGCAGAGAAATGAATAAATATTAATGATAACTCATTATTAATTCATTATTAAGAAAATCATATATTGTATTATTAATAGTGCATGAATATTAGTAAAATAATAATATAACAAAATAATAATCTCTTTTTGGAGATAATGTTATAGCGAGTGGTGTATTTTAGATGGAATTCCGAAGTATTGTCTTAATTAGTTAATGATTATAAACACGATTGTTTGTTATTAACCTTCCAGTACGTGAGTTCAGGAAATTTTCATGAGCATTCACGCGTCGTATTTTTTATGGCAGTTGTTATTTTACTGTCTTTGACATGAAAAACGGCAGAAATGAATAAATATTAATGATAACTCATTATTAATTCATTATTAAGAAAATCATATATTGTATTATTAATAATGCATGAATATTAATAAAATAATAATATAACAAAATAATAATCACTTTTTGGAGATAATGTCATAGCGAGTGGTGTATTTTAGATGGAATTCCGAAACATTGTCTTAATTAGTTAATGATTATTATTTCTTATTAACCTTCCAGTATGTGATTTCAGAAAATTTTCATGAGCATTCACGTGTCGTATTTTTTTATGGCAGTTGTTATTTTACTGTCTTTGGCATGAAAAACGGTAGAAATTGATAAATAATAATGAAACTCCTTATTAATTCATTATTAAGAAAATCATATATTGTATTATTAATAATGCATGAATATTAGTAAAATAATAATATAACAAAATAATAATCCCTTTTTGGATATAATGTCATAACGAGTGGTGTATTTTAGATGGAATTCTGAAACATTGTCTTAATTAGTTAATGATTATAAACACGATTGTTTGTTATTAACCTTCCAGTATGTGAGTTCAGAAAATTTTCATGGGCATTCACGCGTCGTATTTTTTATGGCAGTTGTTATTTTACTGTCTTTCGCATGAAAAACGGCAGAAATGAATAAATATTAATAGACTAACTCATTATTAATTCATTATTAAGAAAATCATATATTGTATTATTAATAATGCATGAATATTAATAAAATAATAATATAACAAAATAATAATCACTTTTTGGAGATAATGTCATAGCGAGTGGTGTATTTTAGATGGAATTCCGAAACATTGTCTTAATTAGTTAATGATTATAAACAGGATTGTTTGTTTTTAACCTTCCAGTATGTGAGTTCACAAAATTTTCATGAGCATTCACGAGTCGTATTTTTTATGGCAGTTGTTATTTTACTGTCTTTCGCATGAAAAACGGCAGAAATGAATAAATATTAATGATAACTCATTATTAATTCATTATTAAAAAAATCATATATTGTATTATTAATAATGCATGAATATTAATAAAATAATAATATAACAAAATAATAATCACTTTTTGGAGATAATGTCATAGCGAGTGGTGTATTTTAGATGGAATTCCGAAACATTGTCTTAATTAGTTAATGATTATTATTTCTTATTAACCTTCCAGTATGTGATTTCAGAAAATTTTCATGAGCATTCACGTGTCGTATTTTTTTATGGCAGTTGTTATTTTACTGTCTTTGGCATGAAAAACGGTAGAAATTAATAAATAATAATGAAACTCCTTATTAATTCATTATTAAGAAAATCATTTATTGTATTATTAATAATGCATGAATATTAGTAAAATAATAATATAACAAAATAATAATCCCTTTTTGGAGATAATGTCATAGCGAGTGGTTTATTTTAGATGGAATTCCGAAGAATTGTCTTAATTAGTTAATGATTATAAACAGGATTGTTTCTTATTAACCTTACAGTATGTGAGTTCAGAAAATTTTCATGAGCATTCGCAAATCGTATTTTTTTATGGCAGTTGTTATTTTATTGTCTTTGGCATTAAAAACGGCAGAAATGAATAAATATTAATGACAACTCTTTATTAATTCATTATTAGGAAAGTTATATATTGTATTATTAATAATGCATGAATATTAGTAAAATAATAATATAACAAAATAATAATCCCTTTTTGGATATAATGTCATAACGAGTGGTGTAATTTTTGAGTTGGAATTCCCCGAAGCATTGTCTTAATTAGTTAATGAACAGATTATAAACACCAGATTGGCGAAAATTTTCATGAGCAATTATTTTTTTTTAAGTTTGTTGTTTTACCTTCATGAAAAAACAGAAAGGTATAAATATTAATACTAACTCCTTATTAATGTGAAAAATTCATATATTGTTATTAATAATGCATGAATATTAGAAAATAATAGTTTCCTTTTTGAGATAATGAGCATCTCACGCACGTCGTATTTTTTTATGGCAGTTGTTATTTTACTGTCTTTGGCATGAAAAAACGGTAGAAAAGTATCCTACACTTGTTTGATGGGATTTACATCAGGGAAGTACGCTAGCCAATCCATTCGAGTGATATCTTCACTTTCCAGTAGCTTTTCAACAGCAAGATTCCGATGTGTATTAATAATATAAACCATAATATTATTCCAAATCAAAGTAACTTACGTGGTTGAGTTGTCGTGTTGCACAAAATAGATCGTTCCACAACCAAATCAAAAGCGACAGTAAACGGGAAATTAAAAAATTGAATTTTTCAGTAAATTTAACAGTTTAAAACAAACACTTTTCTGTCTAAATATTATTTAAATTTTTACGTTTGGAAAAAAAAAATATTTTCCAAAAACTCCCAGCGAATGGCTGCATCGGCAGTTGCTAGAAACAAAATGGCGCGAGTGAAGAGACCCACGGCAGCGACTTGACAAATCCCTTTTTCATACTCTCATTGCGCGCCAACATTTGTGCCAACATTTATGCGACATTTTATGGCTTCGAAGATGAACCAAATTATTAGTTTACGGCCTTCCTCTTGAGGGTTTTACGAGTAATTGCTTTTACCTGCGCCTTCCATTTTCCCTTCGCCGCACACCGCACGCACGAATCCGGGTAATTTACCGGCGATAAATTAAATTCGGCGGGGAGGAAAAATATACCTTGGAAGAACTAGGACGCTTGTCGAACGAGTAAAGCCCCCTCCCTCGAAGGGGGGACGGGGGATTACGTCTGATTTATTAACATCTTATCTGCCTAAGTTTTACCCCAAAACTGGATTATCGTACCTGGATCGACAGTCCCCTAGGGTTGATGGAAGTATCCCGATTTGCCTCAGGATTGCCTGGAGTTATAGACGCATGCTTGGAAAAAGAATGCGTTAATTTTTTTTTCCCCGCTTTTAATAAATTAGAAAGCCGTCGCTCATTTTCGGAAAAATGTGTGATACTTTAGGGTAAAGTAATGATAACGGCGTGTTATAATGCAATATTCTGCCAACGAAAATCTGTCAATTTGACAGGAAAATAATGTCGTTTAGAAAGGCTGTTTAAAACTGTTCAATGGGCATAGAAATTTTGTCTTTTATAAGTGTCTAAAAATGTTAAATCTACGAGACGCAGAGGCTTACTCAGGGGGGTGCAAAGAGACATACACCCCCCCAAGATTTTTTATCAAAACTAAAAAAAGAAGAGGGAAAGGAAATTTTAAATTTTGTCTCCCTTTTTTTAAAGTTTTTTTACTTTATTTTTACCTTAAATTTAAAGTTACCATTTTTTTTTAAGTTTTTTACTTTAGTTTACTTTAGGGTAAAGTAATGATAACGGCGTGTTATAATGCAATATTCTGCCAACGAAAATCTGTCAATTTGACAGATTTTCTTTTTTTACTTTAGTTTTACCGTAAGTTTATAGTTGCCGGTTTTTTTTTTTTAAGGTTTTTTACTTTAGTTTACTTTAGGGTAAGGTGCTCCGAGAATAACCGTACAATGGAATGATAACGGCGTATTATAATGCAATATTCTGCCAACGAAAATCTGTCAATTTGACAGATTTTCTTTTTTTACTTTAGTTTTACCGTAAGTTTATAGTTACCGTTTTTTTTTAAGTTTTTTACTTTAGCTTACTTTAGGGTAAAGTAATGATAATGGCTTGTTATAAGGCAATATTCTGCCAACGAAAATCTGTCAATTTGACAGGAAAATAATGTCATTTAGAAAGGCTGTTTAAAACTGTTCAATGGGCATAGAAATTTTGTCTTTTATAAGTGTCTAAAAATGTTAAATCTACGAGATACAGAGGCGTACCCAGGGGGTGTGCAAAGAGACATATACACCCCCCAAGATTTTTCTCAAAACTAAAAAAAGAAGAGGAAAAAGAAATTTTAAATTTTGTCTCCCTTTTTTTAAAAAAGTTTTTTACTTTAGTTTTACCGTAAGTTTAAAGTTACCGTTTTTTATAAAGTTTTTTACTTTAGTTTACTTTAGGGTAAAGTAATGATAACGACGTGTTATTATGCAATATTTTGCCAACGAAAATCTGTCAATTTGACAGATTTTCTTTTTTTACTTTAGTTTTACCGTAAGTTTATAGTTACCGTTTTTTTTTAAAGTTTTTTACTTTAGCTTACTTTAGGGTAAAGTAATGATAATGACGTGTTATAAGGCAATATTCTGCCAACGAAAATCTGTCAATTTGACAGACTTTCTTTTTTTACTTTAGTTTTACCGTAAGTTTAAAGTTACCGTTTTTTTTTTAAGTTTTTTACTTTAGTTTAGTTTAGGGTAAAGTAATGATAACGACTTGATATAATGCAATATTCTGCCAACGAAAATCTGTCAATTTGTCAGGAAAATAATGTCGTTTAGAAAGGCTGTATAAAATTGTTCAATGAGCATAGAAATTTTTACTTTTATAAGTGTCTAAAAATGTTAAATCTGCGAGATGCAGAGGCTTACCCAGGGGGTGTGCAAAGAGACATATACACCCCTCATGATTTTTCTCAAAACTAAAAAAAAGAAGAGGGAAAAGAAATTTTAAATTTTGTCTCCCTTTTTTTTAAGTTTTTTACTTTAGTTTTACCGTAAGTTTAAAGTTACCATTTTTTTTTAAGTTTTTTACTTTAGTTTACTTTAGGGTAAAGTAATGATAACGGCGTGTTATAAGGCAATATTCTGCCAACGAAAATCTGTCAATTTGACAGATTTTCTTTTTTTACTTTAGTTTAACCGTAAGTTTAAAGTTACCATTTTTTTTTAAGTTTTTTACTTTAGTTTACTTTAAGGTAAAGTAATGATAACGGTGTGTTATAATGCAATATTCTGCCAACGAAAATCTGTCAATTTGACAGGAAAATAATGTCATTTAGAAAGGGTGTTTAAAACTGTTCAATGGGAATAGAAATTTTGTCTTTTATATGTGTCTAAAAATATTAAATCTACGAGATGCAGAGGCGTATACAAAGAGACATATACACCCCCCAAGATTTTTCTCAAAACTAAAAAAAAGAAGGGGGAAAAGAAATTTTAAATTTTTTTCCCTTTTTTTTTAACGTTTAGAGATACCGTAATTGTACTGCAATAAGAACATTATCTTGAAATATTTCGGTTTTGTGAAAGGAAAAATATTAGGGTGAAATGCGTTTACAAATGGACTCTGCTTGCTGTATATCTGTAAAATATTCCTGTAAATGAAGTTTTAAATATTTTACAAAAACAAAATCGGAGAATAATTATAAATTTGTAAAAATTAATATGAATAGATTTATTCATTGCATTGTATCCGAATATTTTTAACCTTTTTTTTTAAATTGCAACTGCTATTTTGAATTATTAAATGGCATTTTATTAGCTTTCAGTGATACAGGATTCTATCAATTCTAGTAATTAAGAAATTTTGTTTTCATACTATCTCTATTATTTCTCCTAAATGGCGATATTTTTCTAATTATTATAACTTCGTAAAAGTTATATCAGTTCATGAATAGTTTTAAAACGGAGAAATTAGATTGATATAATGTATTCTTTAGTTTTTACATAATAATAATACTACATTAAAGTAGTCTTTTTTTTAATGGCAGTTATAGGCTCCTATATGAGAGACTTTAGGAAGGGGGGGGGGGGTCTGAGATAAAAATGTGTGTATGCATGTATTGTATTTTCATGTTTAAGTGTTAAATGTAGTTTAACACATTGTATGCGGGACACGTACTAGTACGTTTACTGACGATTGATACTTGAGCGCGGGTCACGTACTAGTACGGGTTAGTGTAAAAACAAGGTTTGTTTGTGGGTACAAAAATAACGGTATATATAGGAAAACGAAGCCGAGTGCTTTTGTCTACTACATAGATTCTGGAAAAATTTAGACAAATAAAAACTAGTGTTTACATTATTAGTTTTATGATTGCTCTTTTCATTTTTTTATAATACAAAAATGTTTATATATAACATAATTTTTAAAAATTAAAACTATATACTACTATTTCTATTTGATTTTTCATATTTACGATACTATCATACATTTCTCCACTCAAAAATATATTTTTTGTTTACAAAAATCTTATCGTTGTTATTTATATATATTTATTTATTTATTTGTTTATATAGTTCAATATAAAATATGAAAAGTTGGCTAAAAAGTGAAATAATTTTCGATCTATTGAGATTTAACTGAATAACTAAATTTCGCACAAAACGCCCGCTCCCGGTACAATGAGGAATTTGCACATGTGGGGGATTCGAACAACTTAGTGTTTTTCTGGTAATTTCAGACTCGTAGATTCCAAAAATGTTCTCAAAAATGTAAAAAACTGGGTCCATCATTTAAAAAATTAATTTTAAAGTTAAGCGAAAATCACGTGACATCAAAACGCTCCGTGATTGGTTGTGATGTCATCGTTCATGCAGACCAATATTTTTGTATTGCTTTTAAGCGCGCACTATTTTCCGATTTTGTTTTTGCAAGTTCCTGAAATTTTCTAGCTATCAAAATTTATTTTTATTTAAACCGGAAGGTTTATTTTATCGATCTAGATAGCTTAGTTATCTCAATTTGTCATAAATGTCTCTTCTACCTGGATTTACCAAAGGACAATCAGACAACCTCCCAAAAATTGACAGCATGTCAATGTTTTCTTTCTTGGCAAAAAACCCGGATTTTATGGGAGCAGAAATACGAGGAATTAAAACCCAAAGGTATGTAAAATCATTTATATTTTTTTCCAATTTTACTTAACATGTATTAATACTTTATTCATGCTAAACACAGCTCTTTTGTTTGTAAACACAAACAAGTCAAATAAATATACATATATCATATACACACACATTTGTGGTAGCATCGTTTTTTATAAATAGAGACGGATGTAATATTAAAATAAAAATTAGAGGAGGTATTTATTGTGAGACCGGTTTCATTAGCCTTCGTGTTGCAAAAAGTAGACCGTAGCACTCCAAAACCAAACCAATTCTTAGATATTTTAAATATGATGAAAAGAAATTTAAAATCTTTAAACGGCTTTGCTTAATTATTTATACATTTTTAAATAGCAATACAATTTTATTGCCTTTAATATTAATGTCAAATTAAAAAATGTATAGAATTTCTCAAATTAAATTTAATTTTTAAAGTAATATCATTATTAAGTATTTTAAAAATATTATACTTTTTTTTCAAATTAGTCACCAATTTAATCGAAAAATATCACTGTGATTTGATACACAAGAAAGTATGCATCTCTGAAGAAAATATTTATAATACCTTGAAAATACATAACCTTCCCCTCCCCCGAGTTATTTATTAGACAATTATATGCTTTAGACTTTAATATGTTTTACGATATTTATATGCTTTATCAAACATTTATTGTAGTTGAACTGTGTGATAATACTCGAAAATTAGCAGTTTTAAAAGTTAAATAGCACTGGTTAATCAACAGTCCTTTTAAAGGTATATATGTATTTTTATATACTTTAATTTTTCTAAACTAGTAATATTTAAACAAAAGCAAGCATTTGCTTGTGGTCTTTAAATGGTATTTACAAACCCATAGAGATGATTTATATCATAATTTGGTATTTAATTTCTCATCCCTTTTCATCGCAGTTGTCCAGATTTTACGTGAATGTGGATCTTTGGAAACGCTGAAAAATATTTTCTCATTGCAATTAGTTGCTGTATTTTTACAGAGTGGCACAATAAAATATTTGTAATATGATTTTTTAATGCCAGACATAGTAAAAAAAATTTTTTTATATGTGATACTTTACACAGAAACAAATTTAAAAGTCGCCTTTTAACATGTAAACAGCATAGGCGCTCGGTGTCTACATGAACGATGACGTCACAAACTCGGCGGAGAAAAAGTATCGTTTTTGAGAGACGTTAAAGAGTCCGCTATAAAACCCATTAGAAATCACTCATTAGGCTCCCAAATGAAAGAAAAATAGCTACTGTCTTGCTTACTTTTTTGTCTTGTATCATTTAAAATCAAAATTAGAAAACGTGAAAATTCCTCATTCCGCTGCGAAATGTACCCGCACACATTGTGTTAAAGAACTGACTTTACAAAATGGGAGGGGGTGAGCTGAATCCCCTTCTGCACTTTCTATATGGGTGCCCTTGTTGGCAATGGCAATATGCACCTCCCAAAACTAATTTCTGGGTACGCCACTGACGAGAAGCTGTGTTTCATTACAGTTTGAGTCTGTTAAATTTATAATAAAATACAAGCTACAAGCAGGGCTCGGTACCGTAAATTTTTTCGTTCATATTCAACTAAAAAAAATTATTGGTTCGGTTCCGGATTTCGTTCCGCCAAAAATTTCGATTTCCGGTTCAATTCCGAATGAATTATTTTATGTATTTTCTTATTTGTACTAAAAATATAATACCATAATAAACAAAAAATGTAGTCTATCAATGTTTAGAAGATTATATTCTATTTTTAAATGGCACACGATGTGATTAGATACAATTAACCAGCATGTACAATATGAGAGGTAAACAGAGAACGGCAAACATTGGCATTGTTATCCATTATCAAAATTGCTTCTGACAACTGAACATTCAACTCAATTAAATATGCCTTCTATAGCAACTTCACGCGAAACTGAAGCAGAAAAATAATAGTAAACATCCAAACACGAAATCGAGAAGCAATGTACATCTAATGACGATAATTATTTGGTTGGAGTCAAATTATAAATTATTGATCAATTGATTAATAACCGAAATAAACCGATATTTTTTCCGTTTAGTTCCGGTTTTCGGTACAGTTTCGGTTCGAAGACCTGGCTACAAGCAGTTCTCTGCGGGATTAATGATGTTTATAACAAAATGACTGAAAGTATATCGAACCGGGTACAGTTTCGGTTCGAAGACCTGGCTACAAGCAGTTCGCTGCGGGATTAATGATGTTTATAACAAAATGACTGAAAGTATATCGAACCGAAATAAACCAATATTTTTTTCCGTTCAGTTCCGGTTTTCGGTGCAGTTTCGGCTCGAAGACCTGGCTACAAGCAGTTCTCTGCGGGATTAATGATGTTTATAACAAAACGGCTGAAAGTATATCGAACCGAAATAAACCAATATTTTTTTTCCGTTCAGTTCCGGTTTTCGGTACAGTTTCGGTTCGAAGACCTGGCTACAAACAGTTCGCTGCGCGATTACTGATGTTTATAACGAAATGACTGAAAATATATCGAACCGAAATAAACCAATGTTTTTTTCTGTTCAGTTCCGGTTTTCGGTACAGTTTCAGTTTGAAGACCTGGCTACAAGCAGTTCGGTGAGGGAGTACCGATGTTTATAATAAAATGACTGAAAGTATATCGAACTGAAATAAACCAATATTTTTTTTGTTCAGTTCCGGTTTTCGGTACAGTTTCGGTTTGAAGACCTGGCTACAAGCAGTTCGCTGCAGAATTAATGATGCTTATAACAAAATGACTGAAAGTATATCGAACCGAAATAAACCAATATTTTTTTTCGTACAGTTCCGGTTTTCGGTACAGTTTCGGTTCGAAGACCTGGCTACAAGCAGTTCGCTGAGGGATTAATGATGTTTATAACAAAATGACTGAAAGTATATCGAACCGAAATAAACCAATATTTTTCTCCGTTCAGTTCCGGTTTTCGTTCCGACAAAAATAACGGTTTTTTCCGGTTTTCGGTACAGTTTCGGTTCGAAGACCTGGCTACAAGCAGTTCGCTACGGGATTAATGATGTTTATAACAAAATGACTGAAAGTATATCGAACAGAAATAAACCAATATTTTTTTCCGTTCAGTTCCGGTTTCGGTATAGTTTCGGTTCGAAGACCTGGCTACAAGCAGTTCGCTGCAGGATTAATGATGTTTATAACGAAATGACTGACAGTGTATGGAACCGAAATAAACCAATATTTTTTTTTCCCTTCAGTTCCTGTTTTCGGTACAGTTTCGTTTTGAAGACCTGGCTACAAGCAGTGCGCTGCGGGATTAACGATGTTTATAACAAAATGACTGAAAGCATATGGAACCGAAATAAACCAATATTTTTTCAGTTCAGTTCCGGTTTTAGTTTCCACAAAAATAACGGTCTTTTCCGGTTTTCGTTACAGTTTCGGTTCGAGGACCTGGCTACAAGCATTTCTCTGAGATGAAGTTTATAATTCAAACAAATATCACACTGATCATAATCAATGTAATATAATTAGATTGTTTTATTGTTTATTAATGTTATAATTATTTATGAAGATATAAATGCTTTATTGTTCTCTTACTAATTATTGAATAATAATTATTGATGCAAATGGTAATCTGTCAATTTGACAGGAAAATTATTTAAATTTGAAAGACCGTTTAAAACTATTCAATGGATATAATTCTGTTTTTATTTGTGTCTAAAAATGTAAAATATACAAGGTGATATGTATTTTTTTTTACAATTACTGTTTTCTTACTAATTTATGAATAATAATTGTCACTATCAACGAAAATCAGTCATTGTGTTGGAAAAATAAAATTATTTATTTAAGGCAGCTTAAAACTGTTCAATGGACATAAAGCGTCGGTTTTTTTTAAGTGTCTAAAAATGTTAAATCTACGTTATATAATATATATATGAGCCTTTTTTAAAAAAATAGTTAAGTCAATTTTTGACAATTAGTTGCCAAACGATGTCCGAATGGGTAGGGTGCTGCTCTTGAGTACCGGAATTCTTGGGTTCAATCCCGCTGATGACATGGTTGTTCGTCACCGTCCGAAATCGGTTTAAATCAGTAGATCTAAAACAGTTAAACTTTATCACTCCAAACCAAATCAAACGAGACAAACTGTTGGATAATGATAACAATGGATGTAAATATAATTCTATATGCTATAAATTAACGTCTCCCCTCCAAAAAATTATTTTTTCATCACTTGTCAGTAAAATTTTCAGCATTTTGTCAGTATTGATAGAAGTAGTTAATAAAACACAAATATGATTATTTTGAAAATGATGTAAGTCCTTCAGAATATGAAGCTAAAAAATTATACTACATAACTGTACTATATTTATTTAAATAAAACTTTAAAAACAATAGCATTATAAATTTACAGGGTATTTCAAAAATGACCGGTATATTTGAAAAATCAATACAAACGAAACGGACAGTGATAGAAATTCACAGTTTATTGCAATATGCTTGGGACAATAGTAAATTTTCAGTCAGACAAACTTTAAAATTAGTTACAATATTCCACAACAGATGGCGCGCCATTCATTTCTTAGAGGAAAAAATGCATTTATAGCCACATCAATGTCTTCTCCTGAATGAAACGACGTTTACGTAAGTTCTTTTTTAGATTAAAGACTAGCCAAATGTCACACGTAGCTAGATCAGGTGAATACGGTGGATGTTCTATCACTTTAATTTGTTTTTGTTTAAGAAACTCAACTGTTAATCGGGCTGTATGTGAAGATGCATTGTCATAATGAACCATTAGTACCCTAACATTCACTTCTTGTAGAATTTGTGGAAGACATTTAGTGGTAAGGTAATTCCTCAGCTGACCCAGGCTTTCCGCCCATACAGCAGCATTTTACTGAAGACCAGTCGCCATAACAACAATCACTAACAGCTACAAAGCTGCGCTGACCTATGAGAGGCTCCGTCATGGCTCGAAATTAATGTAGACGACCCCAGTAAGGATACAATACCACATCGGCAAGATCGAGACTACCAGGGAAGTCTGAAGAGAAGGATCACTCAGGAAACCCCGGGTTCGTGAAACCCGAGTATACCTAAAGGAGGTATACCCCTTGAGGTTGTCAGACGGCTATCATCGGCCTAGAGGGACACTCCTAGTTTACAGGGGGCGCCACGAGGAGGCTGATAGCTGTCCTAGGTGAGGTACCGTAGTACAACACCCTGAGGCTCAACTCCTCAGCTGTGCCGAAACACATCTGAAGTGTATCACTGCCCCACCCCCCTACATTTAGTGGTATACCATTTTGCTGTTACTGTCTTCTGTCCTTCCAACTTGATGGCTTTGACCAATCCCCGTACTTCTGAAGAAAACGGCATACATCGCTTTTGTCACTGCGCTTTCTCTTTACACCATTGTCGGAGTAGGATCATGTTCAAAGACCCATACTTTGCTTTCTTGACGTGTTGGAACGTCGAAAAACGGTATGTACGTTTCATCACCCATTACAATTTTAGAAATGTTGCGGTGGCCACCATCATTTAGCAATTTAAAGGTTTCTTTACTGATTCTGACCCGCTTCCCTTTTTGGTGCTCAGTTAGATTATGGGGAACCCAACGGCAAACTACTTTTTTCATATGTATTTCTTCATTAATAGTTTTGTGTATATCTGCGGGTACAATGTTAAATTCCTTCTGTATAATTTGATGGGTACAGCGATTATCATCCATTAACATTTTTCGTATGGCAGACACATTATCCGGGATTACTGCAAGCGGCGGCCTTCTTGTGTGTTCTTCATCCTGAAGAAAATGGCAACCTCTGCTAAATTCTTTAAACCATCTGAATACAGTAGCACAAGCTGGAGATTCATCACCAAATGCCAATTGCAACCGTTGAAATCATTCTTTTTTATTTAATCCTGCTTTAAAATCGCAGAAAATCATAGCACGAAAATGTTCTAGCATCGACTCCATTTTCTCTTTTGTTTAAAATTTATTCTAAGCTAAACAAGTTGAAGTAAGTCAGTAAAAATTTGTCTGCTGTGTTAAAATACTTTGTATTTTAAAATTAAACCGTTATTTTTAATTTGTAATTTCTAGTCTGCGAGTATCTCAAAAATTTCAGACTAACCCTCGTACACATTACAAAAAGGTCAAAACTGGAAAATAACAAGTAACAGTCATGCGAAGTACGAGTTCTAACTGTTTAAAATCGATTCTAGAAATAAAACAATATAATTGTAACATGAGTTCACAGTCAGCGCAAGAGAGTTGCTTGATAGGCCGTCCACCCAAATGGTAGCGGAAGCTGAAAATTCATTTAACTTTCTGGATGCGACATTTTCAAAAGCACTCGGAAAATAAAATACATGAAAGGAGGGAAAAAACCGGATGATAAGTTCTTTAGAAAGATCCATTAATTAACTTTGGAAGGAAGAAAATGGCTGTTCATTTTATCCATTAGCGAATAGAATTCTTCCCCCGTGTTCCGGCCAGTACGCTGCCTGATGCGTGGAAGTTAAGAAACAGTTAATGCACTAAATGACCTGCGGGTAGCCACAAGACTTGTTCTGATTCAATTTCGGTGAAAATCACTTTGCAGATGGAGGAAAGAAACTTCCTGGAGTTCATTTTTTGTTCTAGAGAAATGTAGAAGAACTTTGGCTTGGAATGTAACAACGAAATTATAATGAATGGAGACGTCTTAAAGATTTGTAAGTACCATGTGATCAAAAAGTCCGTGTAAACTTTAAAAATTCATAATAACCGGAAAAATAACCAAAATAAAAAACGGTTTGTAGGGTTAATATCGCTGTGGCATGGGATTTTTTTAAACAGAAAAAGAACCTCAAAAAGAGTCGATAGAGGGCAATGATGTAAGGTAATTCCTCAGCTGACCCAGGCTTTTCGCCCATACAGCAGCTTTCACTGAAGACCACTCTCCACGACCGCAACCACAACAGCTACAGAGCTGCTACTGACCTACGCAAGGTTCCGTCTTGGCTCGAGGATTAATGTAGTCAACCCCAGTAAGGAACAAGCTTTACAGAGGCAAGTTCAGGACTACCAGGTAAGACGTAGAATAAAGATCACTCGGGTGAACCCCGGGCTCGTGACACCCGTGTATACCTAAAGGAGGTATACCCCTGAGGTAGTCTCTCATTTAGCACTACCCGGAGGGCACGTACGGCTTGAAGCTCGTGGCCGCGGAAGCTAGAGACGTTGCCCCCCTGGGAACTGATGTAAACAAGTCAAAGAAAAAGAAACGCAAATAACAAACAGAATGCCTCCAAATCGTTTATTACAACAGCATGTGTTCCACATGACCACCACCACAGGAAATAATACACTGCAGGTGAGTCACAAATCCAGCAACGGCAGAGTGCAGAAGGTCCGGTTGTATGCAAGACACCTCTCGGATAGCATCTTTCAGTTCAGAGAAATTGGATGGATTGGATCGAAAAACCCAAGATTTCAAATATCCCCACAACCAAAAGTCTGTCGGGGTCAAATCTGGAGACCGAGGAGGCTATGGGAACCTGAAACGCCTGCTAATGATTTTGTCTTCCCCGAATGTCTGGATCAGGAAATCCTTCTCCGAATTAGCAGTGTGACTAGTTGCTCCATCTTGCATAAAAGTGACAGTAGATAGCGCATCTCTTTCACGCAAAACTGACAAGACATTATCCCGCAGAAGTGTTAAATAACGCTGCGCATTCACCATATCCGTTTTCTACCCTTTTACTGGGCACTCCGTTTCGAAGAAGAAAGGTCCTATGATGAACGAACCTGTAAATCCATACCACACTGTCACTTTTGGGGAATTCAATGGTTTTTGCGTGTATTCAAGTGGATTAGACGTTGCCCATATGCGATAGTTATGGGTATTAAAGTCGACATGAAGCGAAAAATGAGCTTCATCTTTCCATAACATTTTAAAGACCCAGGTGGCATTCTGTTATTATTAGGCATTCTGTATTTATAGGAGAGCAAGCTCTTATAACAGTCTCATTTGCATATTTCCTCTGAAGTCGCTCGTACCAGCGTCATCAGTCGGCTGTTTTTTGGGTTACTGTTTTCTTGTCTTAAAAAAATCCCATGCCCTTACGATAGTAACCCTGCAAACAGTTTTTTATTTTGGTTATTTTTCCGGTTATTATGAATTTTTAAAGTTCATACGGACTTTTGATCCCCCGGTACAAGAAACAGATTACGTTCTGAAGCCCGCTTAAAGATAAAAACTTTCATAGCAGTTACGATTATTTTAAATAACATATGTATTGAAATTTCAGACCAAAACTATGTAACTTGATTGCAATTGTATTTTAAACTAAATTTATGGCGATTCTATCCCTAAAATTAAAATCTTTGGCGAGATACCTTTGTTTCTATTCTGATTGGGGTAACCTATGGCTACTTCAAATGCACCAATTCTTTCATAACTCCTTTACATGACAGAGTTTCACCTCTCAAGCGTCATCATGTGACTAATTTTTGACAGTTTGATTGGCTAGCTCACTAGCAACTTACACCACTATAAAACCTAATGTTACGTCTTTTGGCGAGAGAAGCTCTATAGACAAGATGTCTCAATAAACTGTATTATTTTTACTTTCAAATTTTGATGTTTTCTCTCTAAGAAATGACTGCAGCTATCAGCTGGGTACCATTTTTATTTATGATGTAAACACCCATAATATACTATATATATATTATATATATATATATATATATATATATATATACATATATATGTGTGTGTGTGTGTGTATGTATGAATACATACATATATATGTGTGTGTGTAAGGAAAATTCTCACGAATTCAAAATCTGCATCAACTAAAAAATTCGCGTCCTTTTGCATTCCCCTATTTAACCCCTAAACAAATTGACCACTGGGGCTACATTTTACACTCTCAAGGAAGGGGGTCAAACTAATTATAATTCTACATTGCCCGCGAAATTTAAGAAATTTCCAAACATAAAGAGATGCAAGCTATCGAAGGCAGATTTTCCTAGACATTTTCCCACACATTTTGACTGAGAAAGTTGACCAGTATTAAGGGCCTTTTACTTCTAACTTCAACTAGCTTACCCCGCAATATGTCCTTATAATGTAGGAAAACCCGTCCTCCAACCATCTGTTAATAAAGTCTTTAACTGAAACGGTGTCATTTTATGGGCCATGTCTGCAACCACCCATCATCAGTCCGTCTCATTACATATATATATATATCTATATATCTATAGATATATATATATATATATATATATATATAAATATATATATATATAATATATATATATATATATATATCCCAATATAAGTATAGCCTAAGTTATCTGTCCGTCTGTCCTCGAATCTATGATGCGGTTGACCTGGAATGGATAGAGGCATCCATATTGGATTCTTGATGAGTCAGGGTTAGCAAAATTCAAAGCGAGAGAAATTATCTTCTCCTGAAGTATAAATCCCATTCAAAAAAAAAATTGCTATAAATATGCTTCATGTCACTTCAAAAAACTGTCGTCTTTAAAACGTTTGAAATCCATTTCATTTTGAGCGTTAATGTCAATATTTGAAGCTATTTTCTGTTAAATGCAGTGATACATTTATCAATTTATCCCATAATAAATTAGTAAAAATAACATTTTTTAGCATTATGACGTCACCCGTAAACCCTCTCATTTAATCATTTCTTATTTTAAATATTCAAATATCGTCTGCATTATTTCATCCGTTTTATCATTGAACTTAGATATTCCGTAAATAATTTTCTTTTATATTTGGCTTAAACAAAATATTAGGTACATGCAATATTTTAAATTTAATCATTTATTATTTTTGTTAAATGAAAATTTTTTCAACAGTATTAACAACAAATTCTTTGCATAAAAGTCTAGGAGTCTTTTTAAAGTACAAATAAACATCTAGCTTTCAAGTTATATATCTTTGAAAATTAATAAGCTTGTTCGTTTGTGTGTGTGTGTGTGCGTGTGTTTTTACATAACCACATGGTTTGACTAAATGAATTCAACGTAATTCTGAACTACATTCACTATCGGGAGACTTTAGATGAGTATGAAGAGAAACAAATTATTGAGAGATAAGTTTTGATACAAAACAAATTATTTACCAGATAATTCTCAGCCATAAAATAAACCATTTTTGTTAAGATGTTTTAAATATTTTGTAGCAAGATGTTCTCGGTGAATTATGCAATGAATCGGTATAAATTGTGAAATTTGAGAATCGTCTCTTAAAAGTCCAATAAGACTGATTTTTTTACCCATCATTCATGGGGCTGCATCTGTTGTTATAATTTTTTTAAATATAATGACACAAAAATGAAAAGGGAACTAGGATACATTTATCGAGAGCCACAAATAATCCTTTAAAGACCCGCATGTGGCTAGAGAGCCTCAAGTTGCCCTTCCCCCCTCTGGTATAGTTATTCAAATACAAGTCTCTTTGAAGTTCGCATTTTAATTTATTTAGTCATACTTTTTACAGCTCATAGAAAATATTCTATCACAGAAAAAATTTTCGAAGAGAGTAAAAGCTTGTGCCGGAATTGACGGTAGATGCATTTCAGTTTGCATTAGTGTAAGTGAGCGTTGCTTCTCTAAGTGCAGTGTGTTTTCTTCAATTGATCTGTGACATATTTTCATGGGTAGCATGAAGAGAAACTTTTGTTATTACATTGTCGGTTTACTGGGAAAGAGAAATATTGTATACAATAAAATAAAAAATTAATGTATTTTATATTTCCTGATTTTTATATATATATATAAACGGAATTGGCTCTTTTCTTAGTTGGAAACAGGATATAAATATATTGAGGTCCGATTAATGAGTTGACTCAGCCTTTCATTTCAGATAGACAAATTGAGGACCAAGCATGCTTAACTAAACACTTTACGCGTAAGATTACCACCTAACCGAACTTCGTAATAGGGCATTTGGTCACGCAAACGGAGATTAGCACCGTAAGCCTTGGCTGTAACAGTGGACTAGGGACAGTATAAATAGTGGACAGCCCCCTATTTTTTTTAATATATATAATATATATATATATATATATATGTAAATGTATATATATAATATGTATATTATATATATGTATATTTATATATGTATATTATATATATAATATATATATATGTATATATATATATATAATATATATATATATATATATATGTATGTATATATATATAATATTATATATGACCTATTATATGATGTTGAGTTACCAAACATATAATAACATCAATTTTTGTTTATAAAAATTAAAG
The DNA here is from genome assembly GCA_032207245.1 of Pardosa pseudoannulata. NCBI lineage: Eukaryota > Metazoa > Arthropoda > Arachnida > Araneae > Lycosidae > Pardosa > Pardosa pseudoannulata. The sequence continues at coordinate 64,209,576 of CM063509.1, forward strand.
AAGACTAATCACGTGTAAACATTCGTGACACCATTGATGCTATTCTCTATTTTATTCTTAATATACAGTATAACCAAGATTACCCAGTTTTGATTAACCGAGGTTTCATTAACAGAGTCGGGTTTTTTTCTGGATATCTAATTATACCTGAAGAGAAACTTTATTATTACTTTGTGGTTTTACCGAAAAAGAGAAATATTATATGAAATTAAATAAAATTTTATTGTAAGTTTATAATTTTAGAGTTATTTTTGAAAAAGGGATTGCCTTTTTCTATTGTTGGCAACAGGATGTGAATACGTGACCAATTATATAATGTTGAGTTACCAAACATTTAATAACATCAATTTTTGTTTATAAAATTAAAGAAAACTAATCACGTGTAAACATTCGTGTCACCGATGACGCTATTCTCTATTTTTTTCTTAATATAGAGTATAACCAAGATTACCCCAGCTTTTATTATCCGAGGTTTCATCTAACTGAGTCGATTTTTTCTGAATATCTAATTATACAGATATAAATTACGTAGTGTTATTAAATTTGGATATCAAAAGTTTCGTAAACGTTCGATAACTACTAAACTGCACATGTATATAAATAGAATAAATATATATATATATATATAATATATATATATATAAATAATATATATATAATATAATATATATATATAATAAATATATATATATATTATATATATATATACATATTTATATACTATATATATATATACAT
>CM063509.1:64220313-64287813 GCA_032207245.1 Pardosa pseudoannulata
TTTTCTGAAAGGGAAGTTCAGACTTCCTTGTTATCACAATAATGCCTAGCATCCCTTTTTAAAGACAGCTAAAAAATAGTTTGTAGAAAATTTACATTTCCTAAGGACATCTACCAAATTTTCGAGTATCTAGTAACATTTATAATTTTGATATTGTAATCAAACTTTACATCAACTTTTATGATTTTATGATCAATTTTTATGATTTTATGAAAAGCACATATAATTTTGGAAGGTACAGTGATTGATCCAAGTGGAAGCTGAGAAAGAATCAATAAAGGAATCCGAAAATATTATTAATGGAATAGTTATTTAAATCTTTCTTCTTAAAATAACTTTTACATTCTATCAATTAGAAATCGATAGCAAGTTTTGTCTGACTACTATAGGCTATACTGACAAATGAATTCAAGCGATTTATAGAATTTTAGCAATTTGCTGACTTAGTTTGTTAGAAGGTAACAAAATTGCAGACCTCTTAGAAATATGGGAATGCAGTTATTAATCTAGTCCTAAAAAATAAATTAATAAATAAAAACCTGCACTCAGCAGAGCATAGAAAAATTTCAGCAGCGAAATTCCATCACTGCTCAGTTTGTCTCACTTACCTACTAAGTGCATAGCTCTGTCTAGTTCAGCTTTTAATATTTCGAGTATCTTTCGGACACCATCTTTTCCCTGGAACCAAGAAAAAAAAAAGAAAATTTTAGTTTTTAATTCTCTTTCCCTTACTTTTTCTTCCTTTCTTCTTCTCTTTATCTCACTCTACTCACTCTTCTCTTTCCCCTCCTAAACTTTATCTTTCTCAAAACTATACTTTTATCTTTTCTCTCTCTACTTACTCCCTTATCCTTCTCTCTAATCCTTACCTCACTCCCTCTTCCCTCTAGTCTAAATCTTCTTTATCTCTTCTCCTTCACTCTAGTCTCTACATTTCTAATTTCTCTCTTTCTCTCTAGTCCCTATCTCCCTCTAATCCTATCTTTCCCTTTCCCATCCTTATTTTCTCACTCTCACAAGCACACCGTTTAAAGTTTTTTAGATAATCGTGCTAATCAAGCCAACCTCAGACAAATCCAGTGTGAGTAAACGCATTATTGTCTAGGTGTACAGGTCTAGAGTGGAGAAATAAACTTTACAAAACTGGATGAAGATAATCAGCCATAATACTGAAGTAAACCCCCTCTAATCTCTGTCTCACTCCCTCTCCCCTCTAGTCTAAATCCCTCTTTCTCTCTTCTTCACTCTAGTCGCGACATCTCTAATTTCTCTCTTTTTCTCTAGTCCCTATCTTCCTCTAGTATATCTTTCACTCTCCCATCCTTATTCTCTCACTCTCACGCTCACCATATAAAGTTTTTTAGATAATCGTGCTAATCAAGCCAACCTCGGACAAATCCAGTGTGAATAAACGCATTATTGTCTAGGTGTACAGGTCTAGAGTGGAGAAATAAACTTTACAAAACTGGATGAAGATAATCAGCCATAATACTGAAGTAAACCCCCTCTAATCTCTGTCTCACTCCCTCTCCCCTCTAGTCTAAATCCCTCTTTCTCTCTTCTTCACTCTAGTCGCGACATCTCTAATTTCTCTCTTTTTCTCTAGTCCCTATCTTCCTCTAGTCTATCTTTCACTCTCCCATCTTTGTTCTCTCACTCTCACCCACACACCGTTTAAAGTTTTTTAAATAATCGTGCTAATCAAGCCAACCTCAGACAAATCCAGTGTGAATAAACGCATTATCGTCTCGGTGTACAGGTCTAGAGTGGAGAAATAAACTTTACAAAACTGAATGAAGATAATCAGCCATAATACTGAAGTAAACCCCCTCTAATCTCTATCTCACTCCCTCTCCCATCTAGTCTAAATCCCTCTTTCTCACTTCTTCACTCTAGTCGCTACATCTCTCTCTCTTTTTCTCTAGTCCCTATCTGCCTCTAGTCTATCTTTCACTCTCCCATCTTTGTCCTCTCACTCTCACAAACACACCGTTTAAAGTTTTTTAAATAATTGTGCTAATCAAGCCAACCTCAGACAAATCCAGTGTGAGTAAACGCATTATTGTCTAGGTGTACAGGTCTAGAGTGGAGAAATAAACTTTACAAAATTGGACGAAGATAATCAGCCATAATTCTGAAGTAAACCCGTGATGTAACTTGCCCATATAAGAGGACCGCATGTGAGCTTAAAATGACATCTATTAATATACATACATGCATCATACATAGATAGCTTACTTTGCATATAGTCATACACATACATTTAAATAATGTTTTTGAAAGACAGGAACAGTAGAAATCTTACCGAATGCGCCAGTCCCCAGAGAGCTGGTCTTCCTATAAAAACAGCCCTGGCACCCAGGGCTAAGCACTTGAGTACATCGGTGCCCCATCGGACTCCCCCGTCTACATATACTTCGCAGCCTGTGCCAGCTAGAGCGGAAGATATGCTACGCAGAGCATCTACCTGCAATGTAAACCAATTAGACCATAAGATAACTATACGATTGTTATTTATCACAAATTGTATCAAACGTGTTAGGTGAACATAGTTCCTTGAGAGATTTAAAATATTCATTATAATAGCTCTGGTGACCACAATATTGTACATATTTTTATAATTGTAAATAGTTGTGTTTTAATTCTTTATTATTTGTAAATGTTTATACAAACTCTATGCCCATAGACCAAACAATTACATTCATTCCTGTTTGGTTGCTATAAAAGAAGAAACAAGTCTTTTACTCGGCAGTACCAGAGTAAGCGCACATTGCAGCAGTTCCTCTCAGCAGCAATTGCCTTCTACCTACAAACAATGCTTTCTCGTTAGTAGTCTAGACAATCGCAATAGTGAAACCCTCTCCTCTCCCGTATTTTATTACGGAGTCTACGACCTCAACCTTGAATCCTTAGTTATCTTTAGCTTGCCGTTTTTCAGCTTCATTAGTGAACCACTAATACTTGATATGCAATTTCGAACTTTAACTTATCTTCATTCGTTTCTTAATGTTCAGTTGCTTTATTTTTAAAAATAAAATTGTAAAATTGTTATTTTTATTTCATGCTTATTTCTACTTGTACACAGAAGTATTTGTGAAGGCGTTTAATTTTGCTATAACTACACAGCCTTTTTAATTGTTTTCATGAAGTATAGGAAGTATTGTTTTCATGAAGTATAGGAAGTACTGTAATCGAAAAAATTTTGGCCATCAAGTTTCAAAAGAAATATCCATTTTGTCCGAATCCTAATTCATTTTAACTAGTTTGAGAGGTACTTCTCTAAGTACACACAAGGGAACTAAGAAACTTTTACAATCTTAACTAAACTATGAGTATAACTTTTGATCATTCCTGAATACATTTTGACTCGTTTTGACTAGTTACATCAGCACATTCATGTATATGTACGAAAGTACGTAACTCGAATAACTCAAAAACAATTAGAATGTTGAAATCTAAAACACAAGTCTATCGTAACATCTAATTCTGTTACTTTCTTTGTAAAGAAATATCCCTTTTGGTCGTATTCTAATTCCTTTTAACTAGTTTGAGAGGTACTTCTCTAAGTACACACAAGGGAACTAAGAAACTTTTACAATCTTAAGTAAACTATAACTATAACTTTTGGATCATTCCTGAATACATTTGGACTAGTTTTTGACTAGTTACATCAGCACATTCATGAATACGTACGAAAGTGCGTAACTCGAATAACTCAAAAACAATTAGAATATTGAAATCTTATACACAAATCTATTGAACATCTAATTCTGTAACTCTCTTTTTTAGATTTCAATCTGCACTCTGTCAAAAACATTCAATATAACGAATAAAACGCCTCCAGTTACCAGCTACAACGATATAACTATACTGACATTTCAACCTAAAATTTTTATTGATGTCAATTTTTAAAAGTTTGCGGTTATGCAGCTCTTATGAGCCTTACATGAAATTAATATTACTATGACATATATGACACACCCGTGAGGAAACGATTAAAGTTAAATTATTTAAATTTCCGGAGTTGTGCAACTTCATTTCAGTTCGAAATACACAGGAAGCATTATCTTTAATGGTTACTTACAGTTGCACCCACTCCATCCAGCTGCCTTCCACCGTGGTTCGATACCCAGACACCGGCCGCTCCCATACTCGAAGCTTTCAGAGCGTCTTCAGCTGCAAGTGAGGAAAGATGAAACCTTAAGGAAGCGAGGAAATTTTCATATCTCTTTACATGATTTCTTACTATCTTGGGATTTACATAAATGACATTTATTATCATTTCCAATGCGAGGGAATATGATCTTACAGCATTCGTCACTGCCAAGCCGTATATATTTGTTGCCCGTTTTATTAGGGGAGCATGTAAACGGCTAACATTACTCCCTAGGACAACAAACAACGCGGGTCCTCGTAATTTTAAAGCTGAAGACATTGAAACATAGCTAAATCAATTATATTGTCGCATAAAGAAACTTCTCCAACGACCTTAGTGGCCGAATGGTTAGAGCACGAGATCCAAACCCAAAGTTTGTGGGTTCAGTGCTCGCCATGGCGGTTGATCCAAAGTATGGATTTTTAATTTTAAAATGTTATTTATTGTTGCCTTATGTTCTCGAACATTCTAGATCTTTCTTTATTATGTAAATTAGTTATTTCTCGAATATTCTGTTCGGGTATAAAAGCTGATACCCACTAGTTGTAGGCAACTTCTCGATCTTGTAAAGTTGCGAGTTCCTACTCTGCTTCAATAAATTCATCTGTTAGGCTAAACGGTGTGTTCATTCGAATCTTCGTGACAAATTTGGTGTAGGCATCAGGTACCGATTTCTCCATTGAGAATAACTCTGACAGTGTTCGCAGAAGTCTCCGTTTAAGTGGATTACCTCCGGAATTTGGCCTTTACGATCCATAAATAAGAAAGAAGCAGATAATGGCCGAAGATACGAAGCCTGTCTTGGTAACTCCTACCTACCCGCCCCTAAGGAGCCCATCAACCTTCCGTGGGGAGCCTGGAGACCACCCTCGGAAATGGCTTGCATAATAGGATCGAGTAGCCAAGTTCAACAAATGGGATGAAATGATGTGCCTCGCAAAAGTCTATTTTTTCCTAGACGGTACGGCCAAGCAATGGAACATAAATAATGAAGATACCTTGGACTCCTGGGACATTTTTTACGAATGGAGCTGGTAATAGAAACTGGTATCTTTGTGCCAAACACTGCTGCGAAGCTTCTACTCATTTAAAATCAACTGGGAAGTATGTGTAGCTCAAGGAATGCTAAGAAATGCGAGTAACTTTGCCCCCGCTGGGTCCTCTTAACCCCTTGAGGACCATCACGTAAATTCTATACGAGTCAACCGTTGTGAAAACCGTTGACTTTTAGCGCCATCTAGTTATGATATCTAGCACTTAAAATTCAAATAAAATGTTCCGATCTCCGATTACGCATACGCAACGCTGGTCTATCAACAGGAGATCATCACGTGGAGGTGACGCTGGGGTGATAAAGTGTGGAATCGCTGCATCGCGTATACGAGACGTTGGTCGTGAACGGGTTAATTTAGAAGCAGGGACCAAGAAGAAGACCCCATAGTTAACCTGCCACCTCCAGAGGTATAGTTTTGGAACTTGCAGGACTTACAACCAAGAACTAATTTAAGTGCCCCAACCGCCATTAATTAACAAAGCGAATATTTGGCCAGCTCTAGCCTCGAACTCTTAATCCTCCGGTCCTCAGATCTATACTTTTTCCAACTGAACTACCACGGCTCTTCTAAATGACAATGCTTTATTTTTATTGTCGTTGTTCAAGTATTCAAAGTTACCAATAATTTGAGCCAGGATTGGGCAAACTACCCCAGGAAGAAAGTTTGTTCTTGTCGCCGTTTTACTATCGAAAATGGGAATATTGATATCCTATCATTAATCTTTATCTATATAGCTGGCCTAAGATCCTCCGTGTTCCTTAAATGTGACTGGAGTACGTAATATGTTCGTTGTCCCAATGTCCTCCAAGTTCTCAGACGATACTTCTGGGGGGGGGGGGCAGATCAAGCCTGGGAGTCTTCTGATTGGTTCCTGCTTCTAGTTTACGAGGACCCAGCGAAGGTAATGTTACTCGCGTCCATAGCATACCTTAAGCTACATGTGCTCCCCGGGTGATGCCAAATGGGTAACAGCTTCGCAGCCTTGTATTGGTATAAATGCCTGTATTACCAGCTTCATTGGAAAAAAATGTTTCATATATATAATTCTTATTCTGCCTGGAACCTTAACCACTAGGCTATCCCGTTCCTTCATTTTACATCTGATAAGCGCTTTTAACTTTAATTTTAGCGCTTTAACTCATTAATATCTGGAGTCTTTTTATATCTATCATTCAAAACAGGCTGTATAATTTTTATGATTTTTTAGAATGAAATTTGCCTTTTGAGAATAGGTAGAGGGCAATAGTATAAACAATCTGTAAAATTTTCAAGTAATGGTCTATAATTTATAAATATTTCATTTGAATCGACATTTTATCATTTTTGCTAATGATGCACTTTTTAGGCAGGTACATAGACTGAAATCACGACAAACTACTTCCTCTACTATGAAACTACATTTCACGATACTTATTTTAAAAGTAATACGAAATAAATCTCTTTTACAAGAAGTTTTTCCTTTTCATTAATGACCCTTATGAAGTTTAAAACGATAGTTGATCCCAAACGTGACGTGTTGTAGCATTCAAAGTTGTTTAACCCCTTCCCTGTTTTACGGGCACAGCTTTCAGACCTTTACTAATTTGCCCGTGCGAAGTACAGGCAATCTGATTTTTATTTCGCTTGCACTGTTTCGGTCGTATTTTTTCCAATTTTAGTAACAAATTATTCTTATAGAAGGTTATATTTGTCCAGTAAATGATAGTCTGCAGTTTATTGTAATTTCCACTCTGATTGGTTCAAAAGAGCTGATTTTTCGCATGTTTTATATCAGAAGACGAATTGTTATCTTTCAGTGTATAGCTTTCTGGTTATATTTTACTAACCGCCTGATAATTTTATTGATGTAAGAGTTGAATAATATATTTTTACTTTTAAATAATGGATAATTCAGAGCATATGGAGCTAATTTCTTGCGATTCGAACTGTGACTCGGAATCAGAAACTGAATTATCTGTAAATGATAATAGCGAAAGTTTACTAGATGACCTGGATAGTAGTGACTCTGATAGTAGTACAGATGGAATCAGTCAAGCAAGACAATTTTTTGAAATTAATTGTGATAATCCTTCGGATTATCCTAGATTTCTTTTCACTGGAATTCCAAAAATTAATTGGATATCGATGAGACTAAAGGTAAACTTCAGTGCTATGATGCTTTCATAGAAAGAAAAAAAAATTGTAATAAATGCTTAAAAATATTAGAAAATTTAATTTTTAATAACATATCTTTACTTAAAAATGTAAAATGAACAAAAAAAATACAATAAAAAATGTGACATTTTGTGGCCGAATTCTGGAAAAAAAATGAAACTGTCAAAGGGTTAAACTTCATACTTATTTTAATCTGTGCAGTTCATAAGTCGGTTTAAGATATTCATCGATGTGTAATCGACAGAATTGAATCGGGCTTTAACCCTTTAAACTGTCAATTTTTTTACCAGAAATTCTTCAAAAAAAGGCATATTTTTATTGCGTATAATTAAGTACCATACTTAATAGAATAAGAATAATAAAAAAAAATTATTTTTTTCCCTTTTAATGCTTTTACATCATTTTTTATTTTACAATTTTGGAATACAAAAACCCCTAAATGTTTGCTTTTTTTAAGAACATTCTGCTTGCAGTGAAGAATGGTTTACGAATTCTACAAAAAATTCTGTCTTACTTACTATGAATTTTGAAGTTTACACTTTTCCAAAAAGTTCAGGAACCTTTTTGTGTATACTACAGTTTGAAGCAAGGTGTAATTCAAAGTCCTATGTCGCAATTAGGGTAGAAATACGTGTTTCTTTTCGGATTATCTTTCCATTCTCATTTCTTTTCGAACATCACACTGCACATTGTCTTGCAGGTCACTGTTTCTTATCTGTGAGAGCAATTATTTCCTAAAAATGTCTTCGAGGATCAGGCTCCGAACCTGGTCGTCTACTTCGGAAATTTATTTCTAGTTGTGTGTTTTTTTTCCTCCATTTTTACGGTAAACGATATGCACTCAACAGGCAAAACATTATGACCACCAGTCAATAGCGAGTTGGCCCAACTTTGGCACGCAACACAGCTTCAACCCGCTTTGGCATGGATGCCACAAGTCCTTGGTAGATGGCCGGAGACAGATTGCACGCAAATCCAAAATATTTTGAATGGGTGGTCTTCGAACTCTCAGCTGCCGTCCCGTGACATCTCAAAATGTGTTCTATCGGATTGAGACCCAGTGAAATAGGCGGCCAGGACATTAACTGGAATTAAGCATCGTGTTCCTGGAACCACTCCAACACAATTTTAACCTTCTGACAAGGGTCGTTGTCCTGTTGGAACATTCCATTTCCAGCTGGAAAAACAGAGGCCATGTAAGGGTGCAACTGGTCCTCAATGATGTTCAGATACTCTGCAGCCTTCATGGTCTGCTCTACCACAACAGTCCCAGAGACGCATAAGATAATGTCCCTCAAAGCATAACACTGCCATTACCGGCCTGTGTATGACCTACTGTACATGGAGGGAGTAACTGTTCTCCTAGGAGACGGCTATCCTGATACGGCCATAGGCGTAACGAATGACAAACCGTGATTCATCTGACCAGGAAACTCTCTCCCACTGATCCATGGACCAGTCGATGTGTCCGGGCCCAGCGTAGGCGCAGTTGACGATGACTGTTGGTCAGTAAAGGCACACGAGTGGGACATTTGCTGCGTGGTCCCTTATCCAACAGTGTGTGCTGAACAGTGTGCTGCTATACTATTCTACTTGGCAATGCATTGTATTGGGTTGTCAGCTGAGCCACTGTCTGGCTCCGGTTTTGCTTCACCATGCAAGACAATCTAAGACGACCTTTTTCTTTGATAGCGTGTCGACATCCAACACCATGTCGTCTACTGCTGGTTTCACCGTCATTCATCCACTTTGCATAAATACTAACAACTGTAGATAGCGAACAACCCAAGAGTCGGAAATACTTTTTCGGAAATACTTGTTCCGAGCCTTCGAGCCATTACAATCTGCAATCTATCAAAATAGCTTTAATCCGCAGCCTTTCCCATCACACACCGAAGTAAGTGAAAAAATGATTCTTCAGACTCTCCAGCAGCAGTTAAATACTACTTCCAGCTGATCACGTGCCTTCCACGTCATCCAGGAAAGTTCACTGCAAAATGTAGGGGTGGTCATAATGTTTTGGCTCTTGGGTGTATGAATTTCCATACAGCAATGTCGAAAAATATTAATACTTAATAGTATCAAATACGGGAAAACCAAAAAAGAAAGGAGAAAATATCGATGCCCGTATGCCATACGGGCAAACCAGTAGAGGCCGATTTTGGGTATCAAGTACACTGTACGGTCAAACCGCTTAAGGGTTTAAAGGATTAATAATCTGTAATCCTGCATGAATAACTGGAACTTGAGGTCATATGTTATGACATCTGTAAGTTACTAACATTCACAAACGAAACTCTACCTGTGAGAATTCCTTTCAGCACCACGGGCAAGCAAGAAAAACTAATAATAGCAGCTGCATCGTCCCAGGTCAAAGTTTCTTCGAAATGACGCACGTAGGGATGACCGGGACCTCGAGCTTTCGGGCTTTGCCCAACAGCCTCGGGGACATTGGGTACCCTGTCAGAAGGAAAATATCGCCATTAAAATATCTACATTGTACTTAACTATCGAATTATCTGTTATTTTTTTATCTATTAAGGATGGTTTTTTACACCGTAAAGGTACGAATATATTTTCTTTCTAATTTCTTGTATACTGTAGCATAGCGTAAACCTTTTAACTAGGTCATTGAACAATAATATTCTTTTAAGTCATGTAAAATGTATTGCAAACTGGATGTCTTATTATTTGGCAGTCGTCTTCAAAAGGATATCTAGATTTGCAGCTAAACTCTTACGTTTATCACCTATGTATTATATCCCCTACTAATCAAAATTGCTTTTACTGACTGACTGAGTCTTAAATGAGATATGCAGTAGGTTCCACCAAGACAGCCTAAATTTTTCATAGACTGATTGTTCGTTTGAAATACATCAGCACCTGTAATCGTCTTAAGCAGTTTATCTAAATCACGTGGTAAAGGGTATAAACACGAAAGCATGATCTTCTAAATAGATCAAAAAGAAAAGTTAACTCGGTGTGAATCCGATTAGCAAGGAGTCCATGAAGAAAGAGCTACGTCATCTTCGGAAGCTCGTCCAATTCAAATCAATAGTATGAAAGCTGGAATGCAAAAATTAACCATCTAGTGGCACCTGTTGTAATAAAAAACGTAAATTGCTTTTGCTATATTCACTTAGTTTTATTTCTATGACTTTTTGAAACCCCGGATTCAATTATGAATAACATGAATAGCAATGTATTTAATTTTAAATCATTCTGATGCCTGAAATTGCTCAGTTGAGAATCAGAAGAACAAGTTGGCGCAAGAATGCACTGCACTGCTTGTAACTATCCAATAATCCACGTTTTGACCACCCTTCGTTTAGAACCTCCAGGGTTTTAATTTGGCTGCGGAAGTATATAAAAAGGTTGAGGAGTGAACACAACTACATATGCTGCACAGCTTCCAAAATACATTTTAAAAAATGGGAGTGTATTTCATACTCACGTGATATGTGGTGGGAATTCGAGTGGGTTTTTCCAAGACCTGTACTGAAGCCCCGTCACAGGTGTGTCTACGGTCAACACCAGGGCCTTATACCCTTTATTCTCAGCTTTTCGAATCATCTCGAGGGTGTACTTCCGTTCCTTCAAGACGTACACTTGCATCCAGAGTGGCGAAGCCCCACCCACTACATCAGAAACGTCTTCCAGGGACGAACTGGAGACCGTGCTCAGAGTGTAGATCACGCCCATCTCAGCCGCAGCTGGAAGATTTTAAGAAATAAATAATCGAATATGTATTAACTTGGGTATTTATGATCTTTAAAACCTATATAAAATTCTTATACCGGGTGATCAAAAAGTCCGTATGGAGTTTAAAAATTCATAATAACCGAAAAAATAATGAAAATAAAAAACGGTTTACAGGGGCTAGGGCATGAGATTTTTTTAAACAGAAAAACAACTCAAAAACAACCGACAGATGGCGCTGGTACGGGCGACTTCGGTGGAAATATGCAAATGAGACTGTTATAAGAACTTGCGCTCCTATAAATACACAACCAGTTCACCTCTATAAACCATGTATGCGAACTAGGATACTGAGTGCGAAGGATAAAACTTTGTTGGTGAAGTTGTTTTACGCCAACCAGGAATCAGCGACTGCTGCCTTGCGTAAGTTCCGAATTCAGAAGAATGTCAGGAATGGAAAAGAGCTTTTAACAATGACGGGCCTCACAAAGCTTGTTCAACAGTTTGAGGAAACTGGAACGTTGGAGGATTGTGTAAGAATCTGACCTGCTGCACTCTGCCGGTACTGGATTTGTGACACGCCTGCAGTGTGTTATACCTTTTGGTGGTGGTCATGTGGAACACTGTAATGAAGATTTTTCATGTCCTTTCATTACATATTTGACTTGTGGGCTAGATATATTTTAACCTACATTTTACGCCTTTTGTTTGCATATGGCTCATTGCAGGTGCAGCTCTTGCTGTTTTCTCAAGGGTGCAGCCTATCTTTTCAAACAGAGCCGCACCCGATCTGGGATTAAGTTTCGGACCGAGCGTCCAATTCTGGCCACTTGCATCCGCATCCTTTAAACCTTTCGACCATAATTTGAGCCCATTGGCTCATATTCTGACAGTTCTGTAGCCATCACTTTCGGTTTCCGATAAACAGCCTTGCCTTTGAAAGGTGCCGCATTGTGGTGTGTTGCCAAGCTCCGCTCCGCATCGTTTTTGGCGAATGTTCACCACCGGAGTTGCGCCTCACTGCGATTGTGTTTTTTGTTCTCCGTGCGCCTTGTCTCGACGTTTCACTGGTCAGAGCCGCGAGAACCCGTTGCTCTCCCTGAGAGCGCGGTATTTTCTTGGCGCCTGGCTGTGTTTCGGCGCTTTTGGCGTGAGCGCAGCCTAGAAGTTTTTGATAATTTGGCTGGTCAGAGAGAGATTTTTTTAAGACCTTTGAGGATGTTTTTGGTCCGGCCACCTTTTTCGTTGGAGCCCACCTTTTGGTCCCGATACTGCGACGTTCCTGTAGTTATTTTTTCCATCTGCACATTAATCGCAGTAATATTTTTAAAAAACAACTCAACAAAATCAACCTATAATAACCATTATAGGATCAGGGCAGAAGTAGACTATAATATTTGAAATTTTGAATTATTAAATAATAAATGCCTGGAACTCAAGTAATACATTTGAAATTCAAACTTCCGAACCATAACTCATAGTCCATTTAAAGGGTTAAAACTGCAAATTTAGCAGTTGATATCGAAACGACTTCATTTGTTTTGCATGTTGAATACATTTGAAATTCAAACTTCCCAACCATAACTCCTAGTCCATTTAAAGGGTTAAAACTGCAAATTTAGCAATTGATATCGAAACGACTTCATTTGTTTTGCATGTTGAATACATTTGAAATTCAAACTTCTGAGCCATAACTCATAGTCCATTTGAAGGATTAAAACTGCAAATTTAGCAGTTGAAAGTGAAATGACTTCATTTGTTTTGCATGTTGAATACATTTGAAATTCAAACTTCCGAACCATAACTCATAGTCCATTTAAAGGGTTAAAACTGCAAATTTAGCAGTTGAAAGCGAAACGACTTCATTTGTTTTGCATGTTGAATACATTTAAATTCAAACTTCCGAACCATAACTTCCATTTAAAGGGTTAAAACTGCTAGCAGTTGAAAGCGAAACGACTTCATTTTGCATGTTAACATTTGTTCAAAAAGTATAACTGAATTAAAGAAAACTGCAAATTTAGCAGTTGAAAGCGATCTTACATGTTTTAAAAGTACAAAAGAACTGCACTGAGGTGAATCGAAACTTCTAAAGCTTCTGGTGAATATTTTATAGATAAAATTTTTCTGTCCGTGTATTTGTAATAGAACTCTTCCTAAACGGCTGGACTGATTTTGATGAAATTTTGTGAATGTAATTAGGTTGATTCGAAAATGGTTTAGAGTCACAATTTGATCCGATAAAAAAAAAGTTTTTTTATTAAAAATTCAGAATGAGGAATTTTCACGTTTTTAATTTTGATTTTAACGATAGAAGACAAAAAAGTAAGCAGGACAGTAGCTATTTTTCTTTCATTTGGGGGCCTAATGAGTGATTTCTAATGGGTTTTATAGCGGACTCTTTAACGTCTCTCAAAAACGATACTTTTTCTCCGCCGAGTTTGTGACGTCATCGTTCATGTCGACACCGAGCGCCTATGCTGTTTACATGTTAAAAGGCGACTTTTAAATTTGTTTTTGTGTAAAGTATCGCATATAATAGAAATTTTTTTGTTATGTCTGGCATTAAAAAATCATACTCTAAATATTGTATTGTGCCACTCTGTAAAAATACAACAACTAATTGCAATGAGAAGATATTTTTCAGCGTCCCGAAAGACCCACATACACGTAAAATCTGGACAACTGCGATGAAAAGGGATGAGAAATTAAACCCCAAATTATCATATAAATCATCTTTATGGGTTTGTGAAGACCATTTCTCGGTAAGTAAATGCTTGCTTTTGTTTAAATATTACTAATTTAGAACAATTAAAGTATATAAAAATACATCTATACCTTTAAAAGGATTGTTGATTAACCACTGCTATTTAACTTTTAAAACTGCTAATTTTCGAGTATTATCACAGAGTTCAAGTACAATAAATATTTTATAAAGCATATAAATATCGAAAAACATATAAATATCTAAAGCATATAATGAGGAATTTGCACATGTGGGGGATTCGAACAACTTAGTGTTTTTCTGGTAATTTCAGACTCGTAGATTCCAAAAATGTTCTCAAAAATGTAAAAAACTGGGTCCATCATTTAAAAAATTAATTTTAAAGTTAAGCGAAAATCACGTGACATCAAAACGCTCCGTGATTGGTTGTGATGTCATCGTTCATGCAGACCAATATTTTTGTATTGCTTTTAAGCGCGCACTATTTTCCGATTTTGTTTTTGCAAGTTCCTGAAATTTTCTAGCTATCAAAATTTATTTTTATTTAAACCTGAAGGTTTATTTTATCGATCTAGATAGCTTAGTTATCTCAATTTGTCATAAATGTCTCTTCTACCTGGATTTATCCAGGGTTTTACAAAAAGAGCATCATGCTCACTCACATCTATGTATAGAAAAATCTTCTATCCGTGTGTTTGTAATAGAACTCCTCCTAAACGACTAGACTGACTTTGATGAAATTTTGTGTATGTAATTAGGTTGATTCGAGAAGGATTTAGATTCACAATTTGATTCGATAGAAAATGTATTTTTTTATTAAAAATCCAGAACTGCGCACTTATTGAGATTATAATTATGCCACTTGAAGCTATTACCAGTGGTTAGCTCAACGGGCTTCAGTACCAGAAGTGTCAGGATCAAATCCCAGTACAGGCGATGTGAGAATTTTAATTTAATCTAATTACGTTTGTGATGACTGTACACGTGGTGACAGATGAAAAAGTATAGCGCAGAGTAGTTCAAGATGGTGTAAGCAAACTGAGACGATGTTGGCCAGTAACGGGCTGTATTGCTTAGGAAGAAGAAGTGCACATGCATATATATGGGGAGAACTTGAAGTATTACCTGCTGCAGCAGCAAGTTCTCCTTGTGGATGCGCGAGTTTCTGAAATGCAGTAGGAGCGATGCCGATTGGCATAGACACCTGTTCACCGAGAACAGAGGCTGTCAGGTCTCTTTCGGGTACGCTTCGCAACATCCTCGGGATTAAACGGTACCTGAAAAGATAAAAGTCCCTTGAGCCCTCATGTAGCAAAACAGTAGACAGTAGTAATCCAAATCAAACCAATCACATCAATAAACTCTTTATTATCTTTTTTTACTGCTCTAGTCATGTGGCATTCTTTGTATCAACATAACTTAAAGGCCCCTCCACATTATGGTTCAATGCAAGCCATTACCACCATCTGGAACGGGTATGGCTTATCGTACTTAATGGGTGGCAGACGATAAAATAGCTTTGGCGGACGATAGCTTTTTCTCCAAAGACTGCCAGATGCGCAACTAAAGTGCGCAGGAGACCTTATGGACGAATCCCCGCTCTCGGCTCATTTAGTGGTCCAGCGTGTGGATGCAACCCGTGAACCATCGTTCAAGATCACCATCAGGAAATGGTGAACAATTGGCCATAGTGTGGAGGCTGCATAATAGGATGCTCAGAGCTGACTTTGTATTTGCATAGACATTTGGCCCGTTAGCAAACCACGAAAATGCTGAATTTACGAACCTGGCTGTTAAAATCCAACTAGTTTCGCTCGAGGGAGTCAAGTTTTTATCAGTTCTCTGTCTTTATCGGCGAACATGTGGCAGTATATATAGTAAGTATATGTTCTAACAAGGGTGTAGGCAAGGGAGGGGATTTACTAAACCGGTCCCTCAACGAAATTCAAAAATTCAAAAAGACCATTTCGTGGAAAGAAAATTTACCTCGTGTGAAAGTGTGTCACCTGCTTAGCTGTGATAGACAACAGGGTTCTGATAGAGACCGCTTGACCATAAATGTCTTGCAGGCCGTAGTCTTTTATTTACCCCACACCCCCATTCCCTAGGGTCATTTGTCTAAGATCATTTTCGGTAATCTATTGTATATCGTCTGCCTGACTGGGGTGCTCCATGGTGAGTATTTTGAGACAGATTCTATCTTCTAAATAGCTTCAACTTATTACGTTAGACTAATGTTTGGTGCATCACTAAATAAGATAAATTTAAGAAAATAAATGTAAAAACAGTTTTTAATGTTAATTTTACTATTAAACTCATTGTGCAGATACTTCATTACTCATTCTAAGCTTTAAATTTGTTCATTGTGTCATTTTTTAATCATTTTGTTATTATAAAACTACATTGTGTTATGGTACTCATTAGGAATATACATACATAAGAAAACCTGTTGTTTTACTGAAATATCATTCACAAAAAATTAGGGTTATATCGATTTTAACTAGAGTTGTGAGCAGTTGAAAAAACCCGGTTTAAACCCGGGAAAAAACCGAGTTTTTTGGAAAGGAAATTTTGAAAATTTCCAAAACAAGGGAATTTTGAAGTCGCCAATTCCCATGACACAATGAGAACTACCATTTTTTTCTGTCTTTGTTGTAGACCTCAAAAGTTGATATTTTCACAAAATTTAACTATTACATGCTATGAAAAAAAAATTGAATAATTGGGATTAACTAACTGTATTTGGCAGGGTATCATGTTTAGCATGAAAGTATGAGTATACTGAATTGAAAAATTCCCCCCCCCCCCCCCCCCCCCCCCCCCCCCCCCCCCCCCCCCCCCCCCCCCCCCCCCCCCCCCCCCCCCCCCCGACCCCCCCCCCCCCCCCCCCCCCCCCCCCCCCCCCCCCCCCCCCCCCCCCCCCCCCCCCCCCCCCCCCCCCCCCCCCCCCCCCCCCCCCCCCCCCCCCCCCCCCCCCCCCAACCCCCCCCCCCAAATCCCTCCCCCCCCCCCCCCCCCCCCCCCCCCCCCCCCCCCCCCCCCCCCCCCCCCCCCCCCCCCCCCCCCCCCCCCCCCACCCCCCCCCCCCCCCCCCCCCCCCCCCCCCCCCCCCCCCCCCCCCCCCCCCCCCCCCCCCCCCCCCCCCCCCCCCCCCCCCCCCCCCCCCCCCCCCCCCCCCCCCCCCCCCCCCCCCCCCCCCCCCCCCCCCCCCCCCCCCCCCCCCCCCCCCCCCCCCCCCCCCCCCCCCCCCCCCCCCCCCCCCCCCCCTCCCCCCCCCCCCCCCCCCCCCCCATAAGGAGCCCCGAAAACCCCCCCCCCCCCCCCCCCCAAAGCCCCCCCCCCCCCCCCCCCCCCCCCCCCCCCCCCCCCCCCCCCCCCCCCCCCCCCCCCCCCCCCCCCCCCCACCCCCCCCCCCCTCCCCCCCCCCATAAAAATATACCCATTAACCATAAAATAAAAAATCATAAAAAATTAGAAATTGTAGTTTTTAGGATAATTTTAAAAAAAATTATAGGTTAATTTAATAAGGTTTTATTAATTATTATAAATTTTCCTTAAAATTCACTTTTTTTATTATTACTAATGACAAATAATCGTAATGTCAAAAACCCATAAATCATTATTTTTCTTGGATAACATTGTTCTTTTTCTCTCTCTCTCTCTCACTCTTCTATTCTCATTCTCTCTCTCTCTCTCCTCTATCTCTCTCCCTCTATCTCTCCTCTCTCTCTCCCTCTCTGCTTTTCTCTCTCTCTTATCTCTCTCTCTTAATCTCTTCTCTTTTTTACTCTCTCTCTCTCTTTCTCTAATCAATTTTATCCTTTTTTTTCTATCTTTCTCTCTCTCTTTCTCTCTCTCTTCTCTTCTATCTCTCCTCTATCTCTCTCTCTCCTCTCTCTCTCTTTCTCTCTAGGAAAAAAGTTTAGCATAAGATAATTTACATAATAAATAATGATAAAAAATAATGTATATAATTATTATATTAGCAATTAAAATTGAAGCAACCAGTCATGTGTTTGATAAGACTAACAGGGTCATTCATTACGTAAGTACTACTATAAAAGCATTTAAATCCTCTTTGCTATTATTTCTTGAATATATATATATATATATATATATATATATATATAGCATTACAAAAGTAAAAAACAAATGTCTTAGAAATAATATGCTAGTTCTTAAATAGCCACTGTTGAAAAAATGAATGTAAACATTGTTAAAATGATTTCTTCCCAAAATTCGGGGTTAATTCCCCAAAATTCCCGGGTTTATTCCCACTTTTATAAATTCCTGCTTTTTTACATCTCTAGTTTTAACCATGGGAGTTTAAACCAGTTTTAACCTACCTGGTTAATACCAATTTTGACCAGTTTTAACCACTCAAATTCACTTTTCAATATATTTAATACTAATCGAACACAGTTTACTAGCATATGATAAAGGCAAATTACATTTGTTAAAAATGTCATAATATAAATAACACCTGCAAAAAACAAGTATAACATAACACCAAGACACAAAAAAAATGTTTTACTTACTTTTTTTTACAAGTTGTTTTATATGCAATTTATGTTGAATTCAAAAAACGGTTACAAGTAACTAGTTTTGCAGTTGTCTCTAAATTTAAACGATTTCGTAATTTATTTTGGATTACTCCAAACTTTGAAAATAATCTTTCTATAGCTGACACAACAGTTCATTTGATGTATTGTAAAATCAATAAATTTTATGTTAATGCCTTTAACCTTCTTCAATGCTGCCCACCAGACATCAGGTCCAACTGTATCTTTAACTGTACTCTTTTTAACTGTAACTCATATTTTATGTTTTTTACTACAACTGGATTACATTTTTACAACTGCATGTGCATTGTTCATCTTTAAAATTAAAACATTCTTATTATACTGTATAGGCATGTTAAATCTCATGAACTTGTTAGTGTAATATTTTGTTTAACTGCACTACTATTTTTATTGCTTATTAAAATCCCTTCTAATTACAAAAGGTATTATATATTAAAATTAAGACTACTTAAAACTATTTTTAACAATTCTGACTACTTCTGACCATTTTTGACCAGTTTTGGACGATTAAAACCACTTTTTCCAATGTCCTGGTCAAAATTACAACCCTGCAAAAAACAGTTTCCCCTTGTCCCCCCCCCCCGAAAATAATTTCTGGCTACGGCCTTGTGTTCTAATAAATTATATAAATGAATTATTATGTTTTTTACTTTGTATATATATTTTATAATTATTTAAAAAATTGTCACTTCATTTATCAAAACTAAATTAGAGAATCACTAACTGGAAACTAAAAGCATCTAGTCGGGTAGAATGGAAAAAAGTCTTAAAGGAGGTTAGGTCCTTTCAAGGGCTAATTTTATTTTGAATCAATACATAGGCTGATTTAATGAAGGCTTTTCAACTCGAAAGTTATTATGCCCCTTAATTTGCTTTTTTTATTGTTACGAGTAGACAATCGTGAATAAAAGACGTAAATGAATTATTATGTTTTTTACTTTGTATATATATTTTATAATTATTTAAAAAACTGTCACTTCATTTATCAAAACTAAATTAGAGAATCACTAACTGGAAACTAAAAGCATCTAGTCGGGTAGAATGGAAAAAAGTCTTAAAGGAGGTTAGGTCCTTTCAAGGGCTAATTTTATTTTGAATCAATACATAGGCTGATTTAATGAAGGCTTTTCAACTCGAAAGTTATTATGCCCCTTAATTTGCTTTTTTTATTGTTACGAGTAGACAATCGTGAATAAAAGACGTAAATGAATTATTATGTTTTTTACTTTGTATATATATTTTATAATTATTTAAAAAACTGTCACTTCATTTATCAAAACTAAATTAGAGAATCACTAACTGGAAACTAAAAGCATCTAGTCGGGTAGAATGGAAAAAAGTCTTAAAGGAGGTTAGGTCCTTTCAAGGGCTAATTTTATTTTGAATCAATACATAGGCTGATTTAATGAAGGCTTTTCAACTCGAAAGTTATTATGCCCCTTAATTTGCTTTTTTTATTGTTACGAGTAGACAATCGTGAATAAAAGACGTAAATGAATTATTATGTTTTTTACTTTGTATATATATTTTATAATTATTTAAAAAACTGTCACTTCATTTATCAAAACTAAATTAGAGAATCACTAACTGGAAACTAAAAGCATCTAGTCGGGTAGAATGGAAAAAAGTCTTAAAGGAGGTTAGGTCCTTTCAAGGGCTAATTTTATTTTGAATCAATACATAGGCTGATTTAATGAAGGCTTTTCAACTCGAAAGTTATTATGCCCCTTAATTTGCTTTTTTTATTGTTACGAGTAGACAATCGTGAATAAAAGACGTTGGGGTTTACTCTGAATGTTGCGAGTCGGTTCACACGTTCGTTGTGACGTCACTTTGAAGTCAACTTGATCGTTTTCTCGCATAACGTCCGCAATATGATGTCAAAGTGACGTCACAACTAAGGTTTGAACCGAACCGCAATGTCCAGAGTAAGAGCTGTTGACTTTTAACAACTCAATGGCGATTTAAAAAGTAAATACCTCGTGAAACTCCACAAGTTTTCCCTCAGCGTTTGTTCCCTTTCGGCACCTTGGCTGTAGAAAATCCACGTGTTGGATTTCAGATGCTCCTTGGCGTATTCTTCGAAGTCTCGTAAACAAATCATCTTCACCTACAAAAGTGCGGCAAAATGAAAGGCGTTATGTACAACTCTATTTTCAATTAAATACAAATGGTTCTATTTTGCCAGCAAGCCCGCTGGATTATTTAAGAAGGTCGACACGACTCTACAGCAAGTTACGATGTGATTTTACAAGCTGATGGAGCATAATTTGGGCTTTACGTATATGACACACGATGAATTAAAACAATCTACAAAGCAAGTTACAAGTGTGTTTTACTATCTGAAAGAGCATAATTTAAGGGCTCTACGTGTCTTGTAGTCCTCATTTATATTTGAGTACTAACCTGTGATCAAATGTATAGTGGTATTTATTTTGCGTTGTGTAAAAGTATTTTAGTGCTAAATTTAACCACAGGTTCTGAGAAACTACAGACATAAGATATGAAAATAAACTAAAAGCTAAATTAAAAGCATCTGAAACCAGCTTAAAATAAAAAAAGTAAATTTATTATAATGATATATAAACATCTATGTACATACAAACTGATTCTATCTTCATAAAATATGCTTTATCAACACCTTCAAAATTAGGTGCCACTCTAAATTAGTTCTGACAATAATTTTTCATCACTTAAGTAATTATGTAAATTTAAGAGAGAGGACCTAATCTCAATTTCAAAATGTATGTAAAAGGGGGTACCGTTGTGAGTTAATATGTTGTGCCAGGAACACTGCTGGTTGAGGGCTGATCAGCAGTGGGTATGTCTTCTGTCGGTCTGGTCAGGGGCTTCCTTCTGAGTGTTTGGGGTGTGGCCGTAATATTTGATACAGGAATACTTGCCGTCGGACTTGTATCCTTGACTGGACTCTCGAACACGTTCTGTCGGACTTCTCTCGTCGTCTGGACTATCGAACACCTTCCGTCGGACTCTCTCCTCGTCTGGACTTCCGAACCCCTTCTCTTTTTTTAGATTTTTCTTATTTTATTAATTTTATCCTTTTCTCCTCTTCCTTCTTATCGTCCAATCGGGACAGTTGTAAGAATCTAATTGGTCTGCTTAAACCCCGCCTTGAGACCGCCAACGTGGAAAACCTTATCCCTTCTAATTGAGCACTGTACCTTAGGGACTGATAAATAACTCCACAAAGGTACATTCTTATTTAATGTCAAGTACGGAGACAGGATTCTAATCTGGGACTCGGATCAGAACCCCGCCCGAGACAACCGTACAAGACAACAATATCCTTAGAATATAATTTTATGGTCCTCTATCTTTTACAATGATGTGATGAGGTCAGATTTAGATCCCGAGCATTTTACTTCTTGTATGAATGAATCAATTATATTACTGATCTAAATCACCTTATCATATTACGTACATGACAGAGGAATATTTAAAACTCAGTTCTCGAGTCCACTATTTTGACATCTCTAAAATTTATAAATGCAAGTTACGCATAAGATTAAGAAAATTATCCCTTACTTGGTTTGCTTTGGCTAAACTTGGGAAATTTGAAGGCAGTCTCCAAATCAAGTTACAGTATGTATTGGAATCTGAACATAATTTAAGAGCTTTACGTATGTAACACAGGAAGATTTAAAACACAGTCCTCTTGTCCACTACATTTTATCAATTGAAGAAAGTTTTTAATTTTTAAAATTTGTAAGAATAACCATTCTTTCGAAGTGTTATTAAAATAGTAATAAAAAAAGCCACTAACATATTGCTAAATACAGTAGCGTGCGGTTCATATGTGCAGGGTGTGCACTGCACACCCTAGCAAAATTATGAGAGACAATAATTTTCTGTCCCTATATCTACCTATCTTTATATGGTGTATAATAAATATTATTTATAATATATTCAAATATGTTGATTTGCTTGCTTGTATTCTCGCAGTGCATGCGGTACTAGGTGCTGCACCACGTAGAAAGTTCAAAAGCAAACAAACATAAGAAATTTTTATGTGTACGCACTGCGCACTAATGGAAAATCACGCTTTATATGTATGGGCTACTGGAGAAGCACAGCATACTATAGCACTGAGGCAAGTGCAGCTATTTTTCCTGCACTTGGCATTCAGAATCATCCGAAGGTACGGTTTATTAAGCGTTGTATTAGAGCGGGGACTTACGTGCTGAAGCGCTTTTGGTTTTTTAACTGATTAACTACGATTTTGCAGACGGTTAATGTTTAAATTTATATATTGTAAGATTTTCTTTTCATGGAAATATAAAAGAAGTATTTCATCAATATAAAGGGAAATGCTTTAGTGTGGTAAAGTAATTTCGGTGATGTATTATATTTATAGAAATAATTCGCTGAAAAACAATTTTGTTTTGTTAGACAAAAAAGAAACGAATTCTAACAGAACAGTCCAAATTTTACCATTCATTGTGTCCTACAGACAGTATATAAGTTATATCTGTAACACCATATCCCTGGTTTTGTTTTTAAAAATTGTGAAGATGTTTTTCGCAGAATATATGATTTCCAAATGTTAAAAACAATTAATAAATATAATTTAATCCACTGATGAAAGGGAAACAGTTCATTCTATTGCGCCAGCGTGCAGTGAAATCCTCTGCACGTGGACTAGACTTTCGGTTTGTCGGCACCAATGAGCATCCTGATGAGGCACCGCAGCTGCGGGCGCCTTGTGGTGCTACGTTTGCTGAAAATATAAGTTTTTCGTGGAAATATAAGCTTTTCGTTATTTTATCAGTAATACGGATAGACGTATGGATTTTCTGTACAAATGAATAATAAACGTTAAGGAAGTGTTTAATGTACATTTTTATGGTTTTATTATTATTGTTGTTGTTGCTCTCTGCATACCCTACATGAACACCTACCGCACGCCACTGACTAAATAGTTATTGCAAATTAAATAATAATAAAATTTTTTATTCACCACATTCAAAAGCAAAGAAAAGGAAACTTAGATTAACTCGAAAGTTTCTGAAGGTTAATGTTATTTAATACCAGATCATAATTGTTATACATTTATAACTGTTTTTTGTAGTGTTTCAATTAATGTAAAATTCTCTGTCTGTATCTATAATGTTTGTACAATATGTTATTTATGGTGTGTTTGTAAATTTAGAAAGTTGCAGCACCCTCACGATTTCGAGTCACAAGACGCTTCTGGTTACAACAATCTAGTGTCATGTAATTAAATAAATATGCATTTACAATAATAACTTATCAAGAGTTCAACCTTTAGGAGGACATCAAAGAAGAAATTTAATATAATCAATGACTACAATGTTTGTACAATATTTTATGATTTGTATTTTGCTGTTATTCTCGTAATTTTAAGCCATTTTATAAATGTTTTTATTATTAAACTTTATATCATAAATATTCCTTCTCAATTGACTGATTTTTATTTACATATTTGGTGGAATGCAAATACACCACCCAAGTACTTGTGTTCAAAAGTGAAGAGCGAGTAGTTAAAGGTTAAAAAACTTACCTTTTCAGATGACATTTCCTCTGCCCCTTGTACAATATTTCATCAAAACACAGCTGTATCTTCTATAGACTGTTCACACTTCAGAATTCTCTCTAGAAAAAAAAGAGTAGATAAACTCAATCAGATCAGTGATTATATGATAAGATTTCCTCTTTTGGAACGTTCGAAGAACTGATAAAAACACGGAATGCTGACTAGAGAATTAAAAGAACTCTAATAAACTCGGCGATCAGAAGTGAATTATTCTACAACTCAGATCCAGTTGTGACGTAAGTGCTGACTCACAGCTGCAGTAATGTTTTTATTAGAGCAATATTGAGCAAACCTTGTTAAAAAAAAGGGACATGAATTTAGGGAAAAAAAAGCTTTGGCTTTTTGTTTTAAAATAAAACTCCAAAAAATCTCTAAAGATTGTTAATTATCTCGATTCTGAATTCCAAAACTAAACAAAAGTAAATAAGGTAGGGGTTACAGACCCTTCGTTCTCATCAAAGTTAATCCACATTGAATACATCACACACTACTTTAAAGAATATGGGCCTTACTCTGGGAGTTGCGGTTCGTACCGCAAGTGCGGTATGACGTCACGTTGACGTCAGCTCGCGGAAATTTTGAGAGCAAACGATACTTCGGTACTCTGGGGTTACATGCGGAAAGTTACCGATAGCTGCAGGTTGCGGAAACTTTCCGGCAGCAAATTTGGTAGAGAGAACTTCTCGATAGTAAGAAAACATGGCGGCTTATTTGAGTTACGAATATATAGCTCAGTTAGGAAAAGTATGCCTGTTTTGCCAAAATGTAGAAAATTCCATGCCATCTCCACGGATACCACTGATATTAAAAGTATGAACTAAAAAGTTGTTTTTAAATATATTAATGCTGAATTTAGAGCAGTATAAAAGTATGATGTAAATATTGTGTATCTTCAGTTTTGATCTTATATTTTATGTTTTTCATACTAGTAGAAATCTTGTTAACAATGCTAAGTAATAAAAAGATCGAAGCCTTTATAACTTTCGGCTTTTATTTTACATATTTTAAGCACAAAATTTACAATCTTCATGGATACCTGTGATGTTAGTCTGAACCCAAAATTTGTGTTTACATATAATAAAACTGTTTTTAAAATACTATCAAAGTATGATTTAAATATTATTTATCTTTAATTTTCATCATATTTATATCTTTTATTTTCATCATAACCATAATTTTCATATTGTGATTTTCAAATTTTAATTTCTTGCATTTTATATATTTTAATAACTGTGTTCAAAACAAAACATTGATGTTTAGATTTTAGGTATTGATATATAGTAGTAATATGATAAATTTTGATGGAATAACTATCATTTTACAGTTTTTTCAGTACAAATATAACTTTTTATCAAGTTTTTTTATCAATGATCTCAATGCAGTAATATTTACATCATAATATTCATCAGTTACATCATTTTTATGCATTCCATCATAATTGTAATGTATAAAATATATCTGTAAGAGAATGTAACTTGCAGAAACCCAGAAAATTCAACTGCAGGTCAATTAAGCTGCAGGTCCCGGTCTCATTAGCACTCGTGTTGCAAAAAGTAGACCGTAGCACTCCAAACCAAACCTATGGAAAGCGCCTCTATATGCTTAATAAAATTCCATACTGTATATAATAATGCTCCATAAAACTAATCATGGGTAAAAGTTTCCGTGAGACAATCTCTTCGATTTAAACTCTTGAGATTTGGATGCCACTTTTATCAATACCGTACGCATGCAAAGAAAAATGCGAATTATTTATTTGTTTATATTTACAAACATTGCTGTTGCCGAAACTGAAAATCAGAATTATAATTCTAAATTTCTGATTGGTTTAAATGGTGCAAAGTAGAAGATCCCATTAAACTCCGCCTCTAAAATAAGCCCAGCCCAAAGGCGGGATTTATTTCTCAAACTCGATAGTAAGCTAGTTCCCGCACCTTCGTTTCCGTGCTCCCAGAGTACGGTTTGAGCTTAGTTGCGGCAACTAGGTATCGTTAGGCCAAGTTTCCGCGACTACGTCATACCGCACTTGCGGTACGAACCGCAACTCCCAGAGTAAGGGCCTGTATCATTAGAATACAAGTTTCATGAGGTTGATTTTCATCAACACGAACTACAAACCAAATGGCCGAATGGTAGGGTGTTGCTTTTCGGTTTGAGTGCGAGCTCTAACCCCGTTTTATCACTGAACTTAGATATTACTTAAATAATTTTCTTTTATACTAGCATATAGCCCTTCATATGACGGCATCAGTAATATTTTTAATTTTCCAGAATTGTACAGTACCCTATGAGACAGGTAATAAATAGTTTGTGTTTTGACTGAGAATTATTTGGTAGACGCTCAATAATTTGTTTATCTTAGTACTCTTCTAAGTTCTCCTGATACTGTGAATGCAGTTTAGAATCCAGTTGAATTCATTTAGAAAGATAATTCAAAGCTTTCTCAGCTACGTCGAGATTATCGTTAAGTTCTTCCCAATTTTTTTGTCACAGTAATTACTGGAAATAAATGAATGAAACTATTATTTCCACTACACCCTAGAGGTAGATTGAATTTGTTATTAATACCAGTGATAAAATTTTCATTACAACAAAAACATATCGATGATTAAATTTAAAATTATCACATATATAAGTAATCTATTATTTAAGCCAAATATAAAAGAATATTATTTACGTAATATCTAAATCCACTGATAACATGTATGAAAATAATGCAGATGATATTTAAACAATTTAAAATAAGAATTGATTACATGAGATGGTTAAAGGAATGACGTCATAATGGTAGGAAACAATGTTATTTTTACCTATTTACCATGTGATAAATTTAATCGCCTGCTCTTAATCGGGGGAAATAGGGCTTGAAATAACGGCATTAAAAGCTCGAAAAGAGAGGAAGGGGTGAATTTCGAACATTTTAAAGACCAAAGTATTTTTCGCTGTGATATGAAGCCTATTTATACCAATTTATTTTAGAATGGGATCGATCGTTTTATTTTCTTCATAATCTGGGGATTCTATAATTAGTTTTTTTAATTCTAAAATTTTTGCATTCTCCGGCACTTCTATACACATTTCTTCGGCCAGTTTAATTAAGTTGGCCTTCCGTACCTTTACTAGAAATGCCATTTTTTAAAACTAATAATAACACAAAAATATGAACAGAGAATAACACAATATACTCTAATTAATTTAAATGAAACAAATATAAACACACTGATAAAAACAAACCCAAAATATAGTTCAGTTCAAGTTATACATCTGCAATACCATGTGCAACTTAATATCTATAGAATTAACTTAAATTTATCAAAACTAAAGCCTATATTTTACTCAAAACAGCACCAACTGACTTAATGGAAATCAAGGCACTTACCTCACGTGTTTAAATAAAACACTGGGCATCTGGATCAGCATCAGCTTCTTTCACTCAATTTTCGAGTTACTGCTTCCACTGGCTGCTAGAAATCTGCAACTGGGCACTAAAATTTCCCGACGTGCTTTTCTGGATTAAAACCGGAACTGGTTGTCATTTAAAATCCAACACTATCTGGAACTCAAACTGGATGCTCCACAATTTCGGAAATCAAACTGGATCTGGATGCTCCACAATTTCGGAAATCAAACTGGATCTGGATGCTCCACAATTTCGGAAATCAAACAGGATCTGGATGCTCCACAATTTCGCTGACAAAAAACAGGAAATTTCTGCAAAACTGCCCTTCAGTGTTACACTGGAACCTGGCATTCCTTCTAGGCCTATACCAATGACGCCTTCGCCATTTCTCCCCTTCGCTTGTTCATCTCTATCCGCACAAAGATCCCTGAGCTGGCACCAATCTAATAAAGCTGTAACGTCACAGCTCTAAAAAGGCAACTTGGTAGCGTAATCACCGAGCAGGGTTCTTCACAGGCCTGATGAGGATGACTCATCGAACACAAGCGAGGTGGAGATGGAAAAAGAATTTATTATCGTATATACAGATATTTACATGAATTACATCCTCGGCGCGCTCATTCAACCTAGCCCGCCGGACAACAACTCCCTGCGTCTTTTTTTTTTTTCATCAAAATGACGCTTGGCCCTCCTGACGTCACTCGAAAATCCCCCACACCCCTATCTCTCTCTTTCCCAGAGGAGAGGTTAGGGAGGTGAGAATGGAGGCATGGGGACCCCCCACATAGCAAGAATACGTTCGACTGACATCAGAGTTAGCCGTAAAACACAAACAAATACAAATAGAAATAAATTTCCAGTAGCGTGATGTACAATATATATATATACATATATATATACACATATATATATATATATATATACATATATATATAAATACATATATATATATATATATATATATATATATATATATACATATATATATACACATATATATATATATATATATACATATATATATAAATACATATATATATATATATATTGTTTTGTATAAAAAGAACTTAGGTATTACATAAGAAAAAATAATTAGAAACATTTCAGAAATTCATAGCAAAATTTAGCTTTAGTGCCCTTGACTTTTCAGACTAATGAAGATCCCTCCATGCTATAATAAGAAGTAAATCGTATAAATTGTTTCCCAGATTTGTTTGTATACTAATTGTGGTGATGACTATTATTATATCTACGTGTTTTACAATATATATTGTGAATTTAAAATGCATGGTCATCGAAATTACCAACAATTGTAAATCCACAAGAAATGAAATTGATGCCAAATTGCATATCACTTAAATATATGAAGAAATCGGTTTCGTCTAAACACCAAAGTCAAACAACATTGGGTGCGATCATTATTGGGGAGAATGGCAACCTAATAAGACCAAGCGCTCGTTAGCATGTAAAGATGAGTGATTAGATAGGAAACTGCCGAGTCTCGCTACTGTCAATCATTTTTTGTAACCGGCTTTAAGAAATAAGTCTTTTTATAGAAATATATAGAATTTGCTATTTTTCTTGAACACATCTTAATACTGTGTATACGATGTCAAGAAGAATTCCTGCTCATTCATGTAGCTTTTCCAGTTTCCTCGAAACCATGCACGGGTCACACAAATACTATTCTATTTATATAGATTTATGAAAACCATTGTTTTAAGCAAAAAGACCACAAATATAATAGATATAGCAATTAAAAGCATTTCAGAATTCATAATAAAATTTTAGCTTTTGATTTCATTGAGTCAATATGTGTTGAACGAGCTCTTTTACATGCATGGACAGATTCAATAGGTCATCAAAGCGTATGTTAATTTTCTTGATTTGAGGAAATGTACGGAAAATTATTAAATAATATTTCAAGTTATCCCGTGATAGGATTGTTTGTAATATTTTTCTGAGTTTGAATAGATATGGAAGAAGTTGGGAGAATAATCATGTACAGTCCGTACTAATAGAAAGCACTTTGAGTCAGAAACTGCGTAATAATATTTATTTATATAGGAGCTTTCTCTGGACATTGCGATTCGGTTCGTACGTTCTTTTTGACGTCACTTTGACGTCAGATTGATCATTTGCTCTCATAATGTCCTCCAGTTGACGTCAAAGTTACGTCACAAAGAACGTTCGAACCCACTCGCAACGTCCAGAGTAACCCCCTTATTTTTATTTCACGTTTCAGTTTTGCGGTTTTTCTGTAGTTTTAACTGGTGTGCTTTTTCCCAATGTGGTGTATGTTTTGATTGAAAGTGTTACAGAAAATTGTTGTTTATTCAAGTCTCATATTGTTGGTAAGAATATTTAAGTCACCATTTATTCATTACTGTTTGTATTTATTATTATTATTTTTATTTCTGTTCCCTAAAATGTTTTTTTTTTGTCAAGAAAAGAAAATAAATAAAAAATCTGGAATTATGTTATTGGTAATCACATGCTTAATGTAACATTCTAAGCTTCCGTGTTTCCTTATGCATCCAAAATAAAATATTTTGTGGAATATACTAAGTTACGTCACTATAGTTCTCTTACGTGTACAAATTTTGTATTTGTCTTATCCATTTTTACGCATTCATATACGTAATATATTGGTAACCTGAAGATGCCTGAAAAGGGTATTTTTATTTGCAGATTCCCTAGCTTAATGCTGTTGTTTTTATTAGTTGTATTTGTGCTTTGAAATTGGATTTTAATTTTTACTATTTTCAGCACTAGTACATATTATCTTTGTTTAATTCCAATTTACTTTAAATGCATAACAAATTGATAGTTCTCTTGGATTATCTTTTTATGCATAATGGGAGCAAACATTTAAGGTTAACAGCTTTCTTGTTCGTTCTTTAGGCATTCAATTCTAAAAGCAGTCATTCATTCGGAAGTTATTATAGGAAATATGTGATGGATGATGCTGAGTTGTCATCATAGGCGTTAATTGTGCTAAATAGCCTCAAAATTCTTAAGATGTATTTTACTAACTCGACATTGGCCATGATTATTTGGCAGTTTGGCAAAAACTTAACTAACAAAATGCTTGTAACCCATGGAAAATTGCTGATCTTGAATTCTGTAGTAGGAAGCATATAAATGATTAAATACTAGTGAAATTAAATTCAACTAAAGAAATGTATAAAATTTCAGCCTTGAGTATAATTTATAAAATGTAACATAAAAGAAATACTATTTAATTATGTATTTAATACTATTTAATGTATGCAATACACTCCTGAGTATGCAGTTTGCAACAGGGTCGGTCATTTTGCCAGCAAAAAGGTATTTTTACCAAGACAGTGGCAAAAACTGGTAATAACCGGCAAAAATCAAAATTGGCATAAATAAATTAAGTGAATTATATGAAAAAGAATCATAACTACAAATAAAATAAAATGTTTTCTTAGTAAAAATAAACAAATGAATAAACAAAAAATATATTATTTTTTTAATTTTATTTTTGCACTACTCTTATCTGTCTCTACTAAAAGATTTCCATGCACCTGCACTTTGGTAAATTCCCAGTTCTGGGGGCCCCACCGCCATGTTTTTGGCTCTATTTTTGTACAAGTTATCGCCAAATTGTCGCCTAGTGATGTTTACAATTTGTGTATTAAGTTTATACCCGATTTCAAAGCCTATAAAATAATATAGTTTAAAAATATTTCTTCATCATTTTGTATTAAATTAAGACACAATTTTGAATAAAGTTCAAAAAGCAGTAAATAAAAAAATATAAATGCAAATTATAACATCACTTGTTACTCTTTGAAAATTAAGCATAAAATATAAAATACATAAAGCGCTAACCTAATTTAAGTATCCTGAGTTGTTGGTGGATATACACGTTTGATCTGATTTAAAAAATCCTGAAAAGCGTCTTGCGGATTTTCTGTCATTTTACTCCACATAAATTCACAAAAGTACGAATCGAATTGATTTTCACACTTGCAAATTGTGCGGAGGGATCTCTTAATTGAGCTCCACAAGCCCTCAATTGTACTGGTGTGAACTCCAGTATTAAATTTAAAAAACAAAATAAATACTACAAGAGCCCAGGCAAAATGGACAAACCTCCAGAGCACAGCCGAAATGGACGCTAGAAAATCCAAATTCAGCAGTCTTGGAGTATTGTTAGTTACAGGAACCAATAAGGGTCAAATATTCAAATCACATGTCATTTCCTCCAATACCCTAAAAGAAAGGCGCCGATTGACACCCCCGACCTTTTTTAGGGGGTGGTAGAAGAGTCCGAAAAAAAGAACAAGGTTTGCCAGAAAATAGGGTTCTAGAATTTGGCAATATCTCCCACGCTTGGCGTCCCCACTGAACTGGCTTCCGGGGGTCCCCCGAACTGGGAAACAGCCCTGCACTTTAAAGTAATGCCTTACTTGATTAAAATTTTAAAATTAGTTTTAAGTATGTAATTAAATCTAAAATGAACTACTGAAGTTTGTATCAACTTAAACACTGACATATTTTGATACAATCTTTCCGTCTAGTTTTTATTTTTATATCATTTGATATTTAGCTCCATTTTAAATAGTAATACATAAGGAATGTTTCTTATTAATAAGCACCAAAGATATTTCTTGCTCATATAGAAGATCTATAATAAGGTGTTACATTAGTATGAAACAATCTATAAATCTCTATATATTTTTTAAAAACTGGTGTGAATTTGGTAAATTTTTCTATTACTCTTGCAAACCTACTCTGTGTCAACAATTTGTGTTATTTTTTTATTATTTAATCTTTTTGTTATATTTGTTTATCAAATGCACCATAAGGAAATATGATTATTATTATTATTATTTTTTTTTTCAGTTCATAATGCCTTGTGATACTCCTCCACCACCATCTCCACTTGATTCTGCAGTGGATGATGACATTGTTGAAAGTATGTTATTTTATTGATTAAAATATTCTTATACTGTATGATTTTAAAGATTATATATTTTTTATTAATCATTTTTATTTAACTTCACTTGTCTGTCAATTGAAATTTTGTAATTAATTTTTACCTATCTTTCTCACTAATTAGAGATGCACATAGTTTCATTTCTGGGGACAATACAATACTCAATCATGAAAAATTAAATTGGAAATAAGAGATTTGAAAAAAAATTTTCAATTTTACAACTCCTCTTCAACCTCCACTCAAAATACAGTTTTCTTTTTTTTTTTCTTTTTTTTTTTTTTTTAATTAATTTTACAATTTACACTAAATCACAAATTTGTGATGAAAATCACACTCAGTTTATTTAATTTGTGATTAAGTGAATGTTTCAGTCTATTTAGTATGAATGTTATGTGTTTCCTTTGTGTTTTCTTTGTTAATTCAATTAGATTTTAAATATTCAATTTTTGTAAAATTTTTCCTCAAAATGTTGTTTTTGTTTATGTATCAATTTGTTGAGTTACGATCCCCTCGCCAGATTTCAAACGCCACACTGCAAGCACGCCAATTTCGCCAAATGTGGTTGAAGCACCAACAAGATCCATGATTAGAAACAGGAGAGTGGGCTAAGAAGAGGAGTTGAAAAAAGGAAAAGAAATCAGTTTAGTAAATGCGAAAATTTGTTCAGAGTATTTGGAATCCCAATTGTACAGATTTTAAACTAGTATTGCCATCTATTTGGAAACAGCATAACTAAAAGCTTGAAAAAAAATACACATTTTTTTTTCTCTTATAAAATTTTGAAGTTTTTGTCACATTTTTTAGAATATTTTAACTTTTTCAGGTGAATTTCAATTTTTAGTATAGATTTTAATTAAGTAGCACCAAATTATTCATTTTTCTTGTTTTACTATGGGATAAAGAATGGTTTTGTATAGTACAGATTTACTAATTGACTGAAACATTTCACAGTATCTTTTTAAAAATGTTTAGGTTATACTTAAAAAAAATACAAAATTTCGAATGTCAGATAATTGATTTAATGTAAGTTAAGATTATGTATGAAAATTGATTGAAAAATTTGGGGTTAAAAAAGTCGAAAATAAAATAAATATAAAAAGTATTTTTAAAAATTGCTTTTATTTAACTAAAATAAAATATAAATATGCAGTAAAAAGGGGGGAAATTTTAAAACTGCACATGAAAGAGAAATCGCATATAAAACTTCTATATAAAAATTGTAATATATAGAGAAATTATGCAAGAGCTTCTCTAAGATAAGGGCCAGTTATGATGGCTTAAGCTACTTAAAATATAAGCATGAGGTTTTCAACATATAACAACTCATTATCACATTTGTATTATAAATATTTTCTTGTGCAATTATATCTTTATTGAAAATGTTACTTTGACACTGATTTCAATTGTACCTTATGCTACTTAACACATCAACAACTGCACCTTATCCTGTAGAAGTTCCTCGTGCGATTTTT
This sequence comes from Pardosa pseudoannulata, assembly GCA_032207245.1. NCBI lineage: Eukaryota > Metazoa > Arthropoda > Arachnida > Araneae > Lycosidae > Pardosa > Pardosa pseudoannulata. The sequence continues at coordinate 64,254,102 of CM063509.1, forward strand.
TTATCTGCACATTACAATTTTTATAATGGAACCCTTCACAGAATTTCTCTTTCATGCAATGTTTTAAAAAAAATTTAACCTTTTTGTGCATTTTTTTTTTTTTAATATAAGCATATTTATAAGATTTTTACGTTTGATTTATCTTGCTGATAACTATTTTACATTTGTGCAAAATTTTAAAATATTAGTTTAAGATTAGATGAAATAAAGATTAAAGATCAATAAGTTGATTTATCTATTGTTTCTAAACTAAAAAACTAAACTCATTGGCATAACAGCCCCTAGGGGGCTAGGGCCTACGATGCCAATCTCTGTTTACGTGACCAAGGTCCCCAGGGTGCGAAACATATATTCTGATTAGGTGGTCAATCTTATGCAGACCCCCAGTGTTTAGTTCCCAAGCATGCTTGGTCCTTAGTTCATCTACCCACTGAAGGGGTGAAAGGCTTAGTCAACCTTGCCCAGCCCGGGGATCGAACCTCGGACCTGTGTTGTGGAAGCTCTAAGCGTTACCCCAAAGCCACTGGGCTTCAATCTATTGTTTTTAGTTATATATAATATGAGTTATCTCTTAGGTTACAACTTTTCTAGGTTAATTTTGTTAATACAGCCTGGCCATGTATTGGAGAGATCAAGAAATTATCAGGATATTTTATGATTCTGGAATATATCTGATTAATATAGGGGTACTTTTCAAAATTCTGCAAAATTTGAGAATTTTCCAAGTATTAACTGCACAAAAAGGTTTTTATCTATTGCCAAAAGAGTGATTAAAGTTTTAAATATTTCGAATTTAAAAAAAAAGAGTAGTTTTATATTTTTACTAAACATTTTGTTAAAACAATATTTTTTAAAGCATAATTTTCTATTTTCATTTTAAGTATTGCTAAGTTTTTTAAATAATCATTATGCATTTTACATTATTAAGTAATTACTCCCATCCCAAATCAAGTTTAAGGTATCCATCTACGTTCGGAGAACTTTTTTCTTTAAACGTAGAAACTAGTTCATGTTTTTACATTTTTAGATTTATTTATTATATTATCATAGAGAATTGCACTTAAAAAATTTATTCCTGGAGAAGTTTTTATAAATTTCTAATAAATAAAGAAAATTTAGTTTAAAAAAATTTAATAATTTTTTAATAAATTATTTCAATATTTTTTTATGCAACACATTTCTTATATACTGGACTAGTGAATCACCTAAAATCTTTGCTTAATTTACATTTGGTAAAAAATTTTGGTCCTTCAAAATCATACACATTGAATTTTTAACAAATTTTCATTACCTTTATATCTAACTATGAGTGTAACATCATTAAAAATTATCCAAATTTAAAGCTTTTAGGTCATTCACTAGTAAATACTATCAAAAGCATTCATAATAATTTTCAACAAAATATTTTAAGAACTTTTTGAGAAATCACATTTCAAGTTTCAGCATTTTATTAAAAATACCGTTCTGAGAAAAACACATTTGAATTTTATGAAAGAAACTTTAACTATCAAAAAAATTAAAATACATGTTTAAAATTCCCTACACTTTCTTGCTTCAAAACTTTCTAATTGCCAAGTTGCTAATTATTAAAAATACTAGAAAAATGTTTAAACTAATCTTCATGAAAATTTAAAATGTTTTGTCAGAAAAATGGTCTTTTAAAGGCTTTAAATTCACAACTTCCGGTTCTGAAGTTGCTACTTCCATTTTGTTTTGACAGCTGTCACTGATGTTTAAACAGCTGTAACTTTTCTTTAAAATGCCATAGAGACAAAACAAAAACAGATTTAGAAGCCTAATTTTACAATAGAGTTATTTAAAAAAATTATGATTTTTGGCAAAAAATGACGTTTTCAATGCAGATGGATACCTTAAGAACACATTTCATTACTTTAACATCATTTGTATGCACTCCAATTTTGATTATACCTAATTTAGCTTATATCTAAAATTATACTCTTTACTTATATAAATGCAAAAAGAGGAATCCTATAGAGACACAGTCCCTACTAGATCAAGATTTGGCATATTTGAAAAATGTGCCATGATTGCAAAATGTCAGTAAATTTGGAAAATATAAACAGGGTACTTTTTTTCTGGTTATCTTTGAATAGAAACTTAACCCATATTGTACCACACCAACTAAATATTTCTGTAAGTTATTAAAACTTAATCCATATCATTAATATGGTGTAACTAAGTATATAAAACCAAAATTTTGAAAAAATATTTTTAATTTTTTATGTAATTGGCTGTCCTATAAATAGGACAACGGTCCATTACACTACTAAAACTTAACAAATATCACTTACATTGCATTAGGCTGATTCATAGATGAAATTTGGGGAAACAGTCAAAACAAAGTCCAACATTACATTTTAAGCATACTGTTGTAGGTTTTCTCTTGCAGTTATTGAACTGGCAGTAAGAGAGTAAGTTTATCTTGCAAAAATCTCCAGTTTTCTGAATAGAATAGACATCTATTTACCCCTTGTTGTGTCCAGGTGTGTGAACAAGTGTTTGAACTGGTTTTCATTGAAAGATAAGAAAAGAATGTGCGCTATCAATGCAATATCGAATTCATAGAAAAATAATCAGGATTGGACCGTCGTCTTAATTTTAGGGCACCTTTTTTATACTTACAAAATACACATGTAAAATATATTTTTCAACAAAAACTTTCAGCTACATAGCTCTGTTTTTAAACTAAAAGTAACCTCCACAATGTTAAAAAAAATAATAAATATAAATATAAAATTAAAGATTAAAAAATGGCAATTTTTAAGGGGTTGCTGAAAATAAATTTTACAATACAATACAATTTGAATTCTCAGTTTGTTTTTTATTTTTTTTTTTTTTTTTTTTTTTTAAATGGAATTTTATTTGCTGTCCTGTTTATAGGACAGCGGTCCAATATGGGTTAACTTAACAATGGTGAATAAGTAGAGCATTGCTCTTCGGTACCAGAGTTCATGGGCATAAATTTTGCTATTAGCATGAAAGTTTGCAGCCAATCACAATCAGCTTTAACACTAGATTTATGGGTATTGATCATATACCTATTTTTACTGAAGTGAGCCAATTTGACTCATACAAGAAAGTTGAAATTTTTTGCAAAGAAATTAGTTCCAAATTAATTTAAATAAAATGTTTATTATAAAAAAATTCCATGGAAAACATTTTTTACATATAAAATCTGTTTTTGAAACACATTTTCCACAAACATTTCTATTACATTTAGCACAATGGTTTCTACATCTGTTTCTTTTGCATGATTGGCCGAACGATGGCCGATTGGTTAGAGTGCTGGCCTTCGGAACCAAAGTTTGGGTTCGAATCCCACAGTGGCATGGATGTTTGTAGCCGTTCGGAATCGGCTTTAAGCTATAGGTCCCGGTCTCATTAGCCCTCATGTTGCAAAAAGTAGACCGTAGCACTCCAAACCAAACCAAACTTTTGCATGATTGTTGAACTTGACAATTCTTCAGTGCGTCAGTAGCATGAATTTCTGTCATTGGAATGGAAGTGTTCTCGACTTCTTCTCTATATTTACTTTATACTATACTTTATATAATTTATACTATATTTATTACTATATTTATTTATTTTCATATATGAGTCAAATTGGCTCACAACCGTGAAAATAAGTGTACTCCATTTGATAATGCGAAATGAAGGGGTCTGCGGGGAAGAGGAATGAAAGTTTACATATATTTTATTACTTAACTAAAAACCAATGTATGTTTTTGAAAAGTGATATTTAAGTCTTATATGTAAATAGTGATCAAATTTTTAATGAGTCAAATTGGCTCAGTTCGTAAATCTAGTGTTAAGCGGTAGTTCCCGGTCTCATTTATGTTGCAAAAAAATAGACACCAGCTCTCCTAACCAAACCGAATAGAAACTTAGAAGAGTATTATTTCTAATTTGTTTTTCTAATTAATTAATTTTAATATAAAATTTATTATTCTTTGCAATAATCTTAAAAGTTTTAATGCCTGTAAAGGCAATTTAAGTCATATTTACACAAAATAAGTAGGAATAGTAGTGTATTAGTTTATGTACCTAATCAGCTAAATAATTCATGAACCAAATATTAATGTAATTTATCTTCATGTGTTCTACAGAGTGTAAAAGGTATATTTATGTGTAATAATTTAATGAATTTTATGCATAGTTGAAGTGGATGAGTCAGTGTATGATTTTATTGAGGCTGAAGAACTTGCTGATGAAATGGAAGGTATGCCTCAAGAGGACGATGCTGTGGTGACATTTGTTGGACATGCAGGTATAAATGATTTTAGCTCTTTTTACTTGTGTGTATAAATGAACCTCTTATTAGAACAATTAATGAGTGTAAAATTTCCTACCTAAAAAGAACTTAATTTTTAGTAAAAGTAACCAGAGTTGGTTGATTTTAATCACCTTGATATAAATTAGGATTTAAATCATTGGGTTTTTTAAATCATTGATTTAAAATCTAAAATTTTTTTTTGATTGTTTCAGGCAGTTAAGAAATATAACTGCATGAATAAAGGCTGCCACCTGGACTCCAGAAAAATTCATAATAATTAGTATTAAGATAATTTGTTAAAGTTCTTTTCAAATGTTAGAAATAATGATGCTCTACTTTTTATATTGATTATCCATCTAATGAATTTAAATATATTATTATGGGTTTCTGCTCTGAGCATTATTTTGACTATTACAGCCAAGAGAAAATATTTTATTGTGAAATTTAGGTAATATTTTGCAATTTGTTGCATTTCAGTTGCGCTTCATGTATTTAGCTATGCCAAATGCAAGAAAAGTTTATTGAAATAAAACTATTTTTATGGGTTTTGTTTTTATTCGTAAAAACAACAACATTTATTTCCCTTTTTAGAAGGGTGATTTTTTTTAAGTGATTGAAAATTAAATTATTTTTAATCTATATATTGATTAATTTTTACCAACTGATATTTGCAATATTTGTGCTTCTAATAATTACTTATAACCATAACTGTCAGTATTCCATATTGCTCTTAAATGAAATTTCACATTGAGAATTTTGACATAACCCTATTGAGAACTACGGCCATAGAGAGCTTAATATTCAGTAATCAGTATGTTAGAATTGAGTCCTGGACAATATCAGAAATTTACTATTGCAATTTATTTCCAATTTAATATTGATATATGAGTATATACTAGGAAGGAATAAACATCACTATTTTTGAAAGACTAACAGTATCTATATACTCACCATTAACCTACAATATTAACAAAATGTATGAATGAGAAAGCAGCAAGCTATCAAAATATATCAATATGTGCATATGTTACTGGCTATTGCAATTAAGCTTTGAATATCTGTATCTTTAATGTTTCCCAATAAATGTAAGCAAGTAGCAGATGTAGAAACAGGATGCTAATGAACTCCAGGTTATATTGCTCACAGGGGAAAAACAGTATCGCTGATGGTAGATATATCAGCAGAGAAGAATTTTAAATATTGTTATTGCTATACTTGAGGAATATCAATATCTGACAATATATTGATAAACAATCCATTCCTAATCCTGGGATGCCAGATTCAAACCTGGCATGTATATTGAAGTCAGCTGCTTACCTTTTACATCCATAGAAAATGCAAGGTAGAATTCAGGGGATTCTCAAGTGTGGAATGCCAAATGCATTACACCCATCAGAGTTGATAGCCCATTGTAAGGCATCAAAAGCCATATTGTAAGTGGATGATAATATTTGTTTAGTGTGTGATATTTGTAGTGAAATAATTATTAAAAGAAGTTGGTTTGCGCTTGTTATTAATAATTGTGTTATACATTAAATACAATTAGGCTTAATTAGTAATTCCCTATATATAGTACTTTCCTGTTTCACTATGATACTGAGTTGACATGGACATTATTACTTTTATCTGTGTGAAGTAAATTAACCATTCAATCAGTGCTAAATTTATGAACTCTAAAATGACACTTAACTAAATTTTTTTATTTCAGATGCTGTCTTTACTTGCAATATTGACAAATCTGGGCAGTATGTTGCTACTGGCAGTCAAGATGAATCAGCCTGTGTATGGAATGTGTCTGATGGCACTGTGAAATTTGAGTGTACAGGTGATTTAATTTTTTTTCCTTTCTTGTAACATGTAGTACAAATTGTGTTCTTGGAAATAGTGTTGTGTGCCTTAACCCTTTCACGACGGGAAGCGCAAACGCGCGCTTTTCTCTGTTGGCAGTCACTTTCGCGAGTGTGTATCCTGGGCCGAAGGGTTTTTTGCTATTAAGCCTAAATTCATGAAATTAACGAAGTAGCAATGCATTATTTAATAATGCTGCGTAAAGTATTTCAACGGAATGGGATTTATATATGTTTATAGATACTTTATTTACTTAAGTTATTTCTTATTTAAATATATATTTTACACTTTACTTTTTTTTTTTCAATTTTTTACTTAGTTTTATTTAATGACTTTTAACATTCAAAACTGAATACTATGTTATTTAAACTTTTTTTTTTTTTTTTTTGTATGAAAAACTTTAAAAACAGGAATCTACAAACAATCCTACTTTACAGTTCTTGCACTCGTAGTAACTCATTTGCCATTTTGGAGGATTTTTCTGGAATGTGAAAACACAAAGTATCGTCATCATGTTTGTCAGAAATGTCTTCCTCAACTTTAGAATCACTAGATCCATTATTAACAATTGGAATATATTATAGTGTCACTATTACTAATATCCTAATCTGTTTCAGAATGGAAATCTAAAATATTTCGCATCATTTCAGCTATTTCAAGCTCAGTTAAACATTTTCAACACTTCGAAAATCTAACAATAAAAAGAGAGAAAAATAAAGTCTGTCAGATCTAATTCTGTACTAAAAACTGGACTGCAAACCGAAAAACACAACGCTTTAGCAAAAATAAAACTCCCCTGCTTACATAAACAAACACTACGTGGGAATTTAAAGAGCCGTCATAAAACATGTCAATCGAAACATTCCTTTTCCCTCATGTTTATATAATTAAAAACCACTTGTATGTGTATCATACTACTCTCCTATTGAGTACAACGTCAACTCTACAGGTATCTAAATCCATATGGACATATAATACCATCTTGTATCAAAACTTATAGTTTTAAAATGTTCCACGACACTGGCACACATATGTGACAGTCGGGGGTGAACGAGAAAACGTTCTGGCACGCCAGTGTGTCGGCTGGGAAGTGAGCATGTTTCTTGCTGGCACGTATTTGTGACAGTAGGCTTGAAAGGGTTAATTTTCAGTTGCAATCTCGGGGCATTTTCATGAATTTTTGTATTTATTATTAGATATACAGTCAAGCCTGTCTATCTCGAATCTTTTCGGAGTAAAATAAAATTCGAGATAAACAGGTTTCGAGATACACAGGTTTATTGAAAATAGAATAAGAAAATTTCATTACACAGTACAAAAGATTGAAAATTTGAAGTACTTTTAGTTTAATTTACATGCACGGCTCTTTTTCATTATTTTGCAGCCGTTTTTGAAGTTCTTTTGTATGACATCATCTTTGTTTTTCATGATAGTGGAAATAGTACTGGGTGGAATTCCAAATTTAGTAGCGACTACGGTTTTCTTCATAGAAGGGTTTTGCTTCAAAAATGACAGAATTTCTTTTCTTTTTTTTTTTTTTTCGATGGTTAAAACATTTAATTTTTTTTTTTAACACCTGCCATTTTAAGCTCTAAAATTGAGACAGCAAGATGTGAGATGATACTTTCATCATTAGGTTACAGACTGAGAACCAGTTCTATTTTCCAAAAGGAAATTTCTCCCGTCTCCTGTTCCCCTCTCCTCAACCCGATACCTTGTTGCAGAGCAGAGAACCCGATTTTAGAACAATTCCCACCCAGTCCCCCACCAAATAACCCTCCGAGAGAGAAAACTAGAAGTTTATTTCCTGGAAATGGAAGCTTGCGATTGTCAACCCAATAAGGTTCTAAACTGGAATGTTATGTTTCTTACGAAAATTCGAGATAGACAGGTTTAGGAAAAAATAATTTGAGATAGGTTTGGAAAATACGTTAAAATTTTATTGAAAATGTAGGGAAATTGGAAAAATTCGAGATAGACAGGTTTGACTGTATACCATCGGTAAGCAAAATAAGGTAGTGAAAAAATGTTCACTTACCTTTTCTCTAGGTTCCAGTTTCGATCGTTTGAGACACTTCAGTACTTGTTGCGTGCTAATTGAGCACGTGACTAGTACTATGAAACCATATATATTAGGATATAGAAAAAAACCTTTAATTAGAAAGCGAAAGTTACATGACATAAAACATTTACCAGCATGGGACAGAGCAAAACTACACATGAAAAATAATATACAGAAAACACTACAGAGAGAAGGATTAAAAGAGTTAATAGATTTGACGATAAATAGCCGTTTTATGGGGTTGTTGATCTTTAACGATTCTCATCCAACATTTATTTCTGACATATTTTTTATCATTTTGTGACAAAAAAAAATCCTGTTTAGTCGAGCATAAATAAATACTAAAATTAATGGGAATGCACTATGGATGTATTTACAAACCAGTTTAACCAAAATTATAATTGTTTTCCAAACATATCAATCACAAGTCTATAGATTGTATTTAATGTCAAATAATCAGGGTATATTTTATTATATAAACTATGAATTTTAGTTTAATTTTGAGCAAATATATGTTAGTTGTGTCTAATGTAAATTCAATGTAGATCATTTCTCTGTATTGACACAATTTTAAGATTGTAATTTACATAAAAAAGATTATTTTTTTACTACTTTTCTGCATTTTGTTTACAACTTTTATTTATTTTTCCCACATTGTATGTCCCTTTTCTCACCTTTTTAAAGTCATCTCACCATTTGTATGCTTGTTGTTACATACAAGATTAATGGTGAATCCAGTTGCTAAACTGTGAAATAAGAATGGTAATAAACCAAATAAAAAAGTTGAAAGTGCACCACCTGTTAAGTTTAAAGTAATATTTAATTAAAGTAATAATAATTATACAAGAATAGATCCAAAGAAGTTATGTCATAGTATTAACAGTATATATTAATGAAATTTGACATTAATTCAAATGTATAGCATAATAATTATATCAGGTACCAGAAGATCTAAAAAGTAGAACTGTATTCCAATTGTAGGATTAATTATATTCTAAGTAACAGATTTTTGTGGGAAATACAGAGATAATTAAGACTGTGAATTTGTCTGAAATTCTGAATTTCTTTACTCTCTGAAATTAAAATTTGTGAAGTTATGTTATTACTCTCTCCTCGGCACAACAGGGCCTACGGTGCCAATCTCCGTTTTTAGACCAAGGGCCCGGGGGTGCAAAGCATATGTTCCGGTTAGGTGGTCAACCTTACACAGAACCCCCAGTGTTTAGTTCCCAAGCATGCTTGGTCCTCAGTTTCTCTACCCACTGAAGGGATGAAAGGCTGAGTCAACCTTGCCCAGCCAGGGGATGAAGTTATGTTATAAATTATTTAAAATGATGTTCAATTTTTCTTTGGTAGTTTTCAGAATTTTTTAAGTAAGATCACAATCACTTCTGAAAACTATCTTACGTGGTTGCAAAATAAACTCATAAAAACTTATGGTTTTTTTGTTTTTTTTTTAGGACATAAGGATTCTGTTATTTTTGCCGATTTCAGTCCTGATTCTAAATATGTGGCTACTGTTGATATGAATGGAATAGTACAAGTTTTTTGTGTGGAGGATGGTAGTTTAGCCTGGTCATTTCATGCATTCGAATTTACGGTAAGAAATAAATCTTATTATTTTTACTGTCTGTTCCTCATTCCGTATATGTTAAATTGTAAGTTTTAAAATATGCTTATTACAGACCTGCCAAATCTCCAGTTTTAACTGGCCAATAGCAGATTTTAGACCCTTCCATGGTTCAAGGCATTCAGAACATTTTCTAGGGTTCTGGGGCAAATGTGAGAATTACTAGTTTTTCAGAGGGGAATGCATTAAGCTTTCTTTTTGTGACAACAAAACAAAAATTTTCTTCAGGTCTGTTAAGTTGGGGCTTATAGGGCCAATGCTACCAGAATTTTGTTTTCTACAACGAGAAAAAATCCCTGACATAATTATTCAAGTAGGACATGCTGATATCAGTGACATATGATTGAACAAATAAAGATAGATACTTTAAATATCACATATTTCGGAATATAATAAGCCCATCTGTGTATAAGCTGAGAGTGTGATTTTTCTTCAAAACTTTACCCAAAACTCAAAATTAGTAGGTTCCTCTTTTGCAAACCCTTCTACATCATAAAGTAGACCATAGTAGGTACTCATATCCAGCTTATATACCTCCACAGTGTACCGTTGTTCATGCTTCTAAAATTTATTAGAGAAATTATACTAAGTCATTCAAATTTAGTCTTATTAATTTATAATATATAAAAAAGTTGCTGATGATGATTTATTTTCTATTCCTTGTGTCTAGTGAACATATAATTTCTAAATATATACATTATGATTATCATTATCAGTAATCTTACTTGTATATATTTTCTTTTTAGTGGGCTAGTTGGCTTCATAAATCAAATGTTTTAATAGCTGGTTCAATTGATGGCACTTGTTGGAAATGGTCCATTCCTGATGGAGAAACTGAAGTATATGAGAATGCAGGCGTTGGTACTAGTATTGGTGCTGCTACAAGGGATGGTTTGTAGTTTTATTTTTCTAATTTTCAACATAATATTCTTTTGTAATTTGTTATTAACTATAATATGCTTCAAACAAATGTTTTCTAAAGAGGTTTTTATGGACCTGAGAGTCCATTGAAGTTATGAAGCAGTTTGTGGTGATAGCGTTTTGGGTGCATGTACATTGTAAGTGGTTCTATAAAATGTTGAATGTAAAAGTAAAATAAACTGACCCAGTTTAATTAGGATAAAATTAAATTATAAGAAATAAATTGGTAATCATTGGAAATCGGAGACAAAACAGGATTATGGGTTAGAAAATGTCTAAATTATAACCCTATAAAAGAATAGAGTTCAAAATGTATATTTAATTCTGCACTTCCACTTTTCGAAGAGTGAAATTCCTTTATATAAAAAGCTGAATATCTGGACAAACCTCCAATAAATCGGCATCTGCATTTCATATTTCAATAAATAAATATAAACAAAAATTAAAACAAAAGCACTAAATCCAAAGTAACAGTCTACTTATATGTATGTACAAAACAGAAAAACATTTAAAACTAATGATATAAACATCAGTGTGTAGGTACATGTTCATCATAGCTACCAGCTTGGTTGAAGCATGCAAAGTCAAACTCTTTGCCCATGCATAATACAGTTGATTATTTTGTTTTTGTTGTAAACAAATTAACATTGATGATTTAGAATTTTTTGAGGGGGTCATTTTTAAGATTTGAAATTTTGTGAGTCATGTGTAGAATTTGAAATTTTTGAAAGGATTGCAAAACTACTTTAATTGTAGCCTTGATTGATACCCGAGCAGAATTTCTTCTACTCAAAAAAAACTACTAAACACTTTTTAACAGGTATGTTGGGGATCTAATGAAGGTAAGTACTGTAGTCAGGGTTGAAAAAAAAAAATCTTTTTTTTTTTTTTAATTCTAATTTTAATTATTGTTGGTGTTTTTATGTTTTTTGCTATATACATAGAATAGTTTGTTATAAGAAATAATATCTTATATTCTACACACTGATTACCTAAAATTAAATATATAAATTTTAATCTAAATACATTCCATTATTTTGTAATTGGATAGTGCAAACTAAATAAGATGTATATTTAAAGAACAAATTAAATATTCATTTAATGCAAACTATTTATTTTTAAAAAAATCACAATTATTTCAATATTTTTTTAAGCAATGAATTATCGATTTAACTGTTTCAATTAAAACACTAGTTTCAATGCTTTATCCACTCCTAATTTTTTACAAAGACTAGAATGAACAATACAAAAAGAAGAAAACTGTCTTTCCATTCCAGTAGATGAAGCCATGGCTGTTGTTATTTGGTAGATAAATTGAATTTCAAGTTCTGTAATACTCTCTTTACCTCCCATTACATAAAATGAATTCCATTAGTCATAATCAGTCATTGTACCTACCTCTGTACTACATACTTTCTGATAACAACCCCTAAATTCTTGGAAAGCACATGCTATCTATTTACACTTATTTACTTATTGGTATTTCTGTGCTGACTGATTCCCAATTCTCCTGTCTTTGGAATATAGGTTTTAAAAGAGAGAAAAAAAATGATTTAAAAAAAATCAACTGATTTAAATTATGCCATCCCTGACTGTCGACATGAAAATTTTGGTCTGTTATGAAATATCTATATAATAAAATAATCTCAATATAATGTATATTAATGATCCTAGTTACCACCAGAGGTAGTATTTCAGCTGTATTTAGACAACATTGTTGTCTCAAGAAATGAAACTAACTTTGAATTTTAAGGGAATGGGCAATCAATACTTTTTATGGTTCATCATACAAAATGTTTATAATTTAATAGGCATGTAAGAAAATCATATGGTATCTACACTAGACATTTTTTCATTAAACTAAAACAAGTTTTTCAGTTATTAAAAGCATTTTCTCTGTGTACATAGAAATAGTATAAAAAGAACCATTAAAAGGAAAAAAGTAATATTTTTTAGCACATATTGTTGTTTTTTCCCTCCAAATTGTCATAAAATGTTTTTCCTTTTTAGATCAAAAAATAGCTATTGGTTACTCTGACGGAAGCATAAAATTCTGGGATTTAAATACACATGCTAGCTTAGGTTCACTTTCAGGTATGAACTAATTTATATTTTTACTGTTCAATTTATGTTCTTATATCATATGAAGCCTTCTTTCTATTTCTTTAATGCTTAGTTCAAGACTTGAATAAGGTCCCCACTGTTATAATCTAAAATACATTTATTGATTTTGTTTTGTACACATTTGTACTGGTTTCCTTTGCTCTCTTTGTTTTCCCTGCTGACTTTCAAACACTATTCTAATCTATATATATAAAAATGAATTTGTGTCTGTCTGTCTGTATGTACTCAATAGACTCAAAAACCATGCATCCAATTGCCATGAAATTTTGGGAAATGTTTAGGTACATCCCTGGGAAGGTTTTTGTAAATTTTTAACGTTCAAAATCCATTCCTTCCCCCTTTTTCGAGCATTTTATTCCATTATTCCAAGCATTATTTCCCCTGGTTAAACACAAAAGATTAATTTTTTAATTTATCGCATCATAACTAAGGGAAAGAAGCAATATTTCTAGCAATGTGACGTCATCCCAAGTAATTGCTTTAAACGCAGTTTTCCTTGGTTAAAAGTAGAAGATTAAAATTTTCAATTTATGACTTCATTACTTTAAATATCTGATTTATTCATTTCTTATTTTATATTATTTAAACATCGTCTGCGTAGTATCCATTTGATTTGACCTGGAAATTGAGATATAAAGTGATTCACTTTCATTTCTATGTGACGCAAATTATAGCATTTTTATATGAGAACTTATTTTAAATTTAATTCTTGGTTAATTTTTATGTTACAATAAAATGTTTATCAACAATATTTTAACAACAAAAAGTACAAATTTCAGTGACTCTCATGGGTAAATAAAAACCTATCATTTTATATAGTTATCTTCATATTCATATGGTTGTTGGTATGAATGTGCGTTTGTTTCATACAAACCTATGTGATTTGTCATAAATTTCCTTAATTTTGGACCACACTTAATAATACCAACAAAATTAGCACTGTTACTGTCAAAACCTCTGCTTCCTATTCTACCACGTAATATGGCAAGGTATATTAACATTGCTAATCAACGTACAGTAGTAATACAGTAATGTAATTTAGGGTTAAACTTATATTTTACCATAAAAAAAAAGTTTAAGCAAATTTAATATAAGACACAAATTTGATGCAGATTTAATCATACTAAAAGACATCCAATCTCAGAAATGAATTATCCTATTCAGAACAGTACATAAATATTACTCTCCACAGTATTATGAAATTTGACTACATTAAAAAAGTAGTGGAATTAGGAATTATTATGCAGTGGCTCACGGGCAACACAGTGCACTTACTGGACATTCAGCCATTAATAAACTGTTATAATCATCAACAATCTGAAACATACAGGATTTATTCAGCATTTCTATTAATACGCCTTATTATCTTTAATAGTGGTTATAAAAAGTTTAAAAAATAGTAAAAATTTATTTTTAAAATAATAAAACAACTTTCGGAAAAAGAATTTAAAAGAAAAAGCAGAAAATATTAAATTTATTAGACATTAAAAAAACTGGCTACATCGGGAATAGAACCGTCAACCCGAGAACTACGACAGTCAAGTGGTCAGACATTCTACCGAGCGTACAATGCCTGCAAGTTGTGAGCGAACTAATTAGAGTATATGAAGTCAGGTACTCAAGTAGAAACAGTCCAGAAATTTAAATATTATTCTCCGCGTGTGCTATCCTATCAAGAATGAATTTTGTATAGAATAAGAGGAAGGATAAGGCTTGAAATAATAGCATTAAAAGCTCGAAAAGGGGGGATGGGGTGGATTTCAAACTCGCTTTCAATTTTGCTAACCCTAACTCATGAAAAATCCAATATGGATGCCTGTATCCAGGTACAACCACTTCAGAAATTCGCAGACAGACAACTTAGGCTATTATTATATAGGGGATTGTAATACTAAATAATGCTTTTACTTTAAAATAGGTCCTTCAGCTTTCAAAGCATCTGTTACTGCTATAGAATACAGTCCTGACAATGGATTAATGATTTCATCATCAGAAGATGGAACAGTTAAATTAATCAAAATGTCTGACTTTAAAGTAAGTGTGTAGAATTTATGTTTATTATGTTTAAAAATATATGCAGTTACAACAACATGGGATTTAATGAATTTTATATACTGTAAATTCGCACATATAGTTCGCACCACTAGATAATCCGCAAACTATACGTGCAAAAATATGTATTTTAGTATGACAATAATAAATTATTTTAAGAATAAAAACCTAAGTACAATGGAGTGCTGAAAAGTTTGAATTAGACTCAATTAATTCCACCTATAAAATTTGAAATCATTTCTTCTGCCTCAGAGACAAATTTTAACCAAAGAAAGAGGACGGCTTACATTTCTCTGTTCAAGGACCCAGCTCTGTAAATTGTCTTCTAATGCAGGCCATTGTATTTTTCCAATATGATTGGAATGCTTCATCTCATATTTTTAATGTTTCCTTTTGCTTTCACTTATTTATTACTTCTTTCTCGTTGACCTTCTGAATTACTTTAAGCTTGAAATCAGCAGTAAAACTGCGATGATGTTTTAAAGACATAATGAATGACCAATAGTACTGCAAATCAAAACTGTGAAAACAAAACTGTTACAAGTGATCCTCGTGGGGAAATGACCTTCAACCCTCCAGCTTCGATCTTGAACCCATCCACTTGGCGTTGTCAATTGGAGCTGTAAATAGTGACTATCAATATACTCCAGGACACAATTTAAGACTGCACTACTTGCTACTACTGATTTGTTCTAATTTATGGGTTTATTTTTTTTTCATGGTATGATGTTTTCTTGACATCTCGTGAGTTTTGCCTTAGTTTATATTTGATCATCGGCCGTTCGTGTGATGTATTTTTTCACCCCTTCTTTCGATTTTGATGATTTGAGCAATGAACAACCACAGATAGTCCATGACTGAAGAAATTTGCTTTTTAAGTGGTTTCAGAGCGAAACCACCTGTTAAATTCTTTCTCTGCTTTTGAAAGACATAAGATGAACTTTTAGGTTTTCTAGGTTTATTCAAATCACAACAGAGAGTATAAAAGAGCTCTATTCTTCATTTGAAATATACGCAGTTAAACTTGCTTTACATGGAAAAGTCAGTAATATGATTTTTTCACTTACAAATCCAAATAAATGTCTATCCAAACAACACTTATAAATTGTTTAAGTTTGGTACGGTCTACTGTCTTTCAACACAAGGGTGAATAAGACCAAGACCTACAGCTTAAGGCTGATTCCGAATGACTATGAACATCTAAACGTGCAGTGGGATTTTAACCCATGAATTCCGGTACCTAAAAGCAGCACTCCATATGGCCTGTAAATTGGTTAGTTTTTCTTTATCATACCCTTTTAGATAATAATCATTGTTCCCGCAGCATAATTAAACCTTTAAAAAAGCATTTTCACTTTAACCACCCCTCAATTCCACTAACCCCCCCCCCCTCAAAAAATGTAAAAAAAAAATATGTGTTTACATTTATAAAGTTCATAGAAACCGTTTATAAAATAATTTCATTAAATCTCAAAAAATTTATAATAGTGACCTTAAAGGGTTAAACATAGATAGCCCATAGATTATATGTGCAAAATTACGGTACTATCAAGAAAACCAATTGATATTATTAGTTAATCCAAGCTAAGTTTTCTTCCTGGTAAATCAATGTTTCCCTTTAAAAAGGTTAGATTTTAGGCATTTTTGTCAAACCTCATAGGACTATCCTTATACAAAACAATATATTTGTTCTGTGCAATAGTTCAAGTGTTGTGGTGAATCAGGAGTAAATTAAAAAAATGAAGCATTAAAAAAAAGTCGAGCATATTTCTGATGTTAAAGTATAGACAACTAGTAATATCACTCAGCCTTGAATACCTAATTTTATAGCTACCAGTATGGTATAGCTCATACCTCCTCAAATAACATAGTTTTCTTATATATATATCATTATGAAAAGCATTACTAAATCTTATTCATCAATAAACATGGTTACTTCCCGTGATTCAATCATGTCCAAGTTGGACAACAATATTTTTTCATTTGTGTTCATATAATTTCTACCATAGCTTTGAAGCAAAGCTGAACAGAAAGCCTAGGTGGGGTATGGAGATGTTATTTTGATTTGAAAAAAAAAAACTGAAACTGACTTAAGGAATTATTTTGTGTGAATATGTATTCAATCATTTTTTCAGCATTACCTACTTCACTCCGGGTTGTAATTTTGACCAGGACACTGGATAAAAGTGGTTTTAACTGTCCAAAACTGATTTTAAAAAATGGTCAGAATTGTTAAAAATAGTTTTAAATGGTCTTAATTTTAATATATTTTGTAATTAGAAGGGACTTTTAATTACCAATAAAAATTGTAGTGCAGTTAAACAAAATATTACACTAACAAGTTTATGAGATTTAACATGCTTATACAGTATACTAAGAATGTTTGAATTTTAAAAATGAACCATGCACATACAATTGTCAAAATGTAATCCAGTTGCAGTAAAAAACAAAATATGAGTTACAGTTAAAAACATAAAACATGAGTTACAGTTAAAAACATAAGTTGTAGTTAAAAGTATAAATTTTAAAATTAAAACAAATAACATGACATTTTACAATTAAAATTGTTATTAATTTATAATCATTTTAACTGCAATCACCATAATTGGTGGGTAGCAATGAAGATAGATTAACATAAAATTTGTTGATTTTACAATACATTTAACAAACTGTTGTGCTAGCTCTTCATCTATAGAAAGATTATTTTCAAAGTTTGGAGTAATCCAAGATAAATTACGAAATCGTTTAAATTTAGAGACAACTACAAAACTTGTTACTTGTAACCGTTTTTTGAATTCAACATAAATTGCATATAAAACAGCTCGTATATAAAGAATAAATAAAACTTTTTTTTTTTTTTTTCATCTTGGTGTTATGTTATATTTGTTTTTTTGCTGGTGTTATTTATATTATGGCATTTTTAACAAATGTAACTTGTCTTTATCATGTGCTAATAAACTGTGTTCGATTAGTATTAAATATATTGAAAAGTGAATTTTAGTGGACAAAATTAATGTTGACGAGGACAACTAAAACCGCTGGTTTAAAAACCCCATGGTTAAAATTGATAGAACTCTGACTTCTCAAGCTTAACCTCATATCCAAACTTGTCAATTTGTACAGATTTTTGTGTAATGAATGAATTTACAGATAATTGTACAGATGATTAAAAAAAATACAAAATCTTTGCAACTAAAAAAGTATAAGTAAGATGATATACTTTCAAGTTTTAAATTAGAAGATTTATAAACTATCAAAACTAATAAAAAAAGTTAGTTTCTGTACATTCAAAGTATTGATTCGTCCAACTATTAGTTTCACTGTTTTCCATTTAGTACCATGCTAAGGAAGTAAGCTGCACAAGTGAATGTGTGCATTTATGTGCATATGTTTGTTTATACATATGTCTATGTATATATAAATATATATATATATATTATGTACATATATATATGTATATATATATGTGTATATATATATATACATATACATACATACATACATTATATACATATATATATGTATATATATATATATATATATATATATATGTGTATATATATATATACATATACATACATACATACATTATATACATATATGTGTGTGTGTGTGTGTATATATATATATATATAATATTCCAAAATTATTACACATAAAATATTTATCTAAAATTCTCCTTCTCATTCTTTCTTATCTACTTCCCAGCTACAAAATATCAGATTTGAAGGAGTGTTTGCCAAGTTATTGCTGGTCTTAAAAATAGTTTTAAATACTAAAGTTTCAAATGATAATCAAGATGTTTTGTTATTATAAATATTTAAATTTTTATATTTTGTATTAAACCAAAAATTTTTCATAGGTGCTTTGGACTTTTGCTGCCTGTGAGGCAAATGATCATAGTCATGAAGATGTAGCAGTTGAATCAATTGGATTTTGTAGCACGTATGTAAACTTTGTTTAATTAATGTATACTTTTTTATTCGTCTAATTATGAACACCCTTAAATCTGAATTCAAAGGCTTTTGTTGTATAATTAATTTTTTAATGAATTTTTATTAATGAGAGAGAGGGAAAGGAGGGGATTAAGGGAAGTTAAATAAAGTTATAAGAATTGTATTTTTATCATCATTAAATTTTACCTCGATATTATACTTTATACCAACATCTGTGATACCCTGTAGTGTGAAAGCCATTTTTGTTATATCTAGCCCTAGTATGTATTTCGCAGCAAAAATAATAAGACAGGATCTTATTTTTTTGTAAAACACAGTAGTAGGCACACTTTTACTCAGGAAATTTATAAAAAATCTTAACATGAAGATTTGATTTGGAATAAGTTTGTCCCCACAGTTCTGGGGTTTATGCACTAACTATGCCTGAACTTCAGGATGTCAGAAAATTTTAATTTTGAGTACAGCAGACATGCCAACTACTCTGAATTCTCTGGAGCTGCTCCGGAGAAATGAAAGAATTTGTTAACTCCGGAAACCCCTCAAGTTGCTCTGTAAAATAACAAAAATTTTAAACTAAAAGATCCCGATACAGCAATCAAATATAAAGTCTTGTCAAAAATAATGCTGAATATATTACTCTTTCCAAGCAGTAATGCTTGCTGCATATGAAAGTGTTTTCAATACTGTGCGTAATAACAAAGTGAATTTAGATCAAATTGGAGTAGACAAACTCTAGAATCCCTGATGATAGAAAAATGTAAATATTTTAATCAGGGTCAATGTGCTACTCAAAAATATTTTCAGAAAAAGAAGTTCTTAAACCTAAAAAAAAAAGTTACTGATGCATTATTAAATACATGAATTTTAATTTATCCTTTATAATTTTCTACTGTGTGTTTATTTTAATTTAATTTGTACGATTTAATTTAGAAACCAATAAAATATGTATCTTAATTTGTTTGGGTTGTTTTGTTTGATATATTTTATTTTTTAATGCATACGCATGTACTTTGTGGATAGCATGTTAAATTTAAAATCCTAAAATAATGTTGCTCCTGACAGACGTGCCTGGCATGTCTGGCACAGCATTGTATAAAATTTTTGCACCGTCATAAATATAAGAAGATAGACAACTACAAATAATTGAAATAGATGTTTCATTTTGGGTATTATATTTTTGTATTGAATGAGGAATCTGAAAAATTTAACAGAACAATAATCTTAACAGAGAAACATTAAAATATATATAACATGCAACACTTTTCAGTGACACATGATGCCTAAATGGCAAACAGAATAAATTGGATATCACACCGTTTAACTATTTAAGTGGTGAAATATTATCTTTTAAGTTTCTAAAAATCTCAAGTAAAAAATTAGGACATCAGGAATAGTTGTTCATATAAAATACTTTTGCATTACTCCAAGATTTTCCATCCTTACTTCATATTTTGAGCTAAGTCATGACTCATCAGCCATAAAAAATTACCACCTGCACAGATCATGTCAGGGAAAAGGGAAAAAAATCCCTTACCCTTGGTTACTGGGTGCTTTTTACCCTCAACCTTAAAATTGGAATGGGGCAATTCAATGAGTTTTTGAACTGGTGTTTTCTTCTTTGAAACCCTTTTCTTATATTTTAGTTCTTCCTTGTAATATTCCATCATGCTGGAGAAAAAAAATTATGAATTATATTTCTTTTCTCCCTTCTGTTTCTCTAAAAGCAAATTAAAGAATGCAGTATGTTTTGTTTGATTTTCAAATAATTCTGCAACTGATGCAGTCTGCTTAGGATTGCAAAGTAGATTTTTCTCAGTGTTATGTAAGTCTTTGAAATGCTGCATCTTAAATGTCTGGATATTACTGTTTATATTGCCTATACAAGCCTGAGTCTGCTACATCCTGAATCTTAATAAAATTTAGTAAGTTATCTTGACAGTGTACTGTATGAATGGACTACAGTGATTTAGATGGGCAGAAATTCTTTGAAATTATGGTCATGAAGTCTGTAAAACTGAAAATCAGCAGTTAAAGGTTAAAACTTAAAAGATATGCCTCTTGTTTTGCATCCCTCTTGGCATATAAATTCCTTAAATTTTGCAGGAATTTTATTTTACTCTCCACAAATGTCTCTGTAATTTAACCCTTTCGCGACGGGAAGCTCAAACGTGCCAGCAGTCACTTTCGCGAGTGAGTATGGTGGGCCGGAGGGTTTTATGCTATTAAGCCTAATTTATAAAATTAACGAAGTAGCAACACGTTGTTTTACAATGCTGCGTAAAGTATTTAAATGGAATGGAATTTATATTATATGTTTATAGATACTTTATTTACTTAGGCTATTCTTATTTAAATATTTATTTTACACCCTTTTTTTTTTCATTCTTTACTTACTATTTAATGACGTTTACAAAACTGAATACTGTGTTATTTAAAATTATTATTTTGTATGAAAAATTTTAAAAACAGAGATCTACACACAATCCTACGTTGCAGTCCTTGAATTCTTAGTAACTCATTTGCCGTTTTGGAGGATTTTTCCTGGAATATGAAAAAAACGAAGCATCATCATGATCTTTGTCACTAACATCTTCCTCATCATTAGAATCACTAGATCCATTATGAACAGAAAGAACAATCAAAATATATTTAAGTGTCACTATTACTATTATCCTAAAATATTTCAGAATCAAAATTTGAAATATTTTGCGTCGTTTCAGCTATTTCAAGCTTCTGTCAGATCTAATTTGCCACTAAAACTGGACTGCAAACCGAAATACACAACGCTTTAGCAAAAATAAAACTCCCCTGCTTATATAAACAAACACCACATGACAATTTAAAGAGCCATCATAAAACATGTCAATCGGAAACATTCCTTTACCCTCATGTTTATATAATCAAAAACCACTTGTATATGTATCATACTACTCTCCTATTGAGTACAAGGTCAAATCTATATGTATCTAAATCCATATGGACATCAATTATTATATTTCAATGCCATCTTCTGTCAAAACTTATAATTTTTAAAATGTTCCACAACACTGGCACACATATGTGACGGTCGGGGGTGAACGAGAAAACGCTCTGGCATGCCAGTGTGTCGTCCGGGAAGTGAGTGCGTTTCTTGCTCACACAGTAGGTGCGAAAGGGTTAATAAAAAAAATCAACCATTTTAAGCAAACTTTTTTTAAACTTATTTCAATAATAATATGCATTTAAAATATTAAAGTTTTGTATTTCTTTAAGGAACTGTATGCTTTAAAATTATATTAAGAAAAATACTCAAAAATGTGAAAGTTGTAATTTTAATTTAAATATTAAATGTTTGCATGTAATTTTCTTTTATTTTCAGCCCTTCTCTTATTGTGGTTGGTACCACCTGTGGATATTTTGGTATATATGATATTTCTTCCAAAACAAAACGATTTAGTTCTGCACTAAATGTAAGTATATATCTTTTCTGTATATAAACATTTCATAATAAAGACAATTTTTTTAAATTTAGTATGGCAAAACTCTAAAAAAATTTTGGAGGAAAAAGCAGAAATTATACATAAATCAGGTCTTGGTTTTGTGAAATTGTAAAAAACCTACTCATAATTTTGTGAAACTGATTAAAGGTATATATCGGGAAATTTCTAAATGGTTTCCTTATGTCTGAATCTCTAGTTTTCTGTAAAAGTTGGGTTTTAAATTTTGTTAACCTCTTTGTATCTCATGAACGTGATGCAGCAATTTCAGGAGTAACAAAGCAATTAATCTCTCATCAGCCTACAAAACCAATAGTTCCAAATTATTTTTTAAAAAAATAGCAATAGTAATGGAAATGTTAGAATACGAGTTGAATCGGGTTAGATTTTTCGTAAAATTGCCATTTTTCACTGATATTAATCAATTTAATTGCACAAAATTAACAAATAAGAATTAGGCACTTTTAAAAATGTAACAAAATGGTTTCACTAAGAGAGCCGGATACGTAAATAATATAAGTCAAAATATAGACATTAGAATTAGGGTTTAGCCCCCGTGTGCAAAACAGTAGACCGTAGCGCTCCAAACCAAACTAAACTTAGAATTAGGGTGGGGCGGCCCACAAAGGCACCAGCACTGCGGCCCAAGGCTTATTGTACTGAAAAAAAAGCCATTCACTGGAGCAAGGAGTTCCAGCACAAGACTAAGAAATATTAACCATTAGATCTCAGAGAGACCAATAGCTGAGATAAATTTCAGCAGCAATTTAACCGGGAAGTTAATCAACTCCCACAGCTCGATGAAGTGATACCCAAGGAATTCAAATCTCTTGGCACAGTAGTAGTCACATTCACACAAAACATGTGAAGAACTCTCCTCTGCCATATGGCATCCCCTACATACTGGACTATCCATAATGCCAATAATGTTGAGGTGCCTCTTAAGGCAACAATGGCCACCCTTAGCTCTTTTCTACTGAGCTTAAGTAGCTCATTAGCCCTCATCCAGGGATATCCCTGGTTAAGCTCTTTGATTTGCCAGAATCAAGCCAGGCCCTATAAGTCTCCCCCATTAGGAGGTCCCTTACGGTCCTTCTCACTACATTATTCGGAAGACCAAGTATAGGTTCTAGCCCGATGAAGGGCAACTCAGAACCGTACTTAGCGAGATTATCTGCAACCTCATTGCCAAAAATACCGCAATGACAAATATAGACATGGATATGGACAACTTTGTCGAGATCAGCAGAATAATGTTAGGTTACTGTGCTTAGAGTTTTATTGTCAAGTTGGCAGGATACTCTTTTCTAATGTTAAACACTAATTTCAATTAAGTGAGAGCTCTGAACTAGAAGCATCATTTTTAATCGCTTTTACTTAAGGGGTTTTAATCTGCTATGCAACAGTGCATATGTGTTCTTATTTCTGCTACTAATAATATTATTGCAATAAAAAATTTTACCAGCTATTCATAGTATTTAATATTTTTAATTATTAAAAATTTTTATTTTAAAATAAAAAAATGTGTCAGGGTTCCAAGGTCCCATTTAAAAATGACTTGTTTGTGATGTCACTATGTAATCACAGACTACACATGCAGACAAGCCACTTCCATAGACAATAGCGTTACTCTTCTTTAACATGGGACCTGCATAGAAAGTGGCTCCACTGATGTCAGACCATATGAACTAAAGCATGATTACCAGATAGTTGGATTTATTCCTTTTTTGCTGCCTTTTTTTATTACAGTTTTTAAAAAATGGCGTATATGTGACTTTACACATGTATTTACTTTATGGATGAAATATTTTGAATAAGCTACCTTTATATATGGTCTTTGACAACAGGTTAAAAAGAGGTTGTTGAGAAAAATTCTCTGAAAATAAATGATGAATTTTGTGCTATTATTATGAGTTGTGTGTTGTTATAATATAAATTGAGTTGCAGCGTGATGCAGCGATTTCATTCTTATCAGCCCAGCATTGCCTCCACGCAAAGAGCTCCAGTTGATATTGAAAGACTAGCATCACATATGCATAATCCGAGATCGAACGTTTTATTTGAATTTTTAAATGCTAGATATGATGTTAATTGTCAAAAGTTTTCACAATAATCGACTCATATAACATTTACATGCTATTCCTCAGGGGCAGGGTTGGAAAAAAAATCATGATTTTTTTTTTAATCAAAAAAATCAGATTTATTTTATTTAAATCAGATTTATTTGATTGTTTTTCTGAATTCTAATTTAAATTATTGTTGTGTTTTTATATTCTTTGTAATATACATGGAATAGTTTGTTATAAGTAACATCTTATCTATCTAGTATATTCTACACAGTGATTACCTAAAATTAAATATATAAATTTTAATCTAAATACATTCTCTTATTTTGTAGTTGGATAGTGCAAACTAAATAAGATGTAAATTTAAAGAACAAATTAAATGTTCATTTAATGCAACTATTTATTTACAAAAACAAGACACAATTATTTCAATATTATTTTTAGCAACGAATTATGGATTTAACTGTTTCAATAAAAACACCAGTTTTGATGCTTTATCCACTCCTAATTTGTTATGAAGGCTAGAATGAACAATACCAAAAGAAGGAAACTGTCTTTCTATTCCAGCAGATGAAGCCATGGCTGTTGTTACTTGGTAAACAAACTGGATTTTCAGTTTTGTAATAGTCTCATTACCTCCCATTACATAAAATGAATTCTACCAGTCATAGCCAATCATTGTCCTACCCCTACTACATACTTTCTGATAACAACCCCTAAATTCTTGGAAAGCACATACTATCTATTGACATTTATTTACTTATTGGTAATTCTGTGCTGATTCCCAATTCTCCTGTCTTTGGAATATAGGTTGTAAAAGAAGTGAAAAAAAATGATTTAAATCATGCCAACCCTGCTCAGGGAGTTAATGTTTGTCACACTTTCTCAACTAATACAAATGGATTGCATATTCTAATATTCTAGTTGATTGATAAAAATAAATTTTTCATTTCATCTATTGAAATTTCTTTTCAGAGTTGTATAGTCAAAATTGTTTGTGATAATGAAGTGCCAGTAGTATATGCAGCCCTGACAGAAGGAGTTCTTCAAGCCTATGATATCAGGACTGGACAAGTAGTAAAAACATGGTCAGGACATAAGGCTGCCCTGTTAGACCTTAGCATCTCAAGGTAGATTATATTTCATTAAAATTTATTGTTATAACTTCTGTGATTGAATCTATATATCTAATACATTTAAAATGAATTATATTCCTAAACATAATGGGAAATTTTTTAATAAAGAAAAAATATGTGAATGGATTTTTATCTATGTCACAGACATGCCAAATTCTCCGGAGAAATGAGAAAATTTGATTTCTCCAGAAACTCCTCAGATTTGCTCGGGAGAATTGCAAAACTTTTGAACAGCTAACAGATTACAATTTAGCAATTAAATACAAAGGTTTGCAAAAAATAATGCTGAATATTATTCTTTTCACACAGTAATACTGCATTTTAAAAGTTTTCAGAACTATTAAAAAACTGCTAAAAGTTCAGAACTGCTAAAAATTGTGCTGGGCCCATAACCCTATTTGTCACAGAAAGGCTGTGACAAATGCATACAATAGCTGGGAAAAACGAATTGAAATTCTAGTGCATACCTTCGATAGGTTACGATAGCAGAGTTCTGTGAAGCAGAGAAGCTACTCTGGAAATTAAAGCCCAATAACACTGATAAGAGGAAATAAGACAAAGCTTAAGTACAAACAATTAACATTTATTGGTAAACGGAAACACAAGAAAAACAACTCAGTATAACATTAAAATAAGTTTAAATATAAGGAGACGGTTGGAGCAAGTTTAAAGTACATACTAGAGCAAGACAAAAAGAAACATTAGTACCTTTGGTAATCCTACTTAAAAGCAAAAAATAATAAACTACATAAAACAAACAGGAGGAAAATAACCCTAAAGGCTACTCGAAAGTAGAAGGTTTGGGCAATCCGCCACTAATGTACACTGCACTGCTGCGTGCAAAAGAATGAACTGCCAGGGAGAAGGCGAAAGGCGCACTCTGTGCTGGCTCAGTGAGTGCACCGACTACTCCCTCCGACACATACTTATACTAGTGCTCTGACTTGCGTGCACACATTAAAACAGTTTGCATGCCTAATTAATGAGGAGTCGATTGCCATGTTGCGAAATGTTCTGTCGCAACGCAGTTTGGGAAACTTCTAAGCTCAAGTAATATGTTGCTGTCGATTTGAAATATGTAACAGGGGACCAAACTGAACTTAGGTCAAGTTTGAGTAGACAAACTCTAGAATCCCTGATGATAGAAAAAAGGAAATTTTTTAATTAGGGTCAATGTTGCTATAAGAAACACTGTTCTGAAAAATAAGTTGTTAAAGCTAAAAAAGCTACGCATAAATTTTTAAATACATAAATTTACCTTTTACAATTTACTACTTTGTTTTTACTATTTTAAATTTGATTTTAATTCAGAAACCTATAAGATATGTACTTACATATAATCTGTAATTAGCATGCTAAAATTTCAAGAAATTGTGAAGTATGCAGTAAAATATGATTATAGAATTTTATGTTCTAACTTAATTTATGATGTATGTATATGGGTGCCAGTGCTTCTGATATTCTTGGAAGTTTTCCTTTTTTTTTTTTTATGTGTATTCGATATTTTGATTGGAAAACTAATTCTTACGATCTTCAGCAATATAGTCTAAAATCCCTAAAAAATTCCCATTCTTGTTCTGTTCTTCCTTCTGTTGATAATTCTGTGTTCCATCAAGAAGTAAAATGTGAATATACAGCCAAATAAAAAAAAAAACAGAACTGTTTTTAAACAATTTCTGTCTAATAAAACATTCAAACAGTTATTAATTGTAAAATCCAGTAAAAATTTAAATTGTTTTAAAAATGAATTTGACAAACAATTTTTGAAAGTAGCAAAATCTGGTAGAACATTTAGAATTGCTTAAGTTGCTATGTTAGTTTTATGTATACACTAAAAAATGTTATTTCAATAAACATCTTTTTTTTTTACTTTTAAAGCATTTGTGAATACTAAATTAATATATCTTTCATAGATTAAATAAACCTTGCAATTTTTTCCTTTTTAAAATTTATATTTTTATCTATATGTACTGAAAAATGTTGTTACTGCGATAAACTACAGATTTTTCTCTTTTGGATGTTGGCACCTATGTATGTAAAACAAGGTATTCATGAAATTCTTGGAGCAAAACGCTCTTGTAATAAATGAGAATAAATAAATTTTTGTTGGTAAAAATGCATTTTTATATGATAGTTTATTACAAATGTTTCTTTAAAAAAAATGCCTTCTATTCTGTCCTTTTAGCATATATAACTAGATGATTCTTCAGCACTCAAATGGTTAAATAAAAATTTGTATAATAAAAATGTTATCAGGGATGAAATTGCAAATTATCGGGAAATTTCTAAATGGTGTACCTTTGGATACTCTGTAGCACTAGTAAGATCTTACAGTTTTAGTAGTAGCCTATTTTAATGGTATAGGAACTAATATAATAATTGCATTATTGTTTTCATCAATACCTTAGTTCCTATATATTACTGTATTTAACTATATTTAAATCTGAACTTTTACATTGTTTGAAAATAAACTATCCTTTTATGTGTGTAACATGTTTCTTTTTTTTCTAGTGATCGATCTTTGCTCGTTACAAGTTCTGATGACCACACTTGTAAAGTGTTTGAACGAGGTGCCCTGTAATGAATATTTATTTTTAAATATGTAAACTTGAATGGAATGAGAGATGTTTGCTGGTGAATATCTTGTATAGTTTAATAAATATATCTTTATTTCCCTAAAAACTATTTCATTTATTTGTCTGACTATTATTTCTTCCTCTTCTATGAGGCGCATCCAGAAAGTAAGTTTCCCTATTTAAAAGAAAAAAAGAACTCACACTTTCAAGAACATATTTATTGGCAACAAGTACAGCAATGTTTCAGCTATTTTTCAACATAGCCACCACCAGAATTGAGACACTTGTTCAAGGTTCGTACGGTGCTTAAAAGTGCTTAAAAACTGCTTAATTTCGAAACACGTTTTTAAGGCCTTAAAGGGTGCTTAATTTTCCCCTAAAGTCCTTATTTTTTTTTCTTGCCGACAGTTTTTATTTGAATATTTCGAAATCGTCTATGAAAATCATAAAAGGTCGCTCGGGATTAATCGTTCAGTGTGAATGAAATTCCGATGTCTTTAGCCGTCGGGTAACAAAAGAAAACTCTAGCGCTCTCAGACCAAACTAAATGGTTACAAATCTGTTAGTCTAAAGTACAATTCGAACCTCCTGGCTCAGATACCGAAAAAAATCCCGTCATATTCGATCATCGTCCCGAAATATAACTATTTAAAAAATTTTTTTTTTAATTTTCCGCAAAAAAAATAGCCTTATACAGTGCACATATTATTTAAATCATGATTTTTTAGACATTGATTAAAATTAAATTTAATGATAATTATTGTATCTTTCTAAACTATCAAGGTATAGATTTTATTGCTATTTAAGAAATTCTGCAGTCACAAAATTAAAAATTGGAAAAACACAAAATTAGAAATGTCTCCTAAAAATTTGATATCTAAAATGCGCATTTATATTATTATTATTATTTTTTTTTAAATTAGGATATTTGAGAAACTTCTGATTTGAATCTGTTTTCAACATTTTTTGATTAGGAGACTCGAGTGATTGTTTATATTAGTAAAAATTATTAAGTTAAGTCCAACAAACAATATGGTTCCTCAAAGTTTAATATAATAAAGTTCCACTGTATTGGTGAATTTATTTATTTTTTTAATTAGGCAAATTGAAGAAACATCTGATTTGAATCTGTTTTAATTTTTTTTTTTTTTTTTTTTTTTTTTTTTACTAGGAAACTTAAGTACTTGTTTATATTGATAAAAAGTTATTTAGATACTTTCATATTTCGTATTTAGGCACTTGATTTTGTATTAAGTAAATCAGAACATTAATTTTTAATAGTTATTCAACTACCTCTCTTTTTGATTTTTCTCCTTTTTTCCCCAAAATTTTGAATTCTGTGTCTGTGAAATACAATGATTTCTCATTTATACGCACTCTCTTTTGTTCACGTTTTTGTTGAACCTAATGTAATAACCATTATTTTATCTGATATGTTTCTGATAAGAGGTGCTTAAAAAGTTTGAATGGTGCTTAATTTTTTCCATTAAAGCAGATGAACCACTGTATTTAGACAAACTTTTTATACCTCTGTAATACTTCTTTACCGCCTTTCATAAACCAGCCTGTTGTCTAAACCCCTACTACACTTTCTGATAACAAACCCTAAAGGCTACTACTATTTACCTATTTTACTTTTTAATCATTCTCATTCCCCATCCTGATATTGCCTTTTTATAGTGTATGTAATCGTTAATTTGTGTTTAGTGATTTAAAAAATGAAAATGATTTAAACCATTTTTCAAAACACCTGAATTCCATGCCAACCCTGATTAGAGTTTCCATTTTGGACCATTACTACCTCACTACTGGCCCGAATCGGGACTTGTCCAGCTGGCACATGATTAATATGTCATAGATCTGTTACACACTTGCAATTAATATGGTTAATTACATTTACTTTAAAGGGGAAAACATCAGGAAATATACTTTCTGGATGTGCCTCGTATTTAAGCTCATCATTATTATTTCCAGTGTGTTTCCACTTGCTTTTATAGCATTCACAATTTCAACTATTATCTCTCCTTTTATGGAATGGAGAATTATTACTGCTTGTTTAGGGTGCTGGTATATGGGAACATGGTCCTCAGAATATATAATATATAATGTTTGTCAGGCTTGAACTTGCAAATCGTTTTTTATTCCAAAGTTCGTCATAACTTGTAAATTCACCACAATATATCATTGGTAGCATGCAAAACTTCTTTGCTCTTAATTTAAGTGATTATACAAAGAATTAAACCTAAAATGATATATATTTCCAGTATGTCATTCTGTATCAAACTGAAATTGTTTTTTCATTCTGTAGTACATTATTATTTATCATTTTTTCACATTATACTATTGATACGCATCCAGGCCTTACACTATTTTAATTAGTGCTAAATGTGTTTTGAAATAATTGCTAAAATGACCAGGCCTGGTACAGCATCTGAAATGTCATGAGAAATGAGACGTTTTACCCTTTTTTTTTTTTACATAATGGTGTAAAACACCCTTTTCTGCCGCCATTTTAGTTCGGCGACTTTCAGAAAATAAGGTTTTTGCCAAGAAAAAACAAGGCGGCCGGAGTAGATATTGCATCTGTTCCGTGGAATAAATAAAATTGTTTAATGATACTTGACAGTATGAGTACAAATTATCCACAAAAGTTTTTGTCACAGCCTTTGAAGATGTCATGAATTTGACTGTAATACATAAACAAATAAACTCTTATTATAATCTACTACAAAAATAAACTACTTGTATCCACAAAAGCCTCTGTCACAATCTTTAAAGATGTCCTAAAGCTGACTTTATATACATTAAAAAAAAATACGAGGGTTGGAACTTTAATAGTGGCAACTATTTATTTAAATGGAATACAAAAGTGATTGTCACCATGTTTTACAGTCCTTCAATATAGTCGCATGCATTGTATATAACCCGTTTCCAACGATTTGGAAGTCGCAGAACACCTGCAGCAGAGCCTGTTCTGTTGATAGTTCGAATGCACCTGTTTATTGACACAAGAATCTCTGGAACAGTTCTGAAGCGAATCATACGAAGTGGTTCCTTGATCTTAGGAATTAAGACAAACTCTCAAGGGCTTAGACCTGGAGAGTAAATGATGGATGGTAAAGCCCTAGATGACACTGTCCTGTTGTACGACCTCTGGCACATTGAATTTTTATCTAACTTCGTTGTTCTTGTTTTAAAAACATCCTGACAACACGTTAGACCGCAAGCTAATACAAGGATCAGGTCTTTGCGTTACTCCGCATGCATATGACGTAGAAATGACGATTCTTTTTGCTGAGAGGTAAGGTAGGTATGTAGCTCATGTGTGGTATTGCGATATTCTTTGGTTCTATCACGTAGCGTTTTTACAGCATTGTTGCCACTATTAAAGTTCCAACCCGTGTACAATTATAAACTGCTACAAAAATTAACTACTTTTGAACAGAGGAGAAAACAGAATCAAGACTGCTTATTTTTTCCTAATGTTAATGAAACTTTATGCTTGTTGTTGCCAATTGGCAATAAACATAAACATCTGGTTACACTTAATATTTTACAGTTAAATATTCAAACCAAATTATAAATATAGGCTACATATTATTACCTTTTCATATAATAGTTTTACTTCATCACTGCAGAACAAAACAGAATTTTCAAATTTCCCAAAAAACACATGTAACAAACAAACAAACGAATAAATCTATCTATATTCTTAAAAGAAATAGAGGTGCCACCTACATGTTGAATATTTGTCTAATAATATATTCAGTATGCTTTTATTGGCAACATTAGTTATGAGAGCTCCAATATTATTCTAATAGTATTTAAGAAGACTAAATTGAGTATGTTGCCAAAAGGCAAAACAAGGTATCAGTAGAATCCCAGTTCCAGGGGCCGGTCGCCATGTTTTTGGCTCTATTTTTGTACAAGTGGTCGCCAAGTGATATTTACAATTTGTGCATCATTTTGTGTTAAGTTTATGCCCAATTTCAAAGTATATTTTAAACAAAAAATGGTTTGAAATTTTGTTAAGATGAATACGAATTTAAAATAAAATAGAAAATAAAAATTAGATCAAGGTTTTCCAGAAAACTATGTTCTAGAATTTGGCGACATCGCCCACGCTTCGCGTGCTAACTGAACTTGGTTCGGTGATTCCCCCCCCCCCCCGAATTGGGATACGGCCATTTTGGGCAAAATTTGCAGATAAAAATATAAATAAATATAGCATTTTAAACACAATCACTTTTTAGCAATATTAGCAGATTAATTTTTTCTAAATATTATCACAATTTACACAAGAACGACAAACTATCGTGGCCCAGCTATCCCTACTTGATAAGTCCACAAAATTGCTAAATTTGGCGAGAAAAACGCAACTACTCGTGCCAAGTATATCTATACCGTGTCAAGTACATAGGGATGCAATTGAGTTGAAATGCTCAAACATAAATGTTAGTCGTATATGTATTTCGATTTTGAAGCTTTACCCACGTCAGTTTTGGTAGGAAATCGATAAAGTCGGACAAAACGGAAAATGCAGCTGAAGAGTTACAAGCTTTTATTGCTGGTTTAATATTTTCAATTTTTCAGCTAGAGTAATTGCTTCTTTGCATTCATCGTTGAAAGCTTTGCCCGGAATAAACTTCCGTCGGGGGATATAACCGGAATATCCTACCACCATTGTTCTACTGAGTTTGTTATTTTGCGAAGATATCTCATGTTTCCACGTCAAAACCTCTTGCTCCAAATCCTCTTGCAGTTTTTCGCTGCAATTAATTATCTTGGCTAACCTCAATCCGGCGGCAGGGTGATTTTTCAGAAGGTCATGAGTCATTTTTCCGAAAGTTTTTCCGAACTGAAACAATCTTCTTGGACCATAACCAGGAATATAACCTGTGTAACCAGGCCTACAAGCGGGTTCGGGTGTTTGAAACCAGTATTTAACTTTATAATCTTCAGTGGAGGGCATTGTAACGAAATATTGAAGGTATAAGTGATTAAAGTAAATTCTAAATAACACAGTTGCACTTCGTAGGTTTGATAATTTTTACTTAAAGAATGGATGTTTGACTTTAGAAACGTTAATTTTAAAGGCCGCACGTTATATCTTGGATGACAATATATGTTGAGATTAAAACTATCGCCGTTTAATAAATTATTATTGCATGTATAAAATTAAGTATGCATTAAAGTATAAAATTATATTTGTTGCGTGATGTTAAAAAAGTTTTCGTATAAGCATTTTAGAGGAATTATTTGGCAACAAATATAAATCTGAAAAAAAGAAAACGGGTTCGGTGTACAATCGGGTACTTCTTAGTTTGGTGAAAAAATTTGACGATATATTATGAAGATAAAATTTTATATACTTATTTTGTGTACCCTGAGCTGATTATAAAAATGTTGGATACTTATTATTTTGCTATTTTTTTAAGATTGTTTTATTGCATAAATGAATTTATATTAAGATTATTTTAAAAATGTATTGAGAAAATTAAGGAGCGGAGCAAAATTCGCGGTTGAAATTCTATCATATCATTCGTAAAAACAATATATTCATCTACAAGA
>CM063509.1:64292813-64350313 GCA_032207245.1 Pardosa pseudoannulata
TATAATGCAAGCAAATTGAAATAAAACTGTGTGATACGAAGAAACTGGAAAACAAAGAATGCAGTTAAATTATTATAGGAAGTAAATAAAGTATATAAAATAATTTTAAAGGTGTTAAAAAAAGGGACAAAATCTCAGCTAAAATTGAAAAAATATATATAATATTTACCAAAAAGAAAAATAAGTATAAAACGCAGAATAAAAATGTAAAAGAAATATATGCATAATTCATGAAATTGAAATAAAACCATTTAAAAATTTAAAAGAAAATATGTCTAAAAACAAATAAAAAAGTTTTATATATATATATATATATATATATATATATATATTCATGTATAATGCAAATCTATAAAATTAAGAAGTAAATTTTGGTTGTAAATGTTAATAAAATACTTTAAATGTAGAACAATTTCTGTTGTAAAATTTTTTAAAAATTGATAAAAATTTAAAAATATCTGAAATGAAAAAAAAGCTATATATAAATGGATTAAAATGTTTTGAAATTTTGTCTTGGAAACATGTTTAATTGAAAATTTTATATTATGAATTTCAAGTTAATATTGTAAATGTAAACCAATTTGTGTATTGTGACGTTTTAAAAAATTTTTTAAAAAATTAAGATATTTAAAATACAAAAAAAGCTATATATGTATAAATGTATTAAAATGTTATAATGTGTTGTCTTGGTATAACGTTTGTTTGAAAAATTTTATATTGTGAATGTCTAGTAAATACATTAAATGTAAAACAATTTGTGTGTTGTGATGTTTTGTAAAATTAAAAATATCTAAAATGAAAAAAATAAGCTATATATAAATGTGTTAAAATGTTATGAAATTTTGTTTTGGTATAATATTAATTGAAAATTTTTGTATTGTGAACGTAAAATAAATATTTTAAATGTAAAACAATTTGTGTTTTGAGACGTTTAAGGAAATTAAAAATATCCAAAATGAAAAACAGCTATTTATAAATGTGTGTATTGGTATGTTTCTTTAAAAAATTTTATATTGTGAATGTCAAGTAAATATTTTAAATGTAAAACAATTTGTGTGTTGTGAAATTGTGTCTGAAATTAGAAAAAAATTAAAGTATGTAAAATAGAAAATTATAAATATATGTACTAAACTGTGTTATTAAATTCCTTACGGTATGTTGTTTGACTGAAAAATATGTTTGT
The DNA here is from genome assembly GCA_032207245.1 of Pardosa pseudoannulata. Lineage (NCBI taxonomy): Eukaryota > Metazoa > Arthropoda > Arachnida > Araneae > Lycosidae > Pardosa > Pardosa pseudoannulata. Next base: position 64,293,997 of record CM063509.1, read on the forward strand.
GCATAAAAAGCTTTTTGAAATTTATGTGAAAAATTAAAAGTTATTCTGGCAAATATTTCAAAAATTTAATTAGAAGAGGAGAATAATTTATTCAAATAGAAAATATTTCGAAAAAAAAATGTAAATATGAACATAAAATGTAAAATTAAATACTTAAATAAGTCTATAAAATTATAAAATATAAATAGTTTCTCAACATTTCAATATATAAACAAATTTGAATAAATGTAAATATGTGTACAGTTTTGTATAAATTTAAATATGTAAATGAACTTGTATATACGTATACATGTGAATAGCTTTGCACATATGTAAATATGTAAACAAATTGTAAATAGTATCAAACTTGTATATACGTATACATGTGAATAGCTTTGTACATATGTAAATATGTAAACAAATTGTAAATAGTATTAAACTTGTATATACGTATGCATGTGAATAGCTTTGTATATAAATAAATATGTAAACAAATTGTAAATAGTATTGAACTTCTATATACATGTGAATAGTATTGAACTTCTATATACATGTGAATAGCTTTGTACATATGTAAATATGTGAACAATTTGTAAATAGTATTGAACTTATACATATGAATAGCTTTGTACATATGTAAATATGTAAACAATTTGTAAATAGTATTAAACTTGTATATACTTATACATGTGAATAGCTTTGTACATATGTAAATATTTAAACAATTTGTAAATAGCATTGAACCTTTATATACGTATACATATGAACAGCTTTGTACATATGTAAATATGTAAACAATTTGTAAATAGTGTTGTAAATATATATATATATTTATATATATTTCAAAATATGCAAATAATCATAAATGTAAAAATGTAGCAATACGTATATTGTAATAGTATGCAATCTAGAAAGCACCTGGTCAGACTATTGTTCTTTGCGTCCAATTTTACTGTAATAAAATTATGTGTGTGTATTTCATTGACAGCCAAAAGCAATAAAATAAAACATAATAGAAAAACGAATAGGATTGTTTCATTTTTTATGCTGTTTATTGTAATTTCTTTTATGTTTGAAAAGTGAATAACAATTTAAATACATTGGTGGGACATATAACCTTAAAAACTTCAATTTTGGACACATAACATTCTTCAAATATGAATGTTTTGGGTATTTACAAGTAGTTTATGCAAGTAACGTCATTGACTGATGGTTGGTTGGTTTGGCACTCAAGAACTTACACCTCATTAAATATATTTCAAAATGTTTGTAACTGATGAAAAAATTACACAGGTTCGGGGAAAATGCCAAACATTATTATTTTTAATGGAGAATTGGGAAATTGCTTTTCACAGCAAAAATTATAAACATCGCCCTGTCGGATGATATCTAAGACAAAAGAACCACGTTTATTTTTTAACTATTCACACTATTTATTATTTTAACCAAATATGTTGCTTTGATCACAGCCCATTGTAAACTTAAGTTTACAATGGGACCACATAATTATGTGGTCTATACATGAAAATAGGAATAGATTAGGAAAAAAGTTTTAGGAAGTAACAAACATAACTAAAACAAATCTATAAATACAAAAGATACAGAGTTAAACCAAAAGATTAAAATTGTAAAAGTAGGAAACACTTCCAAGTAACTAATTACAATTATACAAAGTACATTTAAAAGAACGATTAAAAAACTACTTAATTCCAGATTTACAAAAGAACAATTTACAGCTTTAAAAAGGATTATTGACCTACACACACACACACACACACACACATATATATATATATATATATATATATATATATATATATATATATATATATATATATATATATATATATATATATATATGAGAGGGGTATGGAATCTACAACAAAATGGTTAAAAGTCATCGGAATGTCCTTACGAATGCTTTATACTCGTCAAATTAGACAGTCCGTTGTGAAGTTTCAAACAACAGTTACAGAGCCCGAGATGGCTTAATTGTTAACACGTGGGGCAACAGCTTCAAGCAAGAGTAAACGAAAAGTCAGTTTGCACTTTTTGACCGTGTCTGTATCAATTTTGACTAGTTACAGCGTAACACCTGTACGTATTCAAAACGATCCCGTATCTCTCAAAACTCATAAACGATTAGCAGTAAATTTTATGTTTAGCACCGTACAGTGCTAAACATAAAATTTACAGTGAGATGCCACTACATAGTGGCATCTCATTGTGGACCTCCCTTTTTTATTGCAATCCGCAAATTCTGAACGAAAAATCTAAATATAACGATTATTAACCGTGCCAGTACCCGCAATGGCAGTATTTCAGTTCTACAGCAATACAATAAATAAAATTGATTTATTAAAATGCGATTGAAACAAAGATTTTGGAGTTCATTTTAAAAAGACAAAATAGAAATCTATCATTATCATAGAATATTTTTAACATCCTTTAAAGAGACCCTGACCAACACCCTTTAAAGAGATATACCTTTTTAGGCGGCGTCAGTTAACTCTTTTAGATTGCCCAATAATTAATTTTTATAATCTCTTTTTTCTATGTCATAATAGGTTATACTTTGAATATCAAGGTGTAAATATACTTTAACTAATATATAATTATAAGTATCTAATGTTGATTCATGAAAAAAAAAAAAGAAGAAATGCATCTGTGGAAGGCCTTGGTATCATACCATATGTATAAAGTTGCAAATGTAAAGTTTAAAACTAAAAATTTAAAAATCAATTGCCAAATCTTTCTGCTAATAAATTTTCAGTTTGTACCCTTTTAATCCTACCTTACAACTCTCCCCAGTTTACCAGTAGGCAGTTAGGGATCTACATGCTAGTATTACAAAAATAATGAAACTAATTTACCTCACTTTGAAAAGTTTGCCATCAAGAGAAATTATGCAGTTCATTTTAACTTAAAGATAGCGATTTGATCAGCGAGAGCAAAGGTTGGCTGAATTGTTTCACCCACTAAAGACTAACTGTAACTTTCACATTTTTAGTTTTAACTATAACTTTAATTTCCGTTTAGTGGGAGGATTTGTTTACATTTTGAATACACGTGGCATGTCAGAAGTAGTATTCATTGTCTTAAGAGTTTATGATTATACATTGATAGGGAAGTATTAGTAAGTAGAAACAATAATATTAAAGTTTACTTTATTTCAACTATTGCATATTTTAAAGTATAAGCTGATAATGCATTTTTTCTTCATAAAATTACAACTTGTATAATAACCGAATTAGAGGGAGTAAAAATAAATCCATTAATATTCAAACATGTCGCATGATAAGAAAAATGTTACCAAGCATGTAAAATGGGTGGTATATTACCAATTAAATCGCTGTAAAGTTAAACAAAAGCCGCCAACAATTTTAACTCTTTTAACCCTATTTTGACGTTAGTCATTATGATATTCTTTTTGCTTCATGAGTGGATTTGACTCAAAAAGTAATTAAAAATATTAAAGTAGTTTCCTATTCTCTTATTAAATTTAGGTTCTAATTATTTATGCTTTCCTAATATTTCAAGTCAAGCTTTTGTACTTTTTCGCCTGTCGAAATTTTTACTATCATTAGACTTTTCCAGGCTTGCAGTTCCGTCACTTTTCTCACCTTTAGTCACTTTTTTTTTTTTTACAATTGATCACTTTATAGTCACTTTTTTAAGTAAACAGTCACTTTTTTCATGGTGTATCACAGCAAAAGTCTGTTGTTGAAAAAAGAAAATCTGAATTAATAACAAAATATTTTAATAAAAGACCAAAAATGTTATGCTCTAATCTTATTTTTCTTATTAAAATGTAATTAGTCATATGGTTTCCAGAATTTAGTGATTTTAAAAAGTCGTAAAGAAGTTCCTGAAATCTATATTTGTACTGAAATGTACATTTAATACATTAAAGTAATTTACGTCAAAGCACACATTTCTCTTTTTCTTTTACTGCACAATTTTTGTTTAGATACTCCAATCTACCTATGTGCATATTTCAAAACATCATTAATATATGCAGAAAATTGTGATTATAAAATTAATGTATTGAAATCTAATTAATAGATTTTCCTGAATAAAAAGCAATGTTCAGTTGTGTTAAACAAAATGTTTAACCTTTTTGTATTCGACGCTAAAATCATGTCTTGCATGAATCATTTGATTTAGAGTTAAAATAAATAGAAAAATCTTAATAGCATTTGTAATCAAGAGGAGAAAAAAATCTTTTTTTTTTCAATGTTTAGTCACTTATTCTGTATTATTTGTCACTTTTCTCACCTTTTTGAAAGTACCTCAGCAGTTGCAAGCCTGCTTTTTGTTTTGGGCGACTATGGAACAAATCAGCAATATAAACATTTTTGAAAGCTAAATCAACCTTTTTCCTAAAGTGAATAACACATTAAATTTTTTTTTTTTAATGATCGTCTAAAGTACATCTATAATTTACAGAAATTTTTTTTGTGTAACTGAAAATTTTGTATGTAATTTTGTGATCCATATATAAGCCAATACCTGTAATTTAGCTCCAAATGAAGTTCCAAACATTGAACTTAAAGAGAGTATATTATTATTATAAATATTTAATGTTTTCAATTTTGTATCAGCAACTGTGTGATGACTGTCCTTTAACTTTTTAAATATTTTTCTTTTTCAGGCCTGTAATTGCTTATTTTTTGCTGTCTGCCTCTTTATGCATTGTGGTTTCTCAACTTTTAATAAGAAGTACTGTTGTGGTGTTATATTGAAGGGTTACATAACCTTGTGTTGATAAAGCCACTATAATTCAATTTGTCAGAACTTGGTTTGGACATACCAATACTCAGAAGCCAATCAGCTTCATGTGGATGCAAGACCTATTGTTTTATTTCCAAGTCGTTTGAATAATACTGTGTATTATTATATAATTTGTGTATTCATAAGTGGTGCTTGTGTTCCCACCATTCCAAACAGACCAATGCATCCCAGACCATTAGTCGCTCTCTTGGATGGCAGAGATTGCTCTATTGAAATGCCAATACTCAAAGATGTAGCAACAGTTGCCTTTTGTGATGCTCAGTCCACACAAGAAATACACGAGAAGGTTTTAAATGAGGCAGTTGGAGCATTAATGTGGCATTCCATAACTCTCACTAAAGAAGATTTAGATAAATTCAAAGCTTTGAGAGTAATAGTTCGTATAGGCTCTGGTGTTGATAATATAGATATCAAAGCCGCAGGTGAATTACGTATTGCAGTCTGCAATGTTCCAGGATATGGAGTTGAAGAAGTTGCTGATACAACTTTGTGCCTCATCCTTAATCTGTATCGGCGTACATATTGGCTAGCAAATATGGTTGTTGAGGGGAAAAAATTTAAAAGTCCAGAACATGTTAGAGAAGCTGCTCAGGGATGTGCTCGAATACGTGGTGATACTCTTGGCATTATTGGATTAGGTCGAGTAGGGACAGCCGTAGCTCTTCGCGCCAAGGCATTTGGGTTCAATGTAATATTCTATGATCCATATCTTCCAGATGGCATTGAAAAATCTTTAGGTCTTACAAGAGTTTACACTTTACAAGATCTACTTTTCCAGAGTGACTGTGTCTCTCTTCACTGTACTCTAAATGAGCATAATCATCATGTATTTAATGATTTTACCATCAAACAAATGCGTGCAGGGGCATTTCTTGTCAATACTGCTCATAGTGGGCTTGTTGATGAGTGTGCTCTGGCATCTGCTTTGAAAGAAGGTCGAATCAGAGCAGCTGCATTAGACGTTCATGAGAATGAACCAAATAATGTCTTAGAAGGTCCATTAAAAGATGCACCTAACCTCATCTGTACTCCCCATGTTGCATGGTATAGTGATGCTAGTTCTACAGAACTGCGTGAAATGGCTGCACATGAAATTCGGAGGGCTATTGTTGGTCGTATACCAGACTCTCTCAGAAATTGTGTTAACAAGGATTACTTCAATAGTGGTTATGGTGAAAGCATCAATGGAGCTGGCAGATTTAACTACAATCTAATAGGGGTGCCCCATTCCACCACCCTAGAACCGTTATCGGGATCACCAGCCATTCCTACATCTCATTCAAAACCCCATTCAACTCTTCAAGATACTCCTAAACATATGACTCCAAAAGCTGAGAGCTCAGAAGTTCATTAGTGCCTCTACTTCCTTTTTGCCATGCAATGAATGTGCATCCCACCTATTTCTGTGTAGCAAGTCAGGGCTATTTTACTAAGCTTTAACCGTCCTCATCAGGTTGTTAAATCACAGCATCATGTAGTTCATAAGAAGCATTATTTTGTCATTCATCTAGCGATGTGATTTAACAAAACATCCTTAGGAAATGAGGGGAATTAATTCTCCTTCAGTTAATACTAAGCATTTTTATAATAGATTTGTAAAAAAAAAAAGAGGAGAAAATAAAGGAAAAATTGAAATGTAGTATTTATGACCAGGTATTGATTGATCTTTATAAAAAGATAAAAATTAATGGGGTTTATGTATATATATACATAATTATGGATATGTGTGTGTATATACAGAACTGGTGTGTATATACAGTAGGGGTACATGTATACAGACAGCTGATGTGCTTATATTTTTTCCTCACTCACTCTCTGCCTTTTTGTATCGGGGAATAATTGTTGTAATTAACCTGGGTTAGTTTATGATGCATACTTCTTCATATACATGATTTGTTAAAAAAGGATCAATTTACAAAATATTAAAACATTTTAAAAGAAATTTAAAGAAAACTTTTCAGAATTGACAATTATAAATGTCCAAACAAATTTGTAAAAAGGCTTAAAATGCAAGTTATATAATTTTGATACCAAAATGTACCATTTCTCTATCACTGTTTTAGGCAATTGTAAAAAAATTATTTAACAATTCAAAATTATCATATATTATTGATAAACTACCAAGTAAGAAAGCATCATTACAAAGTATTCTATGGGTACATTTTGTTTTTTTTTTTTTTTTTTTTTTTTTTTGCTAGGGTTTTCATTAAAAAAAATTTATAAATATATAATGCATATTTTTTTAACCCCTAGTTATTTACATGAAGCAGTCATAATAGTATACCTTTAGGCATTGTTCTAAATTATGAATCTACTGGTAATCTGTTTTGGTAGGGTTGGCTAAATACTATCGTGCACACAAGTGGCTAATAGGCCTCAACCTGCTGTATGTACATATATTACATTAAGAATTCTATATCATGGCCAAAAAAATGTCTCTGATAAGGAGAAAATTTTACAAACCTTAGAGTCAGATGTACTGTTATGTGTTATTAATTATATGAGGAAAAAGCTATCTAAAAATATAAATTCAAACTTATAAATAATAGATACAATGAAATTAGTTTTATACTTAACATTGTTCAACAACCAAAAAAAAAGTTATACTGTTTAATGTTATTAAAATCTATAAAAATTTATGTGCTTTATCATTACAATCTTACTTATAAAACTTATTATAATAACTACATGTTATCCTTAATATTTTAATTACATACAACTAGAATATTAAAGATAAGGATAGAGAATGTAGATGAAAGCTTATCAATTTTGTATATGTTTTTTGAATCAGTCATAATTTGAAAGAGAGCCACTTGCCCATTTGTTACTTTAGGCTAATAACTGACCTTAGGCTTATAGTGCTTTCAAGATGTAAGCATCAGATAAGTTTATTAAAAAATAGATGGAATAATAGTCATTCTATGGGCCTCCAGGTAATGTAATCATCTTGAGTACTCATTCTCTTTCTCAAAAATAAATTTTTTTTTTCTTAAAAAAAAAAAAAGCCAACTTTTTTTTCACAGGGGAACAACTCTTGATGCTTTATTTTACACATGCTATTTGTGTAAAATCTACATGGTTTCCGCACACCTGGAAAGTCTGGGAAAATCATGGATTTAGACAATGGATTAATTTTGTCATGGAAAGTCTTGATTTTTCAAGTAAAATGAGTAAAAGTCATGGATCCGCTAAACTACCGATTTAAAAAAAATGCATTGAATTGTTTAATTCTATTTTTACTTGTCATTTGGCTGAAGTTACTGAGTTTGGTATTTATGTATTACCCTATTACCAAATAAAATTTGTTCACCAAGGAAACTCAAAGCAAGACAGCTTAATGGGTGGGTAAATGTATATTATTCTGGGTTTTTTTTTAAATTGTAGATTAAAATTTTATTAATATAATAATTAATATTTTTTAATAAAACTTAAGATTTTTGCTCAAAATATAAGTTTATCTCTAGGGATATTGTATATAAACATTATAGGGTTTTATTTGGCTATTATTCATGGTCACCTGGATAATACCAAAGTACCCTGAATTCAAATTGGAAACACTTTGATTGAAAAATTGTTATATGATTAAACTTAGGTATGTAGATACAACAATTTATTTTTATGTATGTGAGTTTATTAGCACTTATAAAGTAAGTTTATAGTTTTTTTATGATAAAATTCCTGTAATTTCTCCAAAAGCATATATTTTATTTGTATGTACATCAGAAGTTTTATTCATATATACTTTAACAAAAGCTTTTTAAAGTCATGGAAAATGATCTGCTAAATCCGGCAAAGTCATGAAAAGTCATGGATTTGAAATTTTGGCAGATACCCTGAATCTAGTTTCAGTTCTTCCCTCTTGATTTTGTTTTGTATTATTTCAGGAGTTACATGGTACTCCTATTATTAAAATTGTGTGGTTATTAGGAAGATAGGTGCTCTCGGTGATTGCATATTCCTTACAATTGTAAAATAAGAAAAATTTTGGCAACTTGTTTTCTAAATAATTCTCTTGTGTTATCTGTTCTACCTTCAGATGTAGGAATAAAATCAATTACAAAGTACTAGCATAGGATTGTTAGCATGATTTAGTTTCAAAAGATTCCCAAAACATAAATTGTCAGAGAGAAGGAAAGTCGTCTATCTAGTCATTCCTTTATAGGTTTAGATAATACATGTATCCTCAATGCCAGATTCTACATCACTCTGTAATTTTTTTTTTTTTTTTAACCCAGTTTTACATAGAGGGCAATTTTGTAACTCTCCAACAACCATTTTGGTAGCCAGATACCGTAAATGGTTCTGGATATGCATAATTAAAAAATGAATTTCACATCTATATGAACATTTTTTAATGCATTTATTTTGCAAGGCAACTAAATTCCTCAGCACAACAGCCCAATATGAGGGCCAGGGTCTATGGTGCTAATCTCCGTTTTCGAGACCAAGAGCCCTGGGGTGTATTGAGTATGAAAGATTAGTAAAATAGAAAATGGTTACAAGGATATGTGAAATTGCACTTTCAAATTCCTTTACATTGTATAAAATTTGCCTGAAAACTTTTTTTTTTGTTTTGTTTTTAACATGAGCTGCAAACTGGCTCTTGCAAATTCCATTGAATGCAAAAACTTTTCAAGGAGATTGGAGACAATTATAAATACAAAATTGATTTTTTTAATTATGGGCATAATTTTTAAAAAGGCTTGTTACATTGTTTAATTATTAAATTAAGGAACTTCTTTGAAGAAAATAACATTCCTGGATAATGATATGATGTATGAAATGTGTTATAAACTGATGGTTTCTATAATTACAGTTCTATTAAATCATGCATCATACTTAATAATAATTTAAAAATTTTCAATTTATAATAACATGTGTTTGAGAATTTCCATATGTTAGTATAGGTTTTTCCTGTAGCTCAAGTTAAAAATTATTTTGAACAAAATCATTCATTATTTTAAGAGTAAAAATATAAAAATGATACTTTTTTAAATTATTGTAACTTCATTATAACTGTATCTTGTACCGTAGCGCTCCAAACCAAACCATAACTGTATCTTGTAGCATTACAATTTACCATTTTTTTGCTTGTATAATTTTAACAGGCTTAACCTTGTTGCTTTATTTAAAAAAGAAATACAATATGATCTCATCATTACAGAATTACACAGTAGATAACATATCTATAAAAAGAAGATTATTTTAAATGAATTTACAGTTTTTTTTTAATATAGAACTACAAATTGGTTGAAGTACTGATTTAACCAGAGTTTAAGAATTGTATAAGGAAGTTGGTAAAATGTACATGCATTCTACTACTCATCTTGTAATTCAGTCATAATATTTTTTAAGAGTAAAAGATCCACCAATATATGCATAAGAATTCATATATGTGTCATGAAACAAGTTAGTTGAACATCTTATGTTGTCAATCATTTTCAGATATTCAGATAACATTTGTGATGAAAATAGTAAGAATGGATAGTCATGGCCATTCAAACTGAATAATATTTAACATTATTATCTAATAACTGGTCAAAAGAACCATATTCATAGAAATATCAAATAATCAAAGGTTAAAATTTTAGTATTTACAAAAATGCCTATCCGATAAATGATGTACTGGTTTGGAAAAATAAAATCTAGGAGAATTAAAATACAAGGAGCATCATTAAACCAACACTAATATGTAAGTATTATATATGATGCTAAATCGCTACTTTAACCATAAAATAAATTACATTATTTAAATCAATTATAATACTTATATATAAGATATTTAAAATTATGCTAATTTAATTATTAAACTATTCATTAAAACTAAAATTATCAATTATGTGTTTAGAGGGATTAACATGTTATATGAGCATGGTTTCCGCGCACCTGGAAAGTCATGGATTTAGACAATAGATTAATTTTGTCATGGAAAGTCTTTCTTGATTTTTTGAGTAAAAGTCATGGATCCGCTAAACTACCGATTAAAAAAAATGCATTGAATTGTTTAATTCTATTTTTACTTGTCATTTGGCTGAAGTTACTGAGTTTGGTATTTATGTATTATTCTATTGACCATATTACCAAGTAAAATTTGTTCACCAAGGAAACTCAAAGCAAGAAAGCTTAATGGGTGGGTAAATGTATATTATTCTGGTTTTTTCTTTAATTGTAGATTAAAATTTTATTAATATAATAATAATTATTTTTTAATAAAAATTAGTTACGGTTTTTGCATAAAATATAAGTTTATCTCTAGGGATATTCTATATAAACATTATAGGGTTATATTTTGCTGTTATTCATGGCCACCTGGATAATACCAAAGTACCCTGAATTCAAATTGGAAACATTTTGATTGAAAAATTGCTATATGATTAAACTTAGGTATGTAGATACAACAATTTATTTTTATGTACGTGAGTTTATTAACACTTATAAAGTAAGTTTATAATTTTTTATGATAAAATTCCTGTAATTTCTCTAAAAGCATAAAATTTATTTCTATGTACACCAGAAGTTTTATTAATATATACTTTAACGAAAGTTTTTTAAAGTCATGGAAAATGATCTGCTAAATCAGGGAAAGTCATGGATTTGAAAAATTTTATTTTGGCAGATACCCTGTGTATGTGTATACTGTAGAACATGTTTTGGTTTGTTTACTTTTTGCAACATGAAGACTAATGAGACTGGGACCTACTGCTTAAAGCCGATTCCAAATGGCTATGAACATCCATGCCATTGTGGGATTCGAACCCACAAACTCTGGTTCCGAAGGCCAGCACCCTAACCATTGGCCATCATTTGGTAGAACATACTTGGATTTTTATCATGTTTATCTTTATTAACTTTTAAGTATAGTCTAATTATTGTAATAAGCTGATTGACAGTATTGTTTTTAAAGATAGAGTTAAAATATCAAGAACTGAAGTCCTGAAATTTAACAATTTCATAACCATAATGAGACTTTTTTAAAAAACATCAAAAGTAAATTGCTACAGATTATTGTAATATTTAAGTCGAAGAAGTTTACACATAAATCATCATTTTTACTTTACAATAATTCTAAAGTTCTTGAATAGGAGTTTAAAACTATGCTGTCATTGCTGATGTGCATAACATATTATTAAACACATAATGATTGAGATTTTAAATATCTATATATTAGATATTTAAAATTATGCTAATTTAATTATTAAATTATTCATTAAATCTAAAACTATCAATTATATGTTTAGAGGGATTAACAGGTTATATGTGTTACCATAGAACATTACTTGGATTTTTATCATATTTATCTTAACTTTTAAGTATAGTCTAATTATTCTAATAAGCTGATTGACAGTATTGTTTTTAAAGATAGAGTTGAAATATCAAGAACTGAAGTCCTGAAATTTAACAATTTCATAACCATAATGAGACTTTTCTAAAAACAAATCAAAAGTAAATTGCTACAGATTATTGTAATATTTAAGTCAAAGTTTACACATAAATGATCATTTTTACTTTACAATAATTCTAAAGTTCTTGGATAGAAGTTTAAATCTATGCTGTCATTAGTGATGTATATAACTGATATTATTAAACACATAATGATTGAGATATAAATTACAAACATACTAGAGGCATTTCCTCCTTTAGGTACTTCAATATTTTGATTATAAAATTGATTGTAGCTACTAATAATATAAAAAAAACTCACTGTGGGCTGAAAGCAATCTCTTCCTTTTAAATATACATATGCTTATAAAAAAAGTACATATACCTCATTAAACACACTTATATTTGTGTGTATGTATATATAATGAAATCAAATGATTAAAGATTGACTTTTTAGCATATATATGAATCATAAAATAATTATCAATGAATTGTTAATAAAACAGTTATGAATGTTTTTACAAAATGAACTAACAGTATTACAATTGTTGCATAACTTGTACGAAAATTGTGGGCAAAATGCAACACACCATTTGTGTGTAAAAATAAGATTAAGCCAGTTTTTTAATTAATTTTTAATCAACCAATTATTTTTTTTGAGGGTTGGAAGAACATCATGATCTTTAAAAAAAAAAAAAAATCAAAAATTTAGATTTATTTGATTCAAATCAGATTTTTAAAATTTTTTTCTGAATTCTTATTTTAATTACTGTTGTGTTTTTATATATTTTGCAATATACATGGAATAGTTTGTTGTAAGTAACAACTTATCTATCTAGTATATTCTACACACTGATTACCTAAAATTAAATACAGAAATTTTCATCTAAATACATTTCATTATTTTGTAAATGGATGGTGCAAACTAAATAAGATGTAAATATAAAGAACAAATTAAATATTCGTTTAATGCAAACTATTAAAAAAGCAAAAAAATCACAATTATTTCAATATTTTTTTAAGCAACGAATTATGAATTTAACTGTTTCAATAAAAACACTAGTTTCGAGGTCTAATTTGTTACGAAGGCTAAAATGAACAATACCAAAAGAAGAAAACTGTCTTTCTATTCTAGCATATGGTGCCACGGCTGTTGTTATTTAGTAGATAAACTGGATTTCAAGTTCTGTAATACTCTCTTTACCTCCCATTACATAAAATGAATTCCACTAGTTATAACTAGTCGTTGTACCTACCCCTACTACATACTTTCTGGTAACAACCCCTAAATTCTTGGAAAACACATGCCATCTATTTACACTTATTTACTTATTGGTATTTTTGCATTGACTGATTCACAATTCTCCTGTCTTTGGATTATAGGTTTTAGAGAAGTGGAAAAAAATGATTTAAATCAATGATTTTTTTTAAAAAATCAACTGATTTAAATCATGCCAACCCTGATTTTTTTAATTGCATTCTTGTTTTGCTTGTTAAGTAGAACTAAGAATTTCAACAAAATAAATGGGTTTTTCCCCTTAGAATAAGGTAACTTTTTCATGTTAAAAAATTTGCATAAGACCACACAAAATCTGTTAATTAGAAAACTGTGAAACCTAAAAATGCTGAATAAAAAGATTGCAATACTTATAATTTTAAAATATGCAGAAATGCATCATTGCAGCAATTAATACAAATTTTTATGACATTACTAGTTCCGAAGTGATTTGGGATTTAGGTAATAAACAGAATACTTAGTCTCCATCTGGTAGATATTCAATTACTCAGTATATATCTTGAAGTGAATTTACTGTAGACTGCCTAGTAAAAGTCTTTAAAATTTTTATCATCATATAAATAAATTTATTAAATTTGTTTCTGAAAAAGAAATGAGTTAACCAAAGCAGTTTTCATCAGAAAATAAAACAAAGTGCACAATTCCCCCATATTAAAATAGTTTTCTAGTAGCAGGCTAAAGTCTTATGATTAAAATAAATGGTGTTGCTTAAGAATAGTGTACCCTTTCGGCTAATTTTGTGAAATTACCGTCAGTTTTTACAAAATACAAAAACAAACTAATTCATTTTTAGTTTTGACTGCTAAGCAAAGTACAATAACAAGGTAATTAATTCCTCAACAGCTTGAAAACCAAAAGTTTCAAATTATTAAAAAAATAGCAATTGGGAATTATCGAAGAATGGTAGTATCAATAAGAAATGACACCCAAACAGAAATGATAGATTCTGAATTGAATCCGTTTGGATTTTCGGTAAAATCACCATTTTCCACTGCAACCGGGCGAATGATGGCGGACTGATTACGGTGCTGGCCTTCGGTACCAAAGTTCGTGGGTTCGAATCCTACTGTGGCATGGATATACGTAGCCGTTCGGACTCGGCTTTAAGTTGTAGGTCTCAGTCTCATTAGCCCTCGTGTCGCAAAAAAAAGTAGACCGTAGCACTCCAAACCAAACTCAAAGACCATTGCAGCCGATAGAATTATTTCTTAAAATTAATAACGAATAAGAATTGGGAACATTTAATGTGTAACAAAATGGATTCACAAGGAGGGTTGGATACCAAAATAATAATAAATTAAAATATAGACAAAGGTTCTTCAACAACACGAGATGATCATAATAAAGTTAGGTTACCATTATTAAACTTTATCACCAACTTGGCGGGGGTACCCTTTCCTTATATCAAACCAAATAAATGTCCATTACACTATATAGTCTTTTATTCAAGAAACGCAATTTCATCGAAATTAAACACTATTTAATTTCATTAGCCGGTAGTCAACAAGGTCAGACCGGACCTAAGTGGGCAAAAAGGGGATATGAAAAGACAACGTCAAGCTTTTCACTCTGAAATAAAATCTAACCTAACACAAGAACATTTTTTTTTTAATTTTATTTTCAAGCAGCAAGCCACTGTTTCATTAATTAGTTGGCTACTTGCAGTGGATGTAGTCATCATGCAGGTGTAATCCTTTTTAAGCAATGCTTCTCAAACTTTTTCATCATAAAACCCTAGTTGAACCAGAAAAGAAAAGAAAATTCACTCTGAATAAGGAAAAAAAAGTTTAAAAAAACTATGCAAATATAATTCTCATTTGCCTTTAATTTAACAAATGACCCTGATTGGATAATTTTTTAATTATTTCCTTTATGTTTGTGGGTAATTTAGATAATTTTACCTTCATATCACTAGACTTTAATTATTCCAATGACACATAATTTGTAAACTATGAGTTTATGTAAAATGAAAAAATATATTTTAATTAAAAAATGAATTGGGACATGTTAAGTAGAAATGTGAGTAGAAGAGAGAAGGGATTACACCCGAGACTTTTATAGCATCCCGTAAGAAACACAACATGTAAATGAGACCAAATAAAACTTACAACGAAATTTATATTACGGAGTACTGCAATAAGCCATTGAGAGTATAATATATATATATATATATATATATATATATATATATATATATATATACACATTACAGTCATATCTGTATTTATATATACATACACTTGATTATAATTTGTAATCACTCCATAAAGTTGATTTTGCCTTGCTGGAAAGAGATATTTCCCTAAAGTTATTTTATCCTCCTTACTTTATACAAGAACAACTTGGGATGAAATTTTAGCCCCCGTCCGAAATAGTCATGTTACGTTAGCACACGTATTACGAGTGAAAGACAAGGAAAGATCATGGATTAATAACATTAGAATTTGTTGGTACATTATTGTATGTGGAAAATGTGAAGCTCTCCTCCTCCCCCGTGGAAATGTTAGGACAATAATATCTTGATAGCAGAGTTCTCTGCCCGCGGCGATTTCTTAGTTTTCGCTTTTGTACTCGCAAAATCTTACTGATTGTTCTGCAAATAATTCCAGTACATCACTAAATTCATCGCTTATCAACATCTCTTCATCTTTTAAGGCATTATAACAAGTCAACAAGTACTCGTTGAGATGGCAATATATTCTGTGTTCGATTCTTTTTCCCGATAAAGAATTCAAAATTTTTCACGTTATAGCTAAAAATTTTCAACCGATTTATTTTGGTTCAACTTAACTTAGGAAAAGACCTTTAATTGCCTGAAAAAGTTTCGTTCTAACACGAGAAATTCAGTCATTCTTTAATGGAAAAAAGGAATTTTAAAATGAATCTGTTGTTTTTTCTACGTGAACAGAATAACTTCTGAAAATGCCTTTATAGAGTCAACATATGATGAAAAAAATTCCCATTTTGTAAAACAATAAGAAATTCTTTTCATAGGAATGTCATTTCTCTAACTTTAAAAGCAAAAATGGTACGTAGGAGCAGACAATATGGATCTGCTCCTACATTCCTTTTCGAAAAGTTTTTGAGAAGTATTGAGATAATTTTCATTGATTACATTGATAAAAACTTGGGACTTCAAGATAAATAGAAATTTGAGATGTATAGAGAGTCGACTGTATATATATACGTTTGTTACAGCTCTAAAAAGATATGTGTCAATAAGTCCCGATAAATAGTTGACCACGTTATATACAAATCTAAACAAAGTACCAGAAAGTTATGAATACTGACATTGCATGATGAATAGTTTTTTAACTGTATAAATTACACTAAAATTTCGGGGTAAAGGACAAACTTTTTCCGTGTTATTTTCAGTTTCTGAGAATCAGACATATTAGAATACATGGAGTATATTGAGTCTATACCTTCGACTGACTCGTGCGATGTTTCCTACCCAGTGTCGTTAATGCCATCATTCATTGTTACCACTCCGGTTGAAATGTGTAAATAAACAAGTATATTATTCCACGCCGGAGATTGTCATATATTCTAATAGTAACTCTAAATGAATTTTATCTATATTTAGAAGTTTAATTTTTATCAAAACGTTTTTGTTATCTCAAATAGAGTGTTTTAATTGTCAGAAAAATGAAGGTTGTTGCTCTAGTAAGGTAAATATTACTAAATTTTGCAGGTATAAGTGAAGTTATTTGGTTTAATATTTTTAATTCCCCTGTATTTCTGTTTAGTGGAGGAAAAGATAGTTGCTATAATATGATGCAGTGCGTTGCCGATGGGCAGGAAATAATAGCTCTCGCAAACTTGAAGCCTGCAGAAGGTATGAAATATGCTCCATTTTGTATAAAAGTTCTGTAAATCTGTTTTTTTTTTTTATTGAAGTTCTGATATGAATTAAAATCCCAAGGTTTTTTTTTATGTTTTACAAACTATCTACATAAGGTTTTTTATTAATTTTTATTCAAGATCGTTAATCTTTCATTATTTCTTTAATTTTAGATGAGGTAGATAGTTACATGTATCAAAGTGTTGGGCATAATGTTTTGGACCTTTATGCGTCAGCTATGGATTTACCTTTGTTTCGTGCTGATATAAAAGGAAAAGCATTGAACCAGAATTTTGACTATTTGCCCACAGAAGGTGATGAAGTGGAAGATTTGTATAGATTACTTGTTGAAATTAAGGTATAGTATAAAAACTAAGTAATTAAAATTTATGCATCATCATAATTGAATACTATTTCTTATTGACTATCTTAAATATTATACAACAAACCATAAAAATATATTCATGGTTTCCACGCACCTGGAAAGTCAGGGAAAATCATGGATTTAGACAATGGATTAATTTTGTCATGGAAAGTCTTGATTTTTCAAGCAAAATGAGTAAAAGTCATGGAAAGTCATGGATCCGCTAAACTACCGATTAAATAAAAATGCATTGAATTGTTTAATTCTATTTTTACTTGTCATTTAGCTGAAGTTACCGAGTTTGGTATTTATGTATTATCTTATTGACAATATTGCCAAGTAAAATTTGTTCACCAAGGAAACTCAAAGCAAGACAGCTTAATGGGTGGGTAAATGTATATTATTCTGGTTTTTTCTTAAATTGTAGATTAAAATTTTATTAATATAATAATAATTATTTTTTAATAAAAATTAGTTAAGATTTTTGCACAAAATATAAGTTTATCTCTAGGGATATTGTATATAAACATTATAGGGTTATATTTGGCTATTATTCATGGTCACCTGGATAATACCAAAGTACCCTGAATTCAAATTGGAATCATTTTGATTGAAAAATTGCTATATGATTAAACTTAGGTATGTAGATACAACAATTAATTTTTATGTATGTGAGTTTATTAACACTTATAAAGTAAGTTTATAGTTTTTTTATGATAAAATTCCTGTAATTTATCTAAAAGCATATATTTTATTTGTATGTACATCAGAAGTTTTATTCATATATACTTTAACGAAAGCTTTTTAAAGTCATGGAAAATGATCCGCTAAATCAGGGAAAGTCATGAAAAGTCATGGATTTGAAAAATTTTATTTTGGCATATACCCTGTATATTGTACAATAAATTTTAAAACAGAAAGGCTTATTTAAATAAAATTAAATATCAAATCAATTTTTAGGAACTTTGATAATTTTTATTAGTTCACTTGATTATTATATTGTGATCAGGGTTGAGTGATTTTAATCAGTTGATTTTAAAAAAATCATTGATTTAAATCAATTTTTAAAGATTGAATTTTTAAAAGAAAGTTGTTAGTAATAAGCACAATAAGAAAATATTGACAACCCAGAGTTGCTCCCAGATGGTTTCAGGAGGCTGCTACACCCTGCTTGTCCTTGTATTATTAAAATAGCATTCTATCTGCTATTAATTTCTTCTCCCCTATCTTTTTCTTACCTCTCAGTCAAATGTTGTTTTCGTCTTTTGTATTAAAAAATTGCTGGCACAGTAAAAATTTCATTATCATACCTTGAAAAGAATGCCCTGATTTTTTAGATATTAAGTGCCTCTAAAAAATAAAAACAAATGTACCCAAAAATATAATAAGTATTATCCCCCCTGCTTTTATTTATTTATTTATTTTTATGAGCCTGGCAATAATTCTAGAATTTTGAAACGACAAAGCTGCTAAACTTGTTTTTATTTATAAATCATTTAACATTTAACCACTGTCA
The DNA here is from genome assembly GCA_032207245.1 of Pardosa pseudoannulata. Taxonomy (NCBI): domain Eukaryota; kingdom Metazoa; phylum Arthropoda; class Arachnida; order Araneae; family Lycosidae; genus Pardosa; species Pardosa pseudoannulata. The sequence goes on from CM063509.1 coordinate 64,313,171, forward strand.
CAAAATAAAAAGTTGGTTGTAAAATTTTCATAAAAAATAAAAATTGTTATGACTTAGCCCTTAGTCTACCCTCATCTTTCTAATAATTCTATGGTTGAAGGAGTAAAATGTATAAATTAACATGAAGCATTCTCTATTTAAATTATGATATAGATAATTAAAAGAAGTAAAAAACCCTGTATTGCAAGTAATTATTTTCTACTGATTTATGAATTATTTTATATATTATATATATTTATTTTAGTTATATGTATTTTTTATTATATATAAAAAAAGAATTAATTGATGTAGATATCTAACTTGAACAATTTAATTTGCTTTTATCAAATATTGTACTTAAATATATTTAAATTTCAAAAATCCTATTTAAATAAAAAAAAAATCTGATTAAAAAAAAAAAAATGATTTAAATAAAAAAATCTGATTTAAATAAAAAAAAATGACTTTTTTGATTTTTTTAAAAAATCGTGATTTTTATCAACCTTGATTGTGGTGCCTTATTAATGTTCTAATATATTTTTACTTCTAACAATTATAAAAATTAGGTAAAGAAATTTGATTTAACTGTTTTTGATAAACAGAACTATCAAAATGATAAGAAAAGTTTTAAATATACTAAGTAGTTATAATGTTTATTATTGGCTTATATTTAAAATCAGTAATAAAGGTATTTTTTATATAGTATCGAAATATATGAGTGTGTTAGAATTCACAAAAGTTTCTTTTTATTTTAGAAGTCACACGATTTTGAAGCAATTTCAGTTGGAGCAATATTTTCAGATTATCAGAGGCTTCGTGTTGAAAATGTGTAAGTGTTCTTATGTAAGTGGTGGTGGATGATATAAATATTTCTTCACAAATATAAATTTGATTACTTTTATATAGTTTTATCTAAACTGTAATTAACCATAGATCCAGGTTGGGATTTTGCCATAAAAAAGTGTTAAAAGTATCAAAAACATATAAAAAATCTCAAAAAGCTTTTTCTAAATTTTTTTAGCAATTGATTTGTGACATACATTTTTATTAAAGCAAGCCAAACCTGATTAAATAATAATGTCAGCTTGTCTTAAATTTTAGATAATAAAAATTGTATGTGTATTCAAAGATGAGAAAACTTATGCATTATACATTTATTTAAATGAAAAAAATTAATGACTAATTTCAATCTTAATAACTGTTTTAAAATTGTTCTCTATTTTTAGCTGTAATCGCTTGGAATTGAAAATGTTAGCTTACTTGTGGCACAGAGAACAAGCTGAGTTGTTAAAAGAAATGATTGACTGTAAAATACATGCTATTATAATCAAAGTTGCTGCTTTAGGTAATTCCTCCTCATTAAATTTTTTTAATTGAAAATTTTTAAAACTAAAATTGTAGAATTGTTTAAGTAATATATAACAGAGAAGAGATGAAACTGGTGATTGTGAAATTTTGACTATTCAGTGTAAAGAAGCAAGTGAGAGTATTAAATAATGGTTTTTAAGCATTTTATTTTGGTACTTAATGAATGCCCATAATTTTTGCAGCTACTTTGTGAAACTGATTGAAATATGGTTCAATATAACTTCTATGATGTTCTTTGTGACTTTGCTACTTGTAACAAGATCATTCTTGACAGGATGGGAACTGATTCGATATCCACAGCACTTTCTGTCGCCATGTTTTTTTCTTGACAATCTTTGCAAAAACCCCATTTTCTGAAAGTCGTCAAACTAAAATGGTGTTTTCGAAAAGATCACAAAAAAAAAAAAAAAAAAAAAAAAAAAAAAAACCCATGGATGGCACCACATGGCAAATAATCACACAGCATATATTTTACAGATTCTGACTATTTAAGAACTATATGATCACACCAAAAATGAGAAAATTCTTTAAAACAAATTTAAAATTTTTGAGGGGAGGGGGAACCCCCCTCAACTCCCCCTTAATGATATAATAATACATATTAGAACCAATAAATACATATTACCAAAAAATCATATAATTTACGGATTTTTAATAATTTAATAATTAAATTCTTTAAATTCTTTAAAATAACTAATAAAAATTCTTTAAAACAAATTTAAAATTTTTGAGGAAGAACCCTTCCACCTCAACATTCCCCCTTAATGATATAATAATACAAATTTTATACATTAAAAACCTATTACAAACACAAATATTTTAATAGACATTAAAAAAAAAGAAATAAGGACATACCAGAAATTAATGAAAGGAGGGGGACAGTGTGCTCAACAGGATGCAGTAGAAGCATACTAGTGGGGTGCAAAGGCCCCATGAATTATTCCCGATAATGCCCTCAAAATCTCCTGATACTTCTTAACCACGTTGAAAATAGTTACAGCATCCATAACTAACTACACTATAACTAAAAAACCTAAAGAATTGAACAAACAAAATTGTACAACCATGCGACCTGGGCCCCATGCTGACCGAGAAAACCACTCAAAAGAGACAGGTTGTGACATCACATCATGTGCACCAGTGGGGCTTAAATTAAGAACCAGGGTTGCTGCTACAAAGCTACAATGGCAAAAATCGCCAAAAGTAATCAGTGGTATCATACATCACCCGAAAAATCGTCAAGTTTGGCAAAAAACTCCGGTGTGTATATCGAATCAGTACCACAGGGTGCCTGGTCATACTGGTATTCAAGATAATGAGCTAGGAAAGGGACCAGTATCTCTTTTACTTGTCCTGAACCTGTCCTTGGTATTGTTCCTGGTCTATCAGAAATTTTTTTTTTAAATTTCAAGTATATTCAAAGGGGAAGGTCATAGACAAGCCAGAGAGTTTGACTTTCCCAGTGTATGCCACGAGGAGCTTCTTAATGTGACGAGTATCAGTCCTGATCCCTTGTGTTGTGGCTGCCATCTTAAGGAGGAGCCATATTCTGTGTGATTGTGTGTTCTTTTGGGTCTTATGTTTTATCACCTTGGCTACCATCTTTTTGGGCCTTGAGAGCTGCAGGATAATCCTGTCACCTGAAGTTTGCTTCAGTCACTGGCTTCTTTTCTTAGCTGCTTTTGGGTTTGTGTTTTCTTGGGTAAAATTAATCTCTTATCACAGTGTCCTACACCTGGGGAATCTCCAAGAGCTGCCTCCAAGAGCTTGGCTACAATCATTCATTCATAGCTTAATACACTGTCTACCACTAAGTATTTGGACACCTATGCAAATGACGATATAGAGTTCGGCGGAGGTGGAATTATGGTCTGGGGGTGTTTCATCTGGTATGGACTGGGACCCTTGGTCCCTATTCATGGCAAGCTCAACTCTGATGCCTACTGCACTATTTTGGATAACAATGTGCTTCCTATGTTGGAGCAGTTTTACGGGTTGGACCCCTGTTACTTTTAGGACGACAATGCCAATTGTCATGTTTCGAGGTTAACCAATGCTTGGTATGGTACCAATGGAGTTCATCGAATAGACTGGCCTGCTCAGAGCCCAGACCTGAACCCTATTAAGAACCTCTTGGACGAGTTGGATCACCGAATTAAGGGGTGCACTGCCCGTCCAAAATCAGTGAAGGAACTTGTATGTCCAGTCCAAACCGAGTGGAAGACAATACCACTAGCTGTAATACAAAGACTTCTGGAAAGTATGCTCCAGAGGGTTCACACTGTAATTGCCTCTCGTGGAAGCTCTACCAACTATTGATTTTGAATAAAGTTAGATTTTCTTTTCTATCACAGATGTTCAAATACTTATCGGTAGACAGTGTATAACACCATTATCTTTTTGATATTTCATAGTATAGAGTTATTTAAATTAGTTGTTCTGTAGCATTATCAACAAAATGATATATTAAAAGTATGGTTTTAACAGGGTGTGCTGATTTAATTCTTTTGTACTTAAAAATATAGATTTAAATTCAAATTTTATAATTTTGGGGAATATGTAGTTTTATATGTATTTGCACATAATAAAACTTGAACTTATTTGTTATTTACATCAAATACCCCCTCCTCCCTCATTCTCCCAAATCTGTATTTTTTAACTCTAAAAATGTTTTAAGTTTCCAACTCTATTTCTTATCTAATATTCTTATTTTGGCACTAACTGCTTTAGCAAAATTTATCTCCAAGGAGGCCAATTTGGCAATCCTGAATGATTTGAAAATAACTCTTGGCGAATAAGTAATTTCATATTTCATTTGTCTAGTAGCAGCAGGTATAACTCAGAAACCTGTTTTTCATGCTCTCTTCTAATTTATTCTGGTTCAGTCTTGACTGTGGTGAAAGTGCTGATTTTGCACGCAGGGCTAAATGGGCTATAGCCCTAGGCTACAAGCCTTTTGACATTGGCAATTTTAATTGATGTTGTATTTTTTCATTACTATTATTTATTCAGTTATTCGTTATTTTTATTCAAAATCTATTTCATTACAAAAACAAGCAAATATGTGTTAATAAATGAAATGGATGTATGGAAATATGTGTATCTTTGGGATTTTTATAATAAATATGTGTATTCTTAGAATTTTTCATGCAACTTATGTTAGAATGGTATATTCATGAAAAATAAATTTATAAATTGCTTTTGTTTTTCATTTACTGTACAGCTAGTTTTCATTCATATAGGTATTTTTTAAGTTTAGTATGAATTTTATGTTTTCATTTAGTGTTATGGTAGATATACCATCAGAACTAGAAAAGCACTACTTTTCAGTACTGACATCCATGAATTTGAATCCCACTGCTGTCATGGTTCTTTATTATAGTTTTGTATTAGCTGTAAACAGTAGGCCTTGTATAATTTAATTCTCATGTTAAAAAAAATTGGGTATAGCACTCCACACTAAAATTTTTAGCCCTTGTGAGCAAAACAGTAGACCATAGTACTCTAAACCAAAACAAAACTAAAACTTAAACTGAAAAATATATGTCTTTTTGATTTAAGTATGAAGCATAATATGTAATATTATAGTCCTTTTATTGATTTATTCAGTATGGTGTATTTGCTTACTTACATTTTTTTTTCCTTTTCAAAGGTTTGGATATAAATAAGCATTTAGGTATGACAATTGAAGAGATATACCCGCATATGTTAGAAATGGTAAGTTTATATAAAGTAGCTTTAACGAAGTCTTATTTGATTGGAAACCATTGACTGCTGTTATGTTAAAATCAGACTTTTTGAAATAGCTTCTTATTGTTTTGTATTTTACTTTGTATGAAAATGAGCAGTGTTAAGATAGTGATACTGTCATAAATGTGTTTGGTATTTATAAAAATTGTATTGAAATATTTTCATTTAAAATATTTTTTTCTGAAACTTAATTTTAGTTAAAAAAATAAGGGTTTGTTTCTTAGATGGGTTTTAAGGGATCTTTACTACTGAAATACATGACATTGAATCTTGATACTGGTTTAGACACCTATAGCTGTTCAAAGTTGGCTTTAAGTATTATATTAAACTCTAATTGATAATTATGATAAAAGTTATTGACTCTAGTGCTTCAAACCAAATTTAATCAGAATTAAATTGCAAATTGAAATATGCTGTAATATATATTTTTTAATTTTCATTTAGTGTAGTTCAAAATTTATTTAGGATTCCTAAGTTTTCATATTTTCAAATAGCTTTAATAAGCAGCACATTTCAGGTACTACTTTTACATTTATAGTTTTATAAATACTTTCAAAAATTACTTTTTCAAAATACATTTAGTTATTGTTAATGCAAACTGTTAACTTGTATTGAAAGTTTCAGTAACTTAAGTTGAAGAAGAAAAACTATGCATGCTTGATTGATGGATTGGTAGTGTCATGTCCATTAAAAGTCATGTTACTTTTCATGATAGATGGTTGCCATTGCCTCAAGAGGTTGAATTTCTAAGAGTAGGTCCTCATATGAGATTGCTGTCATTGTCAATTCAGCTACTGTGACTCTAACTATGTATGATTGAAGTTAATTAAATCCAGGATAGTGTATACTGGACTGTGTTTTATGAGACTGTAGTCATCCAATGACTTTTGAACACTTAACTAATTATGTTGTACTTTCTCAGTATGAGGACATTGCTAAAAAGTATTGGAGAGCCTGTGAACTAGGTTTAGGTGCTAATTACTTGGCATTTGTAAAATAAAACATCCAGGATAGTCGCCATATTAATTTACTCTCTTGGATACCTTGTTTGGTACAGATGCAATATTTACACTGCAGCTTTTGTCGCCTAATTTGGTGATTTTTTGACGTTTTGCCGGGCAGTGACTGCTTAGCTTTGTCTACTCTGGCATTGGAGCTTTGTAGTGGCAACCTTGGTTTGTTCTTTCACCCCCATTGGTACACATGATTTCTGACATCTCCACCCGGCTCTTTGGAATAATTTCTTTTTAGTCATTTCTTTGGTTTTTATCTTTTATTTTGACTTACGGGATTCCTGTAGTTTGGACATGTCGTCTTGCATGGTCAGGTAGTAGAATTTTATGTTTTTCCTTTTTAGTATGCTCCTTTCTAGTTGTGTATTATGGATGTTGTTTTGAGCGTTTTAGCTATAATTAACGCAGTTAAGAAGTAGGGGGAACCCCTCAAAATTTTAAATTTGTTTTAAAGAATTTTTAAATATTTATTTTCTATACAAACGCATTATAAAAATCATTTTTGGTATAATCATATAGTTCTTAAATAGTAAAAATCTGGAAAATATATGCTGTGTGACTTATTGTAGAATTTTGTAATAACTTTGGTTTCTTAAAAGCCATGTGGTGCCTTACATGTTTATTTTTTGGTGATCTATGAGGAAACACCTTTCTGCCACCATTTTAGTTTGGCGACTTTCAGAAAATGAGGTTTTTTTCCAAGATTGCCAAGAAAAAAACATGGCAGCCAGAAGTAGTGTAGATATTACATCTGTTCCCTTTGTTTTTAAGAATATGAGAAATAAAGATAAAAAAGAAAATAGCTGTAGCTTACAAATTTATATAAACAAAATTTGGTTCATTATTGATGCCTATTTGTATTTCTTACTAAAAGTATTCTTACCTGAATTTAAATTTGGTTCTATATTCAAGTTTGAGTTTTACACTTTATATTAGTCTACATGGCCTTTTGTACCAAATTTTATAATGAGGGTACATTCGTATTTGTAATAGATTAATTATTTGTTTCAACATTGTTGATTATTTTTTCCATTTTAATATTTTAACTTAATTTACAAAAAACTTTCACGTTAGTAAATTAGTATGAGAATACAGTTTTTCACTTTAGTTAGTATGCACCACTTATATGAATGACTTGTTATCAATAATTAAATTGCTGTTGATGTTGTTGGGGCTTATCTTCCAGCTGTCTGACAAAGTCAGATGAGATCCATCAGACTGTGACTCTAAGGAAGTCAAGGACATGAAGAGGGGACGAATATACGTCCTCTCTGGTAAGTCCCAGAGTCCAATAAATTGCATCATACATTAACTATTTTTACTTTCATTACTGCTTGTCAAAAATTTTTATATATGCCTTTGTTTCAAGCTTAATTTTAGAAAAAGATTTCTTATGTAAGATTTCTAAATTATTAATTTTTTTTGTAACTGGTAATAGCTGTGTTGTAATTATTTTATACAAATTTATGCACCTTTGAAATTTGTAAATCTTTTATAGAATAAGAAATACTCTGGAAAATAACAAAACTTTTGAACTGCGAAAAGATTACAATTCAGCCATCAAATACGAAGTTTAAAAAAAAAAAAAATACTGATGAATGTTACTCGTTCCAAATAGTAATGCTGCATGTTAAATAGTTTTCAGTACTGTGTGGAAAAACCAAATAGAATTTAGGTCAAATTTTGGTAGACAAACTCTAGAACCCCTGAGGATAGAAAAATGGAAATATTTTAACTAGGGTCAATGTTACTATAAGAAACACTGATCTGAAAAATAAGTTGTTAAGCTACTCATAAATTTTTAAATGCATAAATTTTAATTTACCTTTTGCAATTTACTACTGTGTAAATATTTTAAGTCTAATTATCATTTAGAAACCTATAAGATAGATATGTACTTATGTATAATCTGTAATTAGCATGTTAAAATTTCAAACCACGTTCTTGCTCTGAACAGAAGTGCCTGAATGTTGGCATGTCTGGCACATACATACACTATTGGTAAAAAAAATTTCAAATTTCAAAAATGTAGCTTTTTTTTTTTTTTTTTTTTTTTTGTTTTTTTTTAAGAATGAGCATCCATCTCCACCCAAATAATAATAATAATAATTTTTCAGTTCAAGTGAAATCTTTTATTTGATTAGTTTAAAGACAAGATATGATTAAGTTATTAAGCACAAGTAATTATTTAATTTTACTAAAAATAGCATATAAATGTACAGTATGAAATTGTAGTGTTAAGCAATAAATTGACATCTCAAAGTAATAGAACTCATAATATTAGATTTTTTAATTGAATTAATAAATTATAAAAATTATTTAAAATGATTTATTAAAAAATTATCTCTCATAGAAAATAACAAAATTGATATTGCATGTAAGATCTTTAACATTCATCTCATGTTTGCAAACTAACTAAAGCTATTTTTTAGTGCCAAGTTAAGAATTGGAAAAGAAATAAAATATTTTATTCTTGTTACTGTTAATTTGTTAATTCTAAACATTTAAGAATTTATATTAATTCCTTTACATTGATGATTCGCAATTTCTTTGACTTAGAACTTTGATGAATATTTGATTAATTATGTAATTGCCTTATTTTATTTTGGAAAACTGTAATTTTAAATTAAACAATATCATAAAAAGGTGCTACTTTATTGTTTGTAGAGTATGTAAAATTAGCTGGAACAATTGTTTAAAATATTAATACAGGTACTAAAATGTTTAAATACAAGTACATTAATTGTATTTTGATATTTATTAAGGTAATATATAGTAGTTCATTATAAATTAAACTGAAATAAACAAATAAATTTTTTGTTTAGGAAAGAGAAAGAAATTGTTGTTCATTCTGATGATGCTTTTGCTCCAGTTGGTTATCTGAAGATAAGTGATGTGGTTTTAGAAGAGAAGGAAATGGTATTTGTAATTTACTCAATAAGTATTTGTCAAAGCATTTTGTAAAAATTTATTTCAAATTTTCATCTATTTTGATCTTTGATCTTTCTTTATATCATCTTTCATGATAGGTATAAATTTGACACTGTTACTTATTAATGGATCTATAGATTTAATTTTTTATAATGTATTTAAACCAATTTTTAAGTAACTCCTTAACCCCTTCACGATGAACGGTACAAATATGTGTTTGCGCTAGATGCCGATCAGGGACTAATGCCGCAGCCTTGTGTTACGGCAAATCCTATGCAGCACGATGATTGCCTCACAGTTGTGTCGGGGTTTTGGAACAAAATATTTACTATCAGATGGCATTACTAATCCATGTTCCTTTCAAAAGATTGCTCTTGTACATTAGTATTTCTCTCTGTGAGGTCAGAATTGGGTCCATCAAGTGTCTGTGATTTATTGGATTTTTGTGAATATAAACATAAACACGTTCTAGCAAGTGAAAAGGGTAACATGTGGTAAAGAGCCTTTTAACTCATTTTAAAGTGGTTGTTTATAGTTACAATTCTATTTTAGGATGGGATATATTCTAGCATAGGATTTTCTTTTAGAATCATTTCTGTAGCCATGGCTAAAAGACCACATTATCTTTTTGGGAAATGAAATATCTAAAGCTATGAATGATCCATCTGTGGATCTTACAGATGCTGACACTGAAACAATTATTAATTATTTGAATTCTTTATATAGTAGTTTTAAATCTTTTGATTCTAAATTAGAAGATGATAAAGTAATATATTGGTTCCGATCTCACCATGTGAAGGGAGTTCTGACAAAGAGGAACTTCTTAAAATTAATTTTACTTCGAAACTGGGACTTGATATGAAAAAAAAAATTCAGTGCCCATGCAGACTGAATTAAACTTTTTAAATTTGTTTTTCAATGAAAACAAAATCCAAATTATTGTAGAAAAAACTAATTCCTATGCAAAAAAAATTGTGAAATAGATATTAATGAATCAAGCACATTTACAGTCCGTTAGGCTTAGCTGGAGAAAATGCCCCGGCCTGTACACACAGTCCACAAAAGAGCTCCCGTCCTGAGAGAGCACTATCTTCTACGGGCTGCCGTCCAGAACAGGTTAATGTATTAGTTATGAGGCACAATTGTTCTTACTAGAATGAATTATTAACCAGGATGATTGTTACTTCTGTATGCTTTAGCCATGAATCTTTCATTTGAATCATATTTTTGATCAAATTATAGTAATGATAGGAAAGTATCTATTTTATGGTAACATTCATTTTTCTCTTTTCAGGATAATACCATATCTCAGAAAGAATGCATTAAAGGACTTCCAATCAAATTACCAAGTTGTACTATGGAAAAGCAAAAATCCACCACAAATGAATGTGATATGAAATATGTTGAAATTAAAGTTTAATTACTGGTATCTGTCATACTTTCCCTTTTTGTTGTTATGGTATTATAGTACACTTTTGATTAACTGTGATTGTTGGGAAATGTCTTGCCCCAGATAAATGAATTTCCCAAATAATCAAATTTATGTAAATCTTTAAGGAAATTTGTGAAAAAATGATAGAAAATTTAAAATTATTATGTAATAAGGTATTAATAATATAATTAATGCAAAAGAAAGAGAATTAACATACATTTTAACATTATTAAAATTTTCAATTAGTATTAAAAAATAGTGATGTAGTTTATCTTACAGTTTTCTAAAGAATATATATTGGTGAATATTTTAAATCAAAGTTATTATGTATTCCTTAGAATAAAAAAATATGAGCTATTAATAACTTTGAATAGTATAGCCTATTTTCATTAGTGATCAGCCATAATTTTAAGCATCATAGAATGCCTTTTTTTTGTTAAAGAGTCTTTATGGTTAGAGATTCATTTGGTATCACATGCAAACACAGTAGTTCAAGTAAAATTTTATAATATAATAGGTTTTCATCAAGATTTTAGTTAATCCATCTGACAAAAAATTAAATTTATGCCACAGACTTGAAAAATCATAAATTGTCAATCAAAATTGTCAAATTTAAAATAATAGCAGTTACTTTAAAATTTTACAGATTATCCCACTGCTATCTTCCTTTGTTAAAAAGAAATATGTGTTGTAGAACCTGCCTAGACAGGGGGTTTTGTACACAAATCATGTGTATCTATTTTGACACACAAGCTGCCCTTTTAGACTTTATTGAGGTGAAGTGTGCCACCTCTGCTTTGGTTTTGGAATTCCTTGAGGTTCTTTGTGACCTTTCTTTGTGTAACAAGGTCAATCTCTACTTGGTACCTGGTTATATGGTTATTTAGGATAGTGAACAAGCTGATGAATTAGATTGGAAGTGGTCCAGTATGTGTTGTACTAGTCTTGAGCCCATCTTTGGTATTGCTCCTGAGTCTATCAGTAACTCTGTTATTTATTATTTCAGGTATATTTAGTATATTTCATGGCAAAGTGGAGAGGGTTTTAGAGAAGTTGAAAAGCTCAATTGTGAATGCCCCAATATATGCAAAAAAGTGCTTTTGATGTTTCATAGGAGTGGCTGATGAGAAGTGGTTGGTCTTCTTAATGGTTACTGTACTTGCAGAAGGCATTAAACATGATGAGGATCAGTTCTGATCCCTTGCATCTTGACTGCTGTCTTGAAGAGGAGATCACTTATATTTGGTGTGATGTTAATATTTCTCAGCTCTTAGATTTGAGCATTTTGGTCACCACCTTCTTGAGCTTTGGCAACTGCAGGTATTTCTGTTAGTTGTTGTTGCACTGTTTCAAGATCAAGATGTTGCCTACAACTAGTGGGTATCAGCTTTTATACCTGAACAGAATATTCGAGAAATAACTAGTTTACATATAAAAGAAAGATCTAGAATATTTGAGAACATAAGGCAACAGTAAATAACATTTTAAAATTAAAAACCCATACTTTCGATCAACTGCCACGGCGAGCATCAAACCCACAAACTTTGGGTCTGGATCTCGTGCTTTGACCATTCGGCCACTGAGCTCGTTGGGAGAGTTTATGCGGCAATATATTAGAAAACAGTACAATTGTTGAATTTATGGTTGAGAAATAAATTGGTAGACATATAAGAAAAAACATTTTATTTCAGATGCGGATGTTACAGAGCCATTCCTGAAACATTGATGCATTCAAAATTTTTAGAAGCTGCAGAAATCACTGTAATTATGCTTATTAAACTTTTAAGGACTTAAAATTGATGCCACTGTTTCAAAATGTAGAAAATCATAAATAACATGAGTTTTTGATGGTACCAAAGCTAAGTCCTTTATTTCAGTTTGATATTTTTCAGCACAGTTTATTTGCAAGCACCCACAGTCCGATTCACCCCAGAAATCCAACAAACCTTTTATTCTGTGTACATAAGCTATCTACAGGAAACTGGTTTTCTGTAGACTTAAAGAGAATCTTAGAAAAACCTTTATCTTTTTAGTAATATGGGAAGTAAGTGCTGTTATATTAAGGTATTTCCTAAAATGAGCAGTTCAGAGGTCAGCTCTTACCTTTAAGCCAAACTGTTAATCTACATTATTTTTTTCTGTATGGTCATTTTTAATTGCTTTATATTTTTTGTTAGTTATCAGATAGTTTGATATTTACTTAAATTTAGCAAACTGTAATTGCTCAATATGTCTTAAGTTTTTCAGAATTTTTATCATGATCTTTTATATTATTTTTATAAAACATCCCATCCTGAGATAAAGCTGAAATTGTGTAGAATATTAGTTTATTTAAGAACATCTGATAAAATATGAAATAATTTTATTTTAATATATATATATATATATATATATATATATATATATATATATATATATATATATATATATATATATAGATGGATAGATATCTATGTGTATAAAAATTATGTTAAGAAAACATTTTAAAATTATTTTAGAATATGTTACTTTTATATGATAGTTAAATATACATATAATTATTGTATGAAAGATCTTATATACTATTTGTAAGATGGTGTATGCATTATTATTTAAATAAACTTAAAGCTTATTGTTTATGAATAAAATGGAAAATGGGTTAGTTTTGGTAATAGGAAGTTAGCTCCTGTATGAACAGTAAAAAGTTATTAGGCTGTTCCTTATATACAAATAACATTTTGTAAGTTTGTAAAATAAGTATATTTTTGGTTTATTTTTAATTTTTAATAAATAATTTGTTAAAGTGAATGAGTTTTTTTAAAATTATTAGTAACACTTCATAAACTTATTACTGAAGAGTAAAAAAATACTAAACTTTTTAAAAGTTGATTAATTTCAGAATTTTCTTTGAAATTATGTCTGCATTACCGTAATTATACTGAATAATAGTAACACTAAATTACCTAAGATAAGTAACAAGTCTTGGTAATGAAACAAAGATTTTCTTTAAGATTGTAAATTAGTTCAAATTATGTTGTGAATTAAAAAAAAATAAATTTGAATTGGTGTAAGTCATTTTATGTGTAGAATTATTAACAATAATCTTTAGAAAGATTTATTAGAATTTTTCCAGTATATATAGACACTCTTGAATAATTTACATTCAAATTTATTTCTGTTTAGATAAACATATATTAACTGCAAAATAGTCATAATTGACAGTTTTTTTTTTAAACTAGTAACTAGAATGATGTCCTTAAAATAAAATAATATTCAAATCATGTTAAAAAATCATGTTCAAATCGTGTTTGTTTCTAAGATTGTCTGAAAGCCTTGCTCAAGTATTTTTGAGCAATGATCCAAAGTCACTTTTTTGAGTTATTTGCTAAAAATAGATTGTATAACCACAACAAAACATATCTATATTAGAAAATAACTTCAAAGGTGTGTAAATTTTTATAGTAAAAAATTGTACTTAAGTGACTGAAATGCATTTGTCGTATTATAATATAAAACAATGTTCAGTAGTGACTATAGAGTCGCACACAGTTTGTCATTTCAGTAATTTGAATAAATGTTCAAAAGTGACTAAGTTTCAAGAAACTGAGAAAGGTCATATTCAGACACTTTTAGTGTGTTTCATTGTTCATACATCTTCCCAAAGTTCATATCGGTTGATTCAGATAATTTTCCAGCAAAGCAAATAAAGGTATACAGCATTTTGAAGGAAGATATGTTATTACCATAAGAATATTCATTGTCAGGGATTCTTTGCCTTCTTAATGCAATGTCTTCCATTGTCTTACAATGTCTTCCATTCTACAATAAAACACAGTTCAGATTAACTCACAAGTTACTCTTTGACTGCAGTTGGAAATATCACTTATTTTATGATTGGTTAGTCTCCCCGACTTCCCAGTATCAGTTGATGAAGATTTTTTCAAGATTCTTCAAGCAGTCATCCAATGAAGAGTTATGTAGTAGAAGCAGAGTTTACTGGAAAGTTTCCATAGACATTCCTGAAAGTCACATCTGGTGTGCTGTATGTTACATTAGCATTGGTAGGATTTGGCGGGAAATGTACTGGATGGCTTGCAGCCATAGCTTTTCTTCTCTTGTTTTTCCTATGCCATCTGTAACCTACTATTGCTCCTGCAACAACACCGAGGTAAACTAATGTTACAGAAACTGCTGTAGCTATGACTGTTGCCTTAGATGTACATACTTTGTCTTCATCATTGGTTTCTGGTCGTGGTGTCCAATTCCTACACACACACACACTATACACACACACATATATATATATATATATATATATATATATATATATATAGAGAGAGAGAGAGAGAGAGAGAGAGAGAGAGAGAGGGAGGGAGGGAGAGAGAGGAGAGAGAGAGATGTTATCCAAGAAAAATAATGATTTATGAGTTTTGTGACTCTACAGATTATTGCCTAATATTTATGTAATAATAAAAATATTGGATACTTCTTAAAGAAAAATTTACTCATTCTTTCATGCTAAACATGATACCTTGCCAAATATAGTTAGTTAATCCCAATTATTCAAATTATTTTCACAGCATATAATACTTAAATTTTGTAAAAATATCAACTTTTGAGGTCTACAACAAAGACAGAAAAAAATGGTGGTTTTCATTGTGTAATAGCAATTGGCAACTGCAAAATACTTCAAAATTCCCATGTTTTGGAAATTTTCAAAATTCCCTTCCCCCAAAACCCAGGTGTAAACCGGGTTTTTTCCACTGCTCACAACTCTACTGAAGTATCAATCGTCAATAAGAGATTTGAAAAAAAATTTTCAATTTTAAAACTCCTCTTCAACCTCCACTCAAAATACAGTTTTCTTTTTTTTTTGTTTAAATTAATTTTACAATTTACACTAAATCACAAATTTGTGATGAAAATCACACTCAGTTTATTTAATTTGTGATTAAGTGAATGTTTCAGTCTATTTAGTATGAATGTTATGTGTTTCCTTTGTGTTTTCTTTGTTAATTCAATTAGATTTTAAATATTCAATTTTTGTAAAATTTTTCCTCAAAATGTTGTTTTTGTTTATGTATCAATTTGTTGAGTTACGATCCCCTCGCCAGATTTCAAACGCCACGCTGCAAGCACGCCACGCACGCAAGCTGCAAGCACGCAATTTCGCCAAATGTGGTTGAAGCACCAACAAGATCCATGATTAGAAACAGGAGAGTGGGCTAAGAAGAGGAGTTGAAAAAACGTACTAGTACGTGACCCGAGCTCAAGTATCAATCCTCAGAAAACGTACTACTCCGCATACAATGTGTTAACATTGTTTATATGGATGTTATTTATGAGACAAGCCCAGAGACGTTGGGGTAGCAGTTCACGTTCTCTGACATAGGTCCGAAATTCGATCCTTGGGCCTGGCAATGCTGACTCATCCCTTTAGTGGATAGACAAATTGAGGACCACGCATGCTTAACTAAACACTGTAATTAAGTATAATTCAAATGTAATTAAGGTTTCGTGTCAGGTTGACCACCTAACCCTAGAGTTGTGAGCAGTGTAAAAAACCCGAGAAAAAAACCTGGTTTTTTGGGAAGGGAATTTTGAAAATTTCCAAAACATGGGAATTTTGAAGTCGCCAATTCCTATGACACAATGAGAACCACCATTTTTTTTATGTCTTTGTTGTAGACCTCAAAAGTTTATATTTTCACAAAAATTTAACTATTTTACGCTATGAAAAAAACTAACTAATTATTATTAACCAACAGCCCTGCGGATTAACTAACTATATTTGGAAAGGTATCATATTTAACATGAAAGTATGAGTATATTTTTCCTTTGAGATATATCTAATATTTTTATTATTACATAAATATTAGGCAATAATCTGTAGTGTCACAAAACCCATAAATCATTATTTTTCTTGGATAACATCTCTCTCTCTCTCTCTCTCTCTCTATATATATATATATATATATATATATATATATATATATATATATATATATATATATATGTATGTGTGTGTGTATATATATATATATATATATATATATGTATGTATGTATGTATGTATATATGTATATATGTGTGTGTGTGTAGGAATTGGACACAAAATGCAACAGTATCATTTGATGACACCTTTAAATGATATATGCATTACAAAAAATAATAAACTGTTATTTTAAATTTAAAGATATTTATTTTTATATTGTGAAAGGAAGGGAAAAAGTGTAGCATAAAGCAATTTACATAATAAATAATGATCAAAAATAATGTATATAATTATTATATTAGCAATTAAAATTGAAGCAACCAGTTATGTGTTTGATAAGACTAGCAGGGTAATTAATTACATAAGTACTACTATAAAATCATTTAAATGCTCATTGCTATTATTTCTTGAATATATATATTGCCAAAAGTAAAAGAAAAATGTCTTAGAAATAATATGCTAGTTCTTAAATAGCCACTGTTGAAAAAATAAATGTAAACATTGTTAAAATGATTTCTTCCCAAAGTTCCCAAAATTCCGGGTTTATTCCCCAAAATTCCCTGGTTTATTCCCACCTCTTCAATATTCCGGGTTTTTTACATCTCTACCTAACCCGCACCCCAGGGCACTTACTTGGTCGGGAAAATGGAGATTGGAACCGTAGGCCTTGGCCCCACGTATTCCATAGCACTGCGGAATTTAGTTTATGAGACTTCGGGCGAAATGTTTTCAAACCTTTGAAATCATATAAGAGGATTTAAATTCAAATGTAATTAGGAAATATTAAGCGGAAAATTTTATGGTGACATTTCATAACCTGCATCATTGCAACTTAGTAGTTCAAGTAACTTAAAAGTAAAAATTTCTTTGCATAAAGATTAATTTTTTTTACACTCTTCGAAAACTGATTTCTCGAGTTTCACGCTATTTGAATTTATTTTGTCTTAGTTACCTATTCTTTTTTTATTTTAATCACCAGAATGCATTATTAGTGTAACTTTTACATTATTAAAAATCTTTAGACTTCTTCTGTTATCTGTGAAATTATTTGATATTCTATATGCTGGACTTAATTCGTTGGAAAATTGTAACAAATTTAACGAAAAAAGTTACTTTAGAAAATATCCTGAATAAATGTAAAAAACGGTACTTACTGTTAATAATGTTATGCCGCTGTAAATCTCTGTTGTATTGAGGAGGAGGTCTCCATTGCGGCTTTGGTTTCGGATGAGCAGAGTTCTGACTTTTACCATCTTCTCCTACTAATATAGCCAAAGAAAGAGGAACTTCCTCGGGAACAGATTTTTGTGTGGTTGCAATGACTTCACTAGGTCGATATTGAGGTTGAGAAGCATAAAAATTGTTTCTTCCTGGAGAAGAATTGATATTGGGTTGGTTTCCTTGATTGGTTCGCCATTTATCATCAGGTCTTTGCGGATTTTGTCCCATGGGGGGACGAGGGTAAGGCTGTCTTGGAGGTGGCTGAAGTTCTTCTGGCCTGTTTTGACCTCTGGTAGGTTGCCTTGAGTCTTGCGGAGAGTTGTTATTATTCCAATTGTTATTCGAATTTATACGTATTGGAGCGGGAGTTTGAACATTTAGTTTGTTTTGATTAGTGTTCCACTGGGGAGGTGCATTTTGTGCTTGATTTGGTAGCTCTACTGGTCTGGGATGTGGCATATGAACTCTGTTGTAATCATAGCGGTTGTTAGAGAAAGGATCAGGTTGGTAAGGGTTGCTGGGATTTCGATCTTGGTTATGGGATATATCAACAGGTCTAGGTTGATTGTTTTGAGGATGAGGTGCTGGGAAGGATGGATGTCTTCCATGCCTTTGATTAGGATGGTCTAGAATTTCCAATGGTCTTTGAATCTGAACTGAAGACGAAGGCTGAGCATTCATCCCCCATGAATTGCCGTTGCTATTGATGTCTTTAGGTCTGTCTTGAAAACCTGGAGCTGAAGTAGCCACTCGTGATTGTCGATTTTCCTCATCTCGGGAGTTAAAGATGTTGTAATGGGCATTAGATGGTGGACGAAGAATAGGTTCTCCGTTTGGTTTATTTTCCCAATTACTCGGCACTTCATGTATTTCAATAGGATGTGCCTGCATGGGAGGCCGATTATGAGAATGACCTGGAATTACTTCTGAGACTGGTGGTTTAGGAGCGTTCCATGTTCTTGGAGAATTCGTGTTGTCTACTAATCTTTGTGGATTTAGAGGCAGGGGTTGAACTTTGTCTGCAGTTTGAGGAGGATTTAGTCTGTCATTCTTATTTTCTTCCGTGTTTCCTGGCACTCTGTGAATACTTTCTGAGTAAGGGTTTCTATTTGCAGAAAATGGATCTCTCCGTGCGTTAGGCATCCACCTTTCGTTTCCTTGATATGGTCTAGCTGGATTGTCCCGAATAGGACTAGGAGAATGATAAGTACCAAATCCTCTTACGTCTGGTCTTGGGAAAGAACTCATACTGCTGTGATAAGAATCTCTTGATATATTTGTAATATTTGCTGTCGGTTTAGCGTTACTGTTACTATCGGAACGTATATAGGGTGAAATAGGTGTTGTATACCCATGTGTTGCGTTATTATCATCAGTGTGGATAAAAGCAAATTTTCTGTTGAAACTTGTCGATGAACTTTGATGACTTGCATATTCCCCTTTTCTATAGGAATCTGATGTTATTGGAGTTGTTGCTTTACCAGTTGTTAGTCGTGCTTCGGGTGTTTCTCTAGTCCAGGAATTTCTTTCTGATTCAATTGGCATTTCTGACGTTTTACCTTCAGTGACTAAGGAATAAGTATTAAAATTGGATGTAGATCCTGTACTGTCAGTCATTGCTGTTAAAGTCTTTTGATCTGTTTGATATTCTTCTTCAGCTGGCGAAACGTTACTGGAAGTGCTAGCGGCTATATCATACATATTCTCTCCCTTGTAGGATTCTGACATCAGATGTTCTTTAACCAGTGGATTTTCTTCACGCTTCTCATTCACCTCACTGGTCACGAGCGTGTCTTCAGTCACGACACCTTTCGTTACGTCTGCGTAAATCGTTGCTTTTGTTTCGTGGAATGAGGTAATTTCTTCTGTGTTCCCATTGGTCATATCAGTTTCCTCGTGTGTTTGGGATACATACTCGGCATCAGTGGACTCGGCATGGCTGTTAATAGTGGTTCTTTCGTTGTACATAGAATCTGTGGTACCAAAATATCCATGCACGGTTGAATGGTAATCTGTCGTCGGCGTTTTTTCACTTGATATTTCTTTATCATCTTCATCATCATATGTGTTCTCGTCCGTGTTATAGTCTCTGTGATCGTTCAGTTCGGCGGGAAAGATGATGGAACGTGCCTCATCTTGTACAACTGCCCTGACCGCATCGTAGTTGTCTCGATCGAAATAAACATCTTCGTCATCTTGTGGAGAAGCAATAGATATGTTGAATGGTGAGGAGATTTCACTCTCGGCCTCTCGCTTCTTTCTTCCCAACGAGGTACCTTTTGCTCCGCAACGGACCTACAATGTAACAAAGAAACATAAGCACATTTAATTACGGTAGGGTTTGAGCTATTCTATTAAACTATCTAAGTGTTGAAATAAAAAAGTGACTTTTACAATTATGTTTTATGAAAATGTAAAAAATGGGAATTTTTTCATTACTAATAGAAATGTTCTTGCTGTGGTATGATACTACAAGTAGAGTTGTGAGCAGTGGAAAAAAACCGGGCTTTTTGGAAAGGGAATTTTGAAAATTTCCAAAACATGGGAATTTTGAAGTCGCCAATTCCTATGACACAATAAGAACCACCATTGTTTTCTGGCTTTGTTGTAGACCTCAAAAGTTGATATTTTCACAAAATATAACTATTTTATGCTGTGAAAAAAATTTAATAATTGGGATTAACTAACAATATTTGGCAAGGTATCATATTTAGTATGAGTATATTTTTTCTTTGAGAAATATTCAATATTTTTATTATTACATAAATATTAGGCAATAATTCAGTGTCACAAAACCCATAAATCATTATTTTTCTTGGATAACATCTCTCTCTCTCTCTCTCTCTCTCTATATATATATATATATATATATATATATATATATATATATATATATATGTGTGTGTGTGTGTGTGTGTGTGTGTGTGTGTGTGTGTGTGTAGGAGTTGGGCACAAAATGCAACAGTGTAATTTGATTACACGTTTAAATGATATATGCATTACAAAAAATAATAAACAGTTATTTTAAATTTAAAGATATTTATTTTTATATTATAAAAGAAGGGGGAAAAGTTTAGCATAAAGCAATTTACATATTAAATAATGATCAAAAATAATGTATAAAATTATTATATTAGCAATTAAAATTGAAGCAACCAGTTATGTGTTTGATAAGACTAACAGGGTAATTAATTACTTAAGTGCTACTATAAAATCATTTAAGTGCTCATTGCTATTATTTTTTGAATATATATATATATATATATATATATATATATACATATATATATATATATATATATATATATATATATATATATATATATATAGAGAGAGAGAGAGAGAGAGAGAGAGAGAGAGCGAAAAGTAAAAAAAAATCTCTTAGAATGCTAGTTCTTAAATAGCCACTGTTGAAAAAATAAATGTAAACACTGTTAAAATGATTTCTTCCCAAAATTCTCGGGTTTATTACCCCCTCTTCAAAATTCCGGGTTTTTTACACTTCTAACTACAAGCAATTGACGCTACACTTACATTTGAAGGAATCGAAGTGAAGTAAGAGAATCATTCGGCGATAGAGCGGTATAAGTATATTGTGTTAAAGAAGGATGCCTTTGTAATTTATTGTAAAATTATGAAGTGTTGTTTAATAGATAGTTTTCCTACTAAATACTGTCTTTATTAAAGCCTCTCCGAACGATGACCGAATTGGTAGTGTATTGCCTTTTTTCTCAGAATTGTGGTTTCGAGTTTCACCGTTGACATGAATGATCAAAACTCTTCGAAATCAGTCTTAAGCAGTAGATTCCAGTCTAATCAGATTTTGTCCAGCAAGAAATTGATCATTTCTATCCAAACTAAATATTACCAACTTATTTATTATAAGAATTTTATACCTATCGTGCTACTATAATTATAAAGCATCTACATGATTGATTATTTATTGGGGATAAAATTATTTTTAATAGAATATCACCGTCAAGCAATTTGATGACCCTAGCGTTTAAGATAATGAAAAGTTCTTATGAAGGAAAACACAGGGGATTTAAATAAATTGCAAAATTAGTAAGTTCCAGTATGAAGATTTAATACTCCAATAGCATAAATATTAAATATTAATTCAATATTTTTTCGGTATGTGTGTAAACTTGAAAATTTTTGTATTAAAATATCTCTTTCATGATTCTCATTTTCAATCTCTTCCAGAAATTATAATTGTTTCTCATCTGTAAAGCTTCCTATTTAAATAAACCTCATACTTAGTTTATAACCAATGTTCAAAGCCAGTTCTAATGTTTTTGCCATTGTAGACAACTCCCTCCCCTCCGGTATGTTAAAAAACTTTGAAATAAAAAAAAAACATACGAAGTTTTAAAAGAACCACGTTAACCATAAATGACATATAATTGAAAATTATCTGTATGTGCACGTTTGCTCTAGGTCAGGCTGTTTAACCATATAGGTAGGTCCTACTCTACCTACCGCCTAGCATATGTTGACAATAAGATGCTCTGAGAAGCCCCTAACTGTGTAATTCATAGAAATACATGTTTATTTTGTTTGACGAACACGTTTAATTGGGATGTGAATAAGGTATTTGTTATAGTAATAAATGTTTCCCCAAATTTCTTTTAAAGTTTAATAATTGAATAAATACTTCTTCTAAGGCACTACAACTCATTAAAAGCCAAGGCCGTTCCAATCGGTCTCTACCATCTGGTCCTATACGAGGCAATGCCTCTTTAGTCTTCCTTGTGTAAAATTTTTAAGTCGCTTTCAATAGAGTCAAGCCATCTAATTGGTGATACACCGTTTTCCAGTTCCCATAGGTTTGATAAATGTGAGGGTTTTTTATTTTGTTTTTTTTTGTTTTTTTTTTTTTTTTTTTTAAATTAGAAGGTATTCTAAGTTTACCACACTTGTAAAGAGTCCTTGTATTCTATGCTCCAATAATCATATCCATTATCTTGTTAACTTTTTGAAAGGGGTTCTTTGTAAGTGCGTGCAGGTTGTGTGTGGGAGGGACACCTGCTTCAAAGGGGCATGAAAACACTGTTAGTTACTCACCCCTCAAGATAGACTTAAATAGCGTTCTCTACATTCCACCGATAAAACAGCCAAAGAAATTCTTACCTTCTTTAAGCCGTCCAAACTGTCCCTAACCTTTCTTAACACTTTACCGACCGGTAGCGGTGCGAACATACTATGCCCTTTCACCGCCCGCTCAGCCGCAGATCATCCGAGACACCGGCTCGGTTTCGGTAATTTTTGCCTTATTATATGTTTTGATTGACAGTCTACTTCTCCACGGAATTAAACATGGATCTAGGGACAATTGTTGATCTGGTTTATATACGTTGTTAAATTTTTCCTTGAAATAATCAATGACAGACTGGACCTTCACCAGCCTATGCGAATTGGGAGAAATATCGTTATTATTACAAAAATGCATTATTTGTAAAAGTCTGTTCCTGCTCATAACCTTCGAGAAGAACGGCGTTTCTATAGATGGGTCTGTAGACCAATAATCGTAGAGAACGTCCTTCTTTACTTCTCCCATGAGAATGATCAGGCCCAAAAATTTCTTCATTTTAGTCCCCGTGACGTCTTCCCATTTTTTCGTTTTTGATGTAATTCTATATTTTTTCACAATTTGATAATGATATCTATTAGACTCCCTCACGAAGTGCTCAATCAAGGCACTTTCAATAAATAAATTCACAATATCCATATAATATAGGAACTTGGCATAATTTTTATGCCAGAGCTGCCTTCGAAAGGTTCCAAAATTATACTCTTGTAGTTCGTTGACCATGTATCGTTTCTTCAACATTATTATTCATGTCCTCGTCTTCTGAATCACTGTATATTAGCGGTATATTAGGACGTCTCTACCTACCGCTTAGCGTATGTTGACAATAAAATGCTCTGGGAAACCCCAAACTATGTAATTCATAGAAATACATGTTTATTTTTTTTTTTGACGAACACGTTTAATTGTGATGTGAATAAGGTATTTGTTATAGTAATAAATGTTTCCCCAAATTTCTTTTAAAGTTTAATAATTGAATAAATACTTCTTCTAAGGCACTACAACTCATTAAAAGCCAAGGCCGTTCCAATCGGTCTCTACCATCTGGTCCTATACGAGGCAATGCCTCTTTAGTCTTCCTTGTGTAAAATTTTTAAGTCGCTTTCAATAGAGTCAAGCCATCTAATTGGTGATACACCGCTTTCTAGTTCCCATAGGTTTGGTAAATGTCAGTTTTTTTTATTAGAAGGTATTCTAAGTTTACCACACTTGTAAAGAGTCCTTGTATTCTATGCTACAATAATCATATCCATTATCTTGTTAACTTTTTAAAAGGGGTTCTCTGTAAGTGTGTGCAGGTTGCGTGGGGAACACTTGCTTCGAGGGGGCATGAAAACACTGTTAGTTACTCACCGCTCAATCTGGAAAATTTCCTAGTTTAGATTTTTCCAGACTGCAGCGTCATCTGTTGTGGAACATCGTAACTAATTTTGAAAGTTTGTCTACCTAAAAATTTAATATTGTCCCAAGCATATTGCAATAAACTGTGTATTTCTATCACTGTCCCTTTAGTTTTTATTGATTTTTCAAATATACTGGTCATTTTTGAAACACCCTGTATATACTGTAATTGGCAGACTCAGAGCCGTAAGTAAGTCCTTTGGCTCCTGGGAAAAAGAAAAAAAAATTGGTCTGCTCTTCTACTGCCGAATATTGAGAGAATATATAAACCTTTTTCTTTTTTCTATATCATATATTCAGAATGAATTCACAACACATTTTGCGGATTCTTTAAATGATTCTAGTACATTAATTTTAATTTTGCACCTATTATTTTGCTGATAAACGGGCTAGTTTATTTGAGGGGGATATTTTTTTATTTGTATGTTTCATAATTTTCATAAAATATTGATGAATTTTTAAATTTAAATTTAGTTTTTTAATAACTTTAATGCATTCAAAATTTAAAGACTTAAATATAATTTAAAGACTTAAATAAATTTAAAGATTTAAAGACTTAAATAGCATTCTCCATATTCCACCGATAAAACGGCCAAAGAAATTCTTGCCTTCTTTAAGCCGTCCAAACTGTCCCTAGCCTTGCTTAAGAACTGAATTGAGCGCGGGGCATATGGTGCCCTGGTCTCTCTGAAAAAAGTTAACTATTGTTCCTAGATTTCGTCCGGCTTTAACTTTCTAAGATAACCGAACAGAATATATACAGAATAACCTAATAAATACTGTAACAGTAAAATATATTAAGCATGTGCTGACAACGTAACGTTAAATGGGCTTGCATGGTGGCAGTTGATTATTCGTTGATATTACATGAGCATTGTTCATCTTAGGAACGCATTATTTCCAAATCCCATATGGTGCTCTATCCCTCCGAAAAAGTTAATTATTGTTCCTAGATTTCGTCCGGCTTTAACTTTCTAGGATAACCGAACATAATATATACAGAATAACCTAATAAATACTGTAACAGCAAAATATATTAAGCATGTGCTGACAACGTAACATTAAGTGGGCTTGCATGGTGGCAGTTGATATTTTGTTGATATTACATGAGCATTGTTCATCTTAGAAACGCATTATTTCCAAATCCCATATGGTGCTCTGTCCCTCCGTAAAAGTTAATTATTGTTCCTAGATTTCGTCCGGCTTTAACTTTCTAGGATAACCAAACAGAATATATACAGAATAAACTAATAAATACTGTAGTCGTAAAATATATTGATCATGCGCTGACAACGTAACTCTAAGTGGGCTTGCATGGTGACTGTTGATATTTCGTTGATATTACATGTGCATTGTTCATCTTAGGAACGCATTGTTTGCAAATCCCTTCAAGTTCTATAAAAAGCAGAACGGATTGGTGCACTATATTCCTTACGATACATACGAAGTACGCACACAATTCTTAAAAGTACTTCACATGAATTAACAATAGACATAATGCTTAAATTGTTAATTACATTAATATATTAAGTTACGCAGAGAATATATGAATCAATGAGTTGCGAGTGCTAAAAGGAAACTTACCGATTCGCATTTTTCTTGGCAGAATCTGATTTGTACCTCGAAGTTAACCATACCGGACGATGGAAATCTGAAAGCTTTGAATGTGGAAGAAAGCGATTTATGATCGTTTGGATCCAACTCTAAGGCAGGAAATATGGTTGCATCCGTGGGGCATCTAAAAAGGAAGGTAAAAATATCAAATGATTTCAGATATTTAGTAGCTGAGAGTGAGTAAATGTTAAATGGCTAATGCTAAATATCCCTGTTTGCCAAAAATTACCATATTAACACGTTGACTCCATAGGGCTAACCGATGACCGGGCACTCGACTTGGCTACAGCGCCGTGTGGGTCACCGGTGACCGATGATACAGCAAATAATAAAAGTACATAATTATAGTAAATATGGGTACTGATAAATTTTTCAATAATACCATTGTTATTATAATGGTTTGAAGAAATTAATTTTAATAATTTTACTTTTCTGTAGAGATTTTAAGTCTCAGGAGCATAAGTTGGGATAAATAATCCTTATATTCATTATAAATCATTATAAATAATCATTATACTCATTATAAATCATTATAAGTCTTTATAAATTACAAACTTCTATTCTTTAATGCAATTTAAATTTAATAATTTTGCTTTTCTGTTGATAAAACTAATCATTATGATTATAAATATTTATTAATAATCCTCATAATAATTATCGTTGTATATCCTTATAAATAAACATTGTACCTTTATCATTATAAAAATAAGTATAATCCTTATAATTATAAATATCTCTATATATAAGACGCATTTGTTGTCTGTTTGTCTGTTCCCTTATAACTCAAGATCCAGAGAACCAAATAACGTGAAATTTGGTACACGTATACAAAATTACATGGGGAAGGCTCTTAAACAGGTTTTGTTGCATCCCAACCTCATTCTGGCCTCCTCCAGCCAAAAGTAGTGATCCATGTGCCTGTTCTGAGCCGTGTGATAATGAACCAAAAAAGGAAAAAAATAAGGAAATCTTGCAAGTTGGTCATTGAGAGGGATTTTGTATGTTTTTGTGGTGATGATGAGATGATGAGGATGTATCTCTGTATCTATAAGACGCATTTGTTGTCTGTTTGTCTGTTTCCTTATAACTCAAGATCTAGATAACGTGAAATTTGGTACACGTGCACAAAATTACATGGGGAAGGCTCTTAAACAGGTTTCGTTCCATCCCAACCTGACTCTGGCCTCCTCCAGCCAAAAGTAGTGATCCATGTGCCTGTTCTAAGCCGTGTGATAATGAACCAAAAAAAGAAAAAATGGAAATCATGCAAGTTGGTCATTGAGAGTGATTTTGTATGTTTTTGTGGTGATGGTGAGATAATGAGGATGTATCTCTGTATATATAAGACGCATTTGTTGTCTGTTTGTCTGTTCCCTTATAACTCAAGATCCAGATAACCAAATAACGTAAAATTTGGTACACGTACACAAAATTACACGGGGAAGGCTCTTAAACAGGTTTTGTTCCATCCCAACCTCATTCTGGCCTCTTCCAGCCAAAAGTAGTGATCCATGTGCCTGTTCTGAGCCGTGTGATAATGAACCAAAAAAAAAAAAAGAAAAAAAGGAAATCTTGCAAGTTGGTCATTGAGAGTGATTTTGTACGTTTTTGTGGTGGTGATGAGATGATGAGAATGCATCTCTGTATATATAAGACGTATTTGTTGTCTGTTTGTCTGTTCCCTTTTAACTCAAGATCCAAACAATCAAATAATTTGAAATTTGGTACACGTACACAAAATTACATGGGGAAGGTTCTGAAATAGGTTTCGTTTGTACTCCAATAATGCTGATCCGAAATATTGATACCCCCAGGTTGTGCAATGGCAAAAGTTTAATTGTGAAGTAGCTGATGCAACATGCCATTCAAGCCACAGTACTCATAGAGTGTGGTAAGGGTGAGGATGTCTTCATTCCAAGAATACCTATCGTTCCCTCAGACAACACGTAACAATTCAAGAGAATACAGTTCCCTTTGAAACTGTGCTTTGCCATGACAATCAACAAGTCACAGGGCCAGTCTCTTGGGATTGCTGGTATAGACTTGCAGACACGATGCTTTTCTCGTGGGCGGTTGCATGGGGCTTGCTACAGAGTGGGCAAAGAGGAAAAACTTTTTGTACACATTCTAAATGGAACTGCAAAAATGTTATCTATCACATTGCTTTAAGATAAATGTACCCTTCTATTGCATGCAAATAAACAGTTTTGTACGCTACTACAGAAAGCCTTATTTTAAACCCAGGAAAAGCCGGGTACTTGTAGCTAGTAATTATTATATTGTTTAAAATTAATCATTATAAATCTTTATAAATTCTTATTATTTAGTTTAGTTTTAATAATTTTACTTATCTATACATATTATAAATCCTCAACTAGCGTAAGTTGAGCCCCATGGGCTTAAAATTACTTATATTGGTCATATGATCATTATACATGTATCATTACTTTGTTCTGAAATTTATACGAAATATTTTCAGAAGCTAAAGAGGATAAAAATCTTTGTCGAATTCAAACTCTTTTGAAGATGTATCGTTTACTCAGGTCCGAAGATGAATGCAAAACTAGTTTCTAAGAATATGATAAATAACTTACCCCGAGCTATCAATCAGAAACAATGATTCTCCATTTGTGCTACGAGCATATAAATTACGGGCGAAAATAGCGAAGGCACCTACAAAATAAGTAATATTGGTGAGTGAAATGAAAAGTTTGGATCTGTCAAGAAATCGACAAGTTAAAAAGCAAGAACTGAAAATGACGCTTACTTGATGTTTCTCGCAATTCAATTTTAAGCGTTAACTCTTCTCCTAGTCCCACAGCTCTGGCATCTCTTCCAGTTCGATCCAGAACTCTCATGGCCACATTAGGTGGAGGTGCTGTATTGGTGACAATTGCGGTAATAGGCGCTTTGTGATACGCTCTTCTGGAGGAATATAAAGATAAACAGTTATTTATCTGTGGATAACATTGTTAGATTTCAGTAATATTAGAGACAAAAGTGACTCGCTATAATGTAGTAGTTTTTAATAGGGGATTATATTTAAATTTATGCCTAGCTCCACAGCTATGGCATCGCTTCCACTTCGATCCAGAACTCTCATGACCCAAATAACAGTCCGACCCAAATAACTGGACAAGAAGCTACATAATCTGAGATGATGGTAAGGTCTTTCTGTTTCTCTTATAGCGTAAAATTTCTTCTTGTTTTGACAGTTTTTTTTTACTATAAACTAGTGTCTTAACCCCATAGCCAGTAGTCGAAAGGTGTAAGGTTAATCTTGCAGATTAAGACGTGTAATGTCAAAAGATTTCAACTCGGCCAACCACATTTTCTCCTGCACATTCCCAATTTTTAATTATGCATTCATGAGTTTGTTTTATTCCATAAATGATACTAATAAAAGGAAATTCCTATTTTCTCAGATGAAATTTTTAAAAATTTTCGAATACATAAAAATAGGTCGATTGTTTGCCAGATGAAAATTATTCCTTTTATGGAACTAATGCTTACCTATCGATTGAAACGTGAAAAAATCAAAACGTCAGATCGCTCATGTAATCCATTTATAATATATAATTAAAAAGTATAGTTCTTGCAATTAGATTTTTAATTTTCTCCTGTCATATACACCTTATATTCTTTTAACCAAAAAAGTTATTGTCGTTTACTTCCTTTCCATATTTTTGGGAATCTCTGGATTTTATTGTCTGGCAATAACCATTTGTATCTCAAATAAACATCAATATAAAAATAGTAACTGTTTTATATCTGTTTATATAAAAGAATGGCAACTTACGCGACGTCCACTCCAGGTCCTCCGACTCCAGGGCCTGCCATGGTGTACGTCCTCTCTTGTGTTGCGAAGGAGCAGACGACTTTGATAGTCTTGTCGTGATCCGTCATGATGACCGGATGTTGTTGAACCACAACTTCGTTTACGAACTGCTCGGTGGTCTGGGAAAAAGAAAATATCATAGACATTAATAACCCCTTGCCTGTGGAATATTTTTCAGAAAAACGTACCAAAAATGAAAAAAAAAATATTGTTATGAATTTGTTAGTGAACCTTATATTTAACATGGGACTCTATGGGTATCTCGCCAAGTTGGCGACAGTTTTGGCAGTTTATTTTTGTCACCAAGTTCTTCGCCAAATACCGCCAAGTGTCGCCAAATGTGGCGATATCTAACAACCTCCGGTTCCGGTTTTTGGTCTAATCTGGAATGTTCGAGCAGTTTCTTCGGGCCTATATAAGGTAGGATCAGCCCCAAAACGGAGTCGAGTCGGTAAGTTGATTTCTCAGTGTACAGAATACACACGGTGTACTGTATTTTACCGGTGCTTTCGTTTTGTTTAATGCTGAGGTATTGAGCCCACGGCATTCTGCTCGAGTTGTTTACCGACGATTTTGTAAGCTTTAAGCGAGTGTGTAGTAGCGTAACATTGATGCCTTTCCGACATTGTATTTTTCCAACTGATTGCCAATATATAATTGTCTTTGTGCTGTCTTACTTAAAGTCCATTCAATCCTCGAACCCAGAGGTGAAGTTCGTAACAATATTTTTAATTTATTTTGTTACTATTATCAACATGTTAGAAATAGATTATTCTTGAAAAAAAGTTTTTTTAAACGAAGTAACTACTATTTTCAATATTTTCACAAACATGGGAAATGTTAATGTATGACAGTAATTTTTGCTCAAATTACAGCAAAATAAATCGAATGACATTTTTTGGATAAATATAATAAACTAATACAACAATATTATTATCTATATAACTATCACGAATTCCATGTCCCTGAGATTCCTTTGAATTTCACAAATCCCTTACAGTATCCTAGCAATAGCGACAAATAGCTTGAAAGTGTCGAACTTTTCGTAGGAAAGTATCTCTGTTGGGAAAAGGCAAATAAATATTATGCATTGAATCAACTGATTCCGGGCTTCACCCTGCATAATCTATTAATTGTAGGTCCTACATAATTATTAAGCATGTGTGTTTTTCATTTTTATTCATTTATTTTTACCCATAATAAATGAGCGAGAGGGTTAAATCCTTCTTATATGGTGAATTAGATAAATTTTCTAATCTGACTGGCGGGCATAGAGTTACTTAATAGGTCCATTGTACCTTTGAATTTTTCATTAATACAGAACTCAATTTGATAAACTTTAAGACATCAGCTATGTAGATCCCTTAGTTTTTCCTGCAGTATAATTATTCCTAGTCATTAATATTTTAGGAATACTATGCTGGTAAATTTAAATATGTTAGTTATTTTGATCCCTCAGAGTTTTTCCTGCAGCATAATTATTCATAGTCATTAATATTTTAGAGACACTATGCTGGTAAATTTAAATATGTCAGTTATTTTGATCCCTTAGAGTTTCTCCTGCAGCATAGTTATTCCTAGTCATTAATATTTTAGGGATAATATGCTGGTAAATTTAATTATGTCTGCTATTTATATTCCTTAGAGTGTTTCCTCCAGCATAATCATTCCTAGTCATTGATATTTTAGGGATAATATGCTGGTAAATTTAATTATGTCTGCTATTTAGATCCCCTAGAGTTTTCCCTCCAGCATAATCATTCCTAGTCATTAATATTTTAGGCATAATATGCTGGTAAGTTTAATTATGTCTGCTATTTAGATCCCTTAGAGTTTTTCCTCCAGCATAATCATTCCTAGTCATTAATATTTTAGGGATAATATGCTGGTAAATTTAATTATGTCTGCCGTTAAGATCCCTTAGAGTTATTCCTCCAGCATAATCGTTCCTAGTCATTAATATTTTAGGGATAATATGCTGGCAAATTTAATTATGTCTGCTATTTATATTCCTTAGAGTGTTTCCTCCAGCATAATCATTCCTAGTCATTGATATTTTAGGGATAATATGCTGGTAAATTTAATTATGTCTGCTATTTAGATCCCTTAGAGTTTTTCCTCCAGCATAATCATTCCTAGTCATTAATATTTTAGGGATAATATGCTGGTAAATTTAATTATGTCTGCCATTAAGATCCCTTAGAGTTTTTCCTCCAGCATAATCATTCCTAGTCATTAATATTTTAGGCATAATATGCTGGTAAGTTTAATTATGTCTGCTATTTAGATCCCTTAGAGTTTTTCCTCCAGCATAATCATTCCTAGTCATTAATATTTTAGGGATAATATGCTGGTAAATTTAATTATGTCTGCCATTAAGATCCCTTAGAGTTATTCCTCCAGCATAATCGTTCCTAGTCATTAATATTTTAGGGATAATATGCTGGCAAATTTAATTATGTCTGCCATTTAGATTCCTTAGAGTGTTTCCTCCAGCATAATCATTCCTAGTCATTGATATTTTAGGGATAATATGCTGGTAAATTTAATTATGTCTGCTATTTATATTCCTTAGAGTGTTTCCTCCAGCATAATCATTCCTAGTCATTAATATTTTAGGGATAATATGCTGGTAAATTTAATTATGTCTGCCATTAAGATCCCTTAGAGTTTTTCCTCCAGCATAATCATTCCTAGTCATTAATATTTTAGGCATAATATGCTGGTAAGTTTAATTATGTCTGCTATTAAGATCCCTTAGAGTTTTTCCTCCAGCATAATCATTCCTAGTCATTAATATTTTAATGATAATATGCTGGTAAATTTAATTATGTCTGCCGTTAAGATCCCTTAGAGTTATTCCTCCAGCATAATCGTTCCTAGTCATTAATATTTTAGGGATAATATGCTGGCAAATTTAATTATGTCTGCCATTTAGATTCCTTAGAGTGTTTCCTCCAGCATAATCATTCCTAGTCATTGATATTTTAGGGATAATATGCTGGTAAATTTAATTATGTCTGCTATTTATATTCCTTAGAGTGTTTCCTCCAGCATAATCATTCCTAGTCATTGATATTTTAGGGATAATATGCTGGTAAATTTAATTATGTCTGCCGTTAAGATCCCTTAGAGTTATTCCTCCAGCATAATCATTCCTAGTCATTAATATTTTAGGCATAATATGCTGGTAAGTTTAATTATGTCTGCTATTTAGATCCCTTAGAGTTTTTCCTCCAGCATAATCATTCCTAGTCATTAATATTTTAGGGATAATATGCTGGTAAATTTAATTATGTCTGCCATTAAGATCCCTTAGAGTTATTCCTCCAGCATAATCGTTCCTAGTCATTAATATTTTAGGGATAATATGCTGGCAAATTTAATTATGTCTGCCATTTAGATTCCTTAGAGTTTTTTCTCCAGCATAATCATTCCTAGTCATTAATATTTTAGGGATAATAGGCTGGTAAATTTAATTATGTCTGCTATTTAGATCCCTTAGAGTTTTTCCTCCAGCATAATCATTCCTAGTCATTAATATTTTAGGGATAATATGCTGGTAAATTTAATTATGTCTGCCATTAAGATCCCTTAGAGTTTTTCCTCCAGCATAATCATTCCTAGTCATTAATATTTTAATGATAATATGCTGGTAAATTTAATTATGTCTGCTATTTAGATCCCTTAGAGTTTTTCCTCCAGCATAATCATTCCTAGTCATTAATATTTTAATGATAATATGCTGGTAAATTTAATTATGTCTGCCATTAAGATCCCTTAGAGTTATTCCTCCAGCATAATCGTTCCTAGTCATTAATATTTTAGGGATAATATGCTGGCAAATTTAATTATGTCTGCCATTTAGATTCCTTAGAGTTTTTTCTCCAGCATAATCATTCCTAGTCATTAATATTTTAGGGATAATAGGCTGGTAAATTTAATTATGTCTGCTATTTAGATCCCCCAGAGTTTTTCCTCCAGCATAATCACTCCTAGTCATTAATATTTTATGGATAACTCTGCTGGTAAGTTTAACTATGGTAATCAATAGCCTCTTACCTCGGCCGTGGTGCCGCATCGAGATCCCATAGATATGGCGAATTGGAGACTGCTTTGCCCCGTTCCGACAACAAAGCATTGAGACGGGTTCCCCTTGGCGTACACCCTGCCGTGGAATGGACTGTCAAAATGGATGGTCAACAGCATGTCTTGAGGGTTGCATTGTACCGACACTAGAAACAAAAAAAAATATTTATCTTATTATCAACCTTTCATTACCTCCTCATTCGTTTCATATCAATAAATAATTTTGGAACAATAACAATTTTGGAAGTGAACATCGCTTGGCAGTCAGTGGTAATATTTTATCAATAATGGACTGTTGATGTAATCACCGTTTTGTTGACTTAACCCTTTAACTGCAGCGGGCGTATATATACGTCTTGCGCAGTCAATGCTTTATCTGTTTCGGGCGTATATATAAGTCTTTAAGCAATACGTTTCTTAGTACTTTCCTGATTGTCATTAAGTACACTTATACAACATTTAACATATACAAGGTTACATATACGCATTACGGGACAGTTAATGCATCCAAGCGTAAAGCGTATATATATATATATATATATATATATATATATATATATATATATGTAATGAAACGGACTTCTCGATGGGTGGTTGCAGTCATGGCCATAAAAATGATACCGTTTCAGCTAAAGACCTTTATTAAGATAACGTTGAAGGACGGGTTCCCACTTCATCATAGGGACAGGACAAACTGAAGAGTCAGCTAGTATGAAGTTCTATGTACAAGACACGTAACACCTGGGTCGACATCTGTGAGAAAATATCTCTAGAAAAATCTGCCTCCGACAGCGTGTATCTCCTTTTTATTTGGAAATTTCCCAAATTGTTTCCTAATTTACAATATATTGTAAGGAAAATTCTCAGGGGTTTTCAAAACTTAAATCAAGGGCTAAAATTAAATATGAGAACAAAGGATATCTAAATGGCATGGCCATGGTCAGAAGGATTACAATAAAGAAGTTTTAATATATGAAATCAAATATGTCTTCCATGTCTTAACTACTCGGACCTTGTCATATATATATATATATATATATATATATATATATATATATATATATATATATATATATATATATATATATATATATATATATATATATATATATATATATATATACATATATACATATACATATGTAGGAGATAAAATAATATAACCTAATATTGAAATAAATTCGCAAGGTAAGAATTAATAGAATTCCTAGCCACTAGATGGCAGCTCCTGTCAAGCAACTAATATTAAACACAAATCCTATGAGTTGAGTTGGTGGCGATAAATAATAATTGTAACATTTAGTTTTAATTTAAAGTATATTAAATTGTATTAAATGTTTAGGAAGCAAGGTAGGTATAAGGTATAATTTTTACAGCATTATAAACATTGAATAATTTTAATTCATATTTTGGTATTATTTGTATAACCAGTGTTAGTAAAAGGTTAGAAAATGTAATTTGTGTACAACATAGTGTGTGTGTGTGTTGGTTGTTTCTACTCGAAAGCACGTGAATCGGTATATCGAGAGTTGTTTTACATTTATGGTTCGTTGAGTATATAATGAAATTGAGGATGAAAAATAAAAATTTTGGATGTACTTAAATGTTGTCGAACCTGTGTCATAAACCACACAACCTCAAGTGACTCCAATTAAAAAAAAAGTAATAATACATACATACACGTGCAAATAAATCTTTAAATGAAGAATTTTTCATTGCAACAAAGAAATGTTTGATCGCAGTATCTTACTGAATACAGGAACCTATTTCTACAAACAACTAAACAATATCGGGGTACAATTTGCAATAAATATAAAATATTTAAGCATGTGCACATATATTACGTTTATTATTTGTTGTAATATTGTAACGTAAGTTACACTGTTAACCGAGGGACGAGGGCGTTGTCAGTAACCCTCACCTCTTCGACCCCCATTGGACAGGAGGGGTGGCTGACGCGGGTCAGTCGTCTTTGTCCTCGGCAACATGAGTTTTTGGATTTTCACTCAGCAGATTTGGAGACCCCTTCGTCTACTTCTACAGAGGCAAAAAGATATCAGTTCTTTGTTCATCTCAGGAAAGCGGCATCAGCGGGAGTTTCTTACACAGTCCAACTGCTTTAGATTGAGATTGGATATATTGGCATCTACAATCCAACAGCTCCATATTTAGATTGAATCTTTTTATTTGCGTCAGCAGATTGTAAAAAAAGAATGAAATTATAAATAAAAAATAGTCTGCAAAACGGTAAGTTTAACGCTCATTTGTATCTGGTGTCTTAACTCTTTGCATTATATCAACATGGCCTGGTGTAAGTCATTGGTACGTAATAAATATATATACTAGTTTTTCTACATTAACATTTTTTATATAATAATATAAATACGAGTGTTTATCATTTTACTCCTGTGTTGATTTTCATAGAAATTTTCTTATTAATTCCCATTTCATATTAATATTTTATATTAATTTGTTGATAATTTGTTATTTTGGGGCAATAAAATTAAATTCCTAAAACTGTTGTGTAATGAAATCATATTCGTAAAATTATTAAGTGACAGCGCCCCGAAAATTTTGACTGCTTAAGAGCCTCCATTTTGTATAATCTGGTATTGGTGGTTTCATCAAAAAACTATTATTCACCTTGTTCGCAGCTTCCTTTTTCACTGTACAGGGAATTCCTTCGATTTTGTAGGGCTGTCACTCCCTGGGGCACACTCGAGATGTCTTCGCTGCTCAGGGCGCAATCCCTTGCCACTGTTTCGAAGTTCACAGACCTGCAGACGAAATCCCGTTCCGTGTCGCACTGTCTTTGGCAGTCCTTCAGATTGAAAGCTCTGGACAGCCTGTCGATCTGGGGTAAGAAGCGATCCGGGAAATCGCGGTACTGACAGGTAGGGGAATCTAGCAAAACAAAATAGAATAATGGTAAGTACACTTGCAGTCATGCAGTTCAGCGGTTTTCAACTCGGAAGGCATCGAAATATGTTAATAAAAAATTAATTTTCATACCACAGACCATCTAGGCCATCAGTCATCAAATGGTGATCCATGCAACAGTTTTGATGGACGGCAGATAAAAAGGATGATTAGTTATTGTAAGTTGCAACACAACTAACAGAAAGTTTCAGTAATATTCAGATTAAAAAATAAAAACTAACAGAACTTATGATGAATCAAGCTTTTTATTATTTTTACATCGGAAAAAGGCAAACTAACCCGCGAGGACGCACGCTTCCCGGAGTTACACGAGAAAGCATGCCAGGTCTCGGATGTCTGGTGCAATTTCAGAACTTAGATGAATCAAGCTTTTTATTATTTTTACATCGGAAAAAGGCAAATTAACCCGCGAGGGCGCACGCTTCCCGGAGTTACACGAGAAAGCATGCCAGGTCTCGGATGTCTGGTGCAATTTCAGAACTTAGATGAATCAAGCTTTTT
>CM063509.1:64355313-64365313 GCA_032207245.1 Pardosa pseudoannulata
GGAGATCCTTAAATGACTATGAGATGCAATCAAACGTGAACGACCTGAAAAATGGGCAACAAAAGATTGGTTTCTTTCACACGACAATGCTTCACCCTATCGCGCTCTGACTGAAAACACCTTGCCAGAAAATGGGTTAGGGTTACCACTCTGGAATACCTTCCTTATTCTAGCACCAGCAGATTTTTACCCGTTTCCATGGCTGAAAATGAAATTGAAGAGACACCGTTTTGTGGATTCAGAGGAGATGATAAAAAATGCGACGGAGCAACTGATGGTCCTCTCAAAAATGAATTCCAGGAGTGTTTTGAATTTTTATACGAACTCTGGAACAAGTGTGTTGATTCAGGAAGACAGTACTTTGTAGGTCAATAATGTAAAATTATTGTTCTATTTTTTTATAATTTGTAATTGACCTATTCCGGAAACTTTCTGACACTACTAGGCATATTACTGAAAACAATTGTTGGCTGAAATATTCAGATCATTATTAGTGTGGTATATAATACCTGACTAAAAATGTGTGACTGTGTTTTTAATCATCCCCCTATCTCGAGTTTAAGATAGCGTAGCAGTATTTTGCAAAATCGGGACAAAATTTGTAATGTCAGGACAAGAAGATCCATAAAGGTAATGGTTCGGATGTATCAGGACGAAAGCAAACCCCAAATGCAACAAAACTCATGTGCCCGAGAAGAATGAGAGGACCGATGTACGTTATCGTATCCTTTATTGATTCAGAAAATTTTATTTTCTAAATAATTGACAGTCTAAAAAATTGACAAGGTAAAAGGCTTCTAGACCATATAAAAACTGGATTTTTAAATAAATTAAAACCTATATATTAAATGGTGATTCTCACATCGTGAGATTAGGACAAAGAATAATTTTAAAAACTACAACACTGTTATGTAAATTATATCACTTTAAACATAATTTTTAAAGAAATGTGACAAATGGCACACTGGACACCTAAAAATAATACACCTTTATTTAACTGGCTCTCTAATTGGAAAAGGTTTGGCATCCCTGAACTACATTTGCTACGCCATAACGTGTATATGCCATTAACCCTTTCATTACCACTGGGACACCACATATGTACCACAGGCATTTTGAAATCACTGTACGATAAAAATGCATGAGTATAAAATATGGAATATACCCATGTATATTTTGCATATAAATGCAATGGAATATAAAAGCATTTCAAGTGTCATTTAATTTCAATTGTTATAATACCACTGGGTGTGTCCCACCAAAGAATACTCTTGGGAGATTGACGGACATTTTGAAATCATTCTAGTATAAAGATGCATGGGTTTTCTTTCCTGTTGAGATTCATTTTCAATAGTTATAATACCACTGGGAGAAACGTGCCCCACCAAAAAACAACCAATGGGATATGTGTGTCCCACTGATCAATTGGTAATTTGTTATTTTTTTTCGGACAAAACTGGTAGTGAAAGTGTTGAGGTGAGAAGGCATCGTTTTTTTTTACCTCTAAGGAGGCCACACAAAAAACGAATATTGATTTCAAAATAGGAATGTCGACAAAACAATTGAAAAGAAAATTATTTAATTTTAATGTTTATATGTGGCAACAAAAGTGGGATTCGGAGACTACTGGAAGACGGGTGTTTTCATTTTTTCCGAAGGTTAGTAATAATAGACTTGAAGGAAATTTTTACTTAAATCAAGTTTTTTCTGGTCATGGAGCATTTCC
Organism: Pardosa pseudoannulata; assembly: GCA_032207245.1. Lineage (NCBI taxonomy): Eukaryota > Metazoa > Arthropoda > Arachnida > Araneae > Lycosidae > Pardosa > Pardosa pseudoannulata. The sequence continues at coordinate 64,357,040 of CM063509.1, forward strand.
AATTTATCAAAATAGATTCTTTAATAAAACCAGTATGTGTTGGTATCAACAGGAAGTTGGGACTGTTGATCACATTATATATAAATGTGATTTGGTGATGGATATTAGAAAAAAATATTTTCCTCTTAATTATCAAAATGTTAGTATTAAAAATTTATGTAATTCCCCTAAGGCTAGATCTGGTTTGTGTTCAATTATGGAATATTTCGTGAATAAATCATTGGAATGTTGCTAAAACTTTTTGGTTTCTTCTACTGATTTTGTACTGTTAGATTGTCGTATTCATTTATTATAAATTGCTATTTGACTTATTTCATTATATTGTTTAAATGAGTGTATTTTTGTTGACCTTTTGGCCTAATATATATTGTGTAAAAAAAGTGTATTGTTTAATTTATATATACTCTCTCATTTTATATGACTTTGTAGTATACATTATTGTTAAATTTTGAAAACAAGTTAAATGTTTGTAATTACTGTCTGTATAACAAAAAAAAAATGATTATTGGTAAAGAATGAAATTAAATATAAAAAGTTTAAAAAAATTGATTAGGGTTTTTCGAATACAGGAAAGGAATATTTTGGTTTTTGTAGCTTTAAATTTTGCGGTTAAACTTCTTTGGTTAGGTCAATTCTATTTTTGTTACGAAATTGTTCGCTTTCTGCGGTTTCGCTGGTTTGAGTCTTTGGATTTTTTTTGTTTAGACGACAAGAAATCATTTCCCGTATGGCTTTTGCTGGGTCGGGAGTAATAAGTAACTTACCTCTGAGGCAGACTTTGTTGAAGTAGACAGCGTCGAGAGAGGGCACGAGTATGGCGTCGTCAGTTGGATCCCGGAGAATAACGTAGCAGTTCTGGTAGCTCTTGTAGTGGACGACGAAGCCCTGGCACCTCTCGCCCAGACGCTGGCACTCGGCCTGGCACGCGTGCACCACCCCGATCGGCACACGAGTCGGAATGCGCTCCCGGCGGCCGCCCCGTACGTCGTGCCCGATCACCTTCTCGTACGTGAACTGGTTGGGGGCGCAGATCGGAGGAGGCATGTGAGGAGCAGGCGGTGGCAGGGCGGGAGGGGGCTTGTAAGGAGGAGGAGGCTTGAAAGGCGGCGGGGGAGGCAAGTGAGGGGGTGGCAGTGGTTTGTACGGAGTCGTATCCGAAGACCTAAAAAGGAAAGAATGTGTATTTTAAGGGAACAAAATGACTTTAAATCTTAATTTTAAATATATTCTACTGCCGAACGATGGCCGAATGGTAGAGCGCTGCTCTTCGGAACCGGAGTTCGCGGGTTCGAATCCCGCTGCTGGCATGGATGTCCTTGCCGTTCGGAATCGGCTTTAAACCGTAGGTCCCGGTCTCATTAGCCCTCGTGTGCAAAACAGTAGACTGTAGCGCTCCAAACCAACTAAATATATTCTACTTTTTACTGTATTATGGTAGCCAGCACAAATAACGCTATTACATAAAACATATAATACACAAAAAAAAATCTATCTGAAAAATTATTTGATTAAAATAGAAAACATTTTTATAAAAATTGATTCCAATGGCATTTATAAAATATGCTCCTAGGGCACCGCATATTAGCCGATTGTTTTCAGGTTTTCACTGCATGTTTATCATTTTCTTAGAATGAAAACTGGGTATCGATTTTCTCTTCCATTAAATAACTTCTAAATATTTATAAATATATATTTATAAATAATTATAAATAGTAAACTATGTGCTATAAATAATTATTTAAAATTCTATAATTTTTTAGCGATTTGTTCATACTTTTCCAGTATTACACCATCTGTAAGTCAGCAAAATGCTTTGTTTTAAAAATACATGCCTAGTTTTATGGCAAACATGTTAATTAATTATACCAAAAATCTGATAGCAACTGAGAGACAAATAAAGCGACTGGCATGTTTTGGTTTGGTTTGGAGTGCTACGGTCTACTTTTTGCACATGAGGGCTAACGAGACCGGGACCTACAGCTTAAAGTCGATTCCGAACGGCTACGAACATCCATGCCATTGTGGGATTCGAACCCACGAACTCCGGTACCGAAGGCCAGCACCCTAACCAATCGGCCATTGTTCGGCACTGGCATGTTTTGAGGTTTCTGATTATGTTAAAGAATGAAATTGTAAAATAAATAAATAAAGTTCAAGTTTTAAAGTAAAAATGTATGAGAAAAGACAAATTTAATGAAATAAAATTATTTTATTGCAAAACTTGACTCGGTTATACGTAGTTTAAATTTTTTGTCATTAAAAAAAAAAAACATTTTCGAATTTTTGTTTGGATTCTGTCGTTTTGTAGATACGTATTAAGCGTAAGATTCACGATTAATTTTACGATTATTTATAGATTATTACATAGTAATTATAATAATTATTTACTTATTATAATAATTAATAAATAACTTTAGTTAAATTATTATTATTTAAATATTTAATTAGTTTTAATTATTATTTATTAATTATTATAATAATATTTATTTATTATTATTATTATTAATTATCATTTTAATTTATTAAATTAATGATAATTACTATTACTAAAATATTTAATTAATTTTAATTATCTATCTATTTATTTATTTATATATTTTTTATTATTATTATCATTTATTATTTATTTATTTATTTATTATTATCATTTATCATTATTTATTTATTTATTTATTTATTTATTTATTATCATTTATCATTATTTATTTATTTATTTATTTATTTATTTATTATCATTTATCATTATTTATTTATTTATTATTATTATTATTAAATAATTAAATTAATAATAATTATTATTACTTAAATGTTTAATTAATTTTATTTATTTATTTATTTATTTATATATTTATTATTATTATTATCATTTATTATTTAATTATTTATTACGATTATTTATATCTATTTTCACTATTATTAATTTCACGATTGGTTTACGATCAATTCCAAGACTTGAGGAATCATGTCGTGATCAAGAAAATTATTCATCACATTGATTGTTATTGTATTTGTTAACATGTTCTCAATAGAATTTTATGTGACTCAAAATCGGTTTTTTTTTTCGTTTTTATCTCGTCTATTCAAAATTTATTTACTGATAGGAATATGTAACACTTGGCCAAACAGTATCTAGCGAAAAATAGAGAGGCTCTCAGAAAGTAGCATAAAGACAAGTTTTACCTTGGAGTTTCATGAGTTCTGGGAGTCACAGAAATGGGAGGCAGAACTGTCGTACCATGGTTTCCCCTGTCCGGCAGCGATATTTTGCAGTTTTTGCCAGAATACGTGGCTCCCTCCCTGTACGTGATTCCGATGCCTTGGTCGGTGAGCCTGCTCTCTCCGCTGAGCATGCAGATACTGCCTCTAGCTCCTTGGTCCCAGAAGGTATAGCTTCTGCAATTGAATTCCCTCTCCCGGTTGCATTCCCGCTCGCAGTGCAAAGTGGACGGCGTGTCGGTCAAAGACTTCGCCACGTAGACCATCGCTTGATTCTCTTCCGATTTTTGATATGGGCAGAAAGATGACTCTGTAAGGGAAGTGGGACATCAGAAACGAGGCAAGAGGTTTGTGCCATTTTGGGACTAACTGCTAGTATTGTCAAATTATGTCTTGGAAGATAGCTTATGAAATAAAAGCAGGAAAAGAGAGGATGGTTTTGTTTGAAAAGCTACAATTTACAGATTTGCTTCATGAGGGCTAATGAGATCATAAAGATCGGATAGGATGGTTAGGAAAAGGTATATTAATCTATGATCTTTTACAAAGTAATTTACATTTGAATATTTGCTTGGCGTTTTCGTTAGTGGTGTAAAATAAGGAAATTTGGAATTGAGATATGCGTGGAAACCGAGCTTCTGTTGGAGTGGAAAAAAGATTTTAAAAATACTAATACTGAGCGGAATGTTTTTAATCTATTGAGTAAATTAAATCTCTTGCATAAATAATCTATTATACGCAGTGGTCATCTGTTACAAGAAAAATACATTAGTTCTCTCGAAAAAATATTTTAATGATATTTTGTAACCAAGTACGTGAGGAATATAAAATTTAGTTAATAACTGAAACTTGTTTTTTGTTTAAAAAAAAAACCAGTCTACTTGTACTATATCATTATTATGTAAAATCTTGTCATGCATCTTTTACTAATGTATGTACGAGGCATATATAGTTCTTCCACTTATCTCAAAAATTGTTTATCTGCAAGGTTAATTTAATTTTTATCATTAGAGGATACTAGTTGTATTACCAGTAATAGTTTTAGTGCAACGCTTAACATCCCCTATATAATAATAGCCTAAGTTGTCTGTCCGCGAATTTCTGAAGCGGTTGTACCTGGAATGGGCACAGGCATCCATATTGGATTTTTCATGAGTTAGGGTTAGCAAAATTGAAAGCGAGTTCGAAATCCACCCCATTAACCCTTTTCGAGCGTTTAATGCTGTTATTTCAAGCCTTATCCTTCCTGTTATTCTATACGAAATTCATTCTTGATAGGAGGGCAAAAGCGGAGAGTAATATTTAAATTTCTGGACTGTTTCTACTTGACTAGTTGACTTCAATACTTTAATTAGTTTGCTCATAACGTGCAGGCGTTGTACGTTTGGTAGAATGTCCGCCCACTTGATCGTCGTACTTCTCGGGTTGACTGTTCTATCCCCGACGCGGCTAATATTTTTTACTGTCTAATAAATTTAATATTTTCTGATTTTTCTTTTAAATTCTTATTCCGAAAGTTGTTTTATTATTTTTAAAATAATTTTTTACTATTTTTTCAACTTTTTATAGTTTTTATTATTTTTATTTTATTAAATTCACGTATTGCTTTCCGGATGTCCCTGGCCACATAAACATTTCATGTTGTGTATCTTTAAACTTTCTTCTCGTAATGTAATAATAGCCTAAGTTATCTGTCCGTCTGTCCTCGAAGTTATGAAGCTGTTGGACCTGGAATGGATAGAACATCCATATTGGATTTTTGATGAGTTAGGGTTTGCAGAATTCAAAGCGAGTAAAGTTTATCTTTTCCTAAAATATAGATCCTATTCTGAAGTAAATTGGTATGAATAAGCTTCGTATCACTCGTATCGAAAAATACTGTTCTCTTTAAAACGTTCGAAATCCACCCCGTCCCGTTTTCGAGCGTTTTATTGCATTATATCAAGCCTCATTTTAAGAGTAAGCGATTAAATTTATCAATTTATCACATAATAAATAGGTAAAAATAACAATTTTTTTCTAGCATTATGACTTCATTTCTTTAATCATTTATTATTTTAAATTATTTAAATATTTTCTGCATTATTTTCATACATTTTATCATTAAACTTAGATATTACATAAATAATTTTCTTTTTTATTTGACTTGAATAATGGACTTTTTTTACCTGCCTTATAGGGTTCTTTACAATTCTGGAAAATTAAAAATTTTACTGATCCCGTCATATGACGGGCTATAAGCTAGTAATTTATATATATTCCTTTTGTTCTCAATCTTCTTTCGTTTCATTTCGTACTGTGTTGCTTCGAAATGTTTACTAATTAGGTTTCCATCACCATGTCATCTCAATAACCGAAAAGAGTAGTTGAGGAATTAAAAGAGTAGTTGTATCACGTTTTTACACACAACACTCTGGTTCTTAAAATCCAACAATTCTGCTGACCTTAACGATAATTTTAGAATCTTGCATACAATGCCTAATACTAATCCTAAAATACATTTTTGTTTTAATCTGCTTTATCTTGTGGATAATAAAAGGTTACTTTTGCCTTGATTATGTCACTATTCTGTGTCGAAAAGTTTCAATGATCGAGTGATGATTAGGTCATAGTTTAAATTGATGAAGTAAGTACATTAGATATTTGTTCACAAGACATTGATTCCCAAAGACATCTACTCTGCTGTTCATGATGACTTTTAAATATCAAATACAACTCCTAACTTTAAAACTTGAAGAAAATTTTCTTTTGTCTAATTTGTCTCGTGGATCTAAAAAGCCTATCTGTGCTTTACTTAACCTCCCTAATATAATCTTTAAAGGTTCCAATGACCAGTAGAAGTCGTAGTAAAAATTTCAGAAAAAGCGAGATTACATTCTTAATAAGACATTTGCTCACAATGTAATCCTCTCTCTTGAGATTTACGATGATCTCTGGATCTCAAATACAACCTCTAAACATTAAACCTAAAGCACCCTTTTTGTCGATTCTATTTTGTCTCGTGGATTTTAAAAACCTATCCTTGCCTTACTTAACATCTTTAATATTAACATAAGCCCGTCATATGACGGGATTAGTAAAATTTTTAATTTTCCAGAATTGTAAAGTATCCTATGAGGCAGGTAAAATAACGGTTCGTTTTTTGGCCGAGAATTATCTGGTACAAGCTCAATAATTTGTTTATCTTCATACTCCTCTAAAGTCTCCCGATACTGTGAATGCTGCTTAGAATCACGTTGAATTCATTTAGTCAAACCGAGTGGTTATGTATAAATAAGATTTTTGAAAATTTTTTTTCAATTTTACAACTCCTCTTCAACCTCCACTCAAAATACAGTTTCTTTTAAGTCAAAGAGTTTTTTGCTGGATGAGATCCCGCCTACCCTCCCTCATCCCTTTGGACTAACTTTCTCTTGGTATTTTCCAATTTTTTTTGTGAAAAATTGTTGTTTTTGTTTATGTATCAATTTGTTGAGTTACAGATTTCAAACGCCACGCTGCAAGCACGCCACGCACGCAAGCTGCAAGCACGCCAATTTCGCCAAATGTGGTTGAAGCACCAACAAGATCCATGATTAGAAACAGGAGAGTGGGCTAAGAAGAGGAGTTGAAAAACAAATACACAAATGAACAAACTTCTTAATTTTCAAAGACATATAACTTAAACGCAAGCTATGTATTAGTTCGTGAAATAGACTATTAGACTTTTATCAAAAGAATTTGTTGTAAAAATAATCGGTGATTAAATTTAAAATGATCACATATGTACCTAAACTATTATTTAAGCCAAATATAAAAGAAAATTATTTACGTCATATCTAAGTTCAGTGATAAAACGTATGAAAATAATGCAGACGATATTTAAATAATTTAAAATGGGAAATGATTAAATGAGATGGTTAAATGAATAACGTCATAATGCTAAGAAGAAAATGCTATTTTTATCTATTCATTATATGAAAAATTGATACATTTAATTGCCTTCTCTTAACCGGGGGAAATAGGGCCTGATATAATGGCATTAAACGCTCGAAAAGGGGGGGAAGGGGTGGATTTCGAATGTTTTAAAGACTTTCTTTGAATTTTGCTAACCCTAACTCATCAGGAATCCAGTGGCGTTGGGGTAGCTCTTCGCGTTCCCACGACACAGGTCCGAGGTTCGATCCCCGGGCTGGGCAAGGTTGACTCAGCCTTTCATCCCTTCAGTGGGTAGAGAAATTGAGGACCAAGCATGCTTGGGAATTAAACACTGGGGGTTCCGCGTAAGATTGACCACCTAACCGGAACTTCGCACCCCAGGGCCTTTGGTCACGCAAACGGAGATTGGCACCGTAAGCCTTGGCCCCCTAGGGGCTGTTGCGCATTTATAAAAAAATAAAAGAAAAAAAAACTTATCAGGAATCTAATATGGATGCTCTATCTATTCCAGGTCTAACCGCTTCATAAATTCAAGGACAGATGGACAGATACCTTCTTCATGAGCATAACAACCTATTATAGGTCCTAGCTGCCTCGACAGCACGCTTCCTCCAACTCAAACGGTCTAGAGCAACTCTTTTCCAGTTCTTAATCTTCAAGGATTTGAGGTCGATTTCAACATCGTCTAGCCATCTTGTAGGTGGTCGTCCTCGGGTACGGGATCCCTCAGGGTTTTTAAAAGTATACAGTTTAGTAGGGTTGTTATCAGGGGTTCTCCAGATATGTCCAAGCCATCCCAGTCTATTACTACTAATGACTTGCGTAACCCGAGGCTCTTTGTAAAACCTATATAGTTCAAAATTAAATCTGGTTCGCCAGCACCCCTGATCGTTTACAGGTCCGAAGATAGCTCTTGGAACTTTTCTTTCAAAGGTATCTAGGGCACGCTGCGTGTCCAGGTTTAATACCCAAGTTTCGCTGGCATATAGTAGCACAGGAAGTATAAGAGTCTTGTAAAATCTCTGTTTGGTTATCCGACTGATAAGTTTGGATCTTAACTGTTTTTCAGTCCGTAGAAGCATTTATTAGCTGATATTATTCTGCTGTTGACCTCAGTTTTCAGCTTGTTTTGATCATTAA
>CM063509.1:64370313-64410313 GCA_032207245.1 Pardosa pseudoannulata
TCACTCCCTTGCTATCAGCCCTTTTTCTTCCCCCCTCTCTTTGCGAGGGGTCTTTCAAGAAGAAGCCAGTGGGTTGTTAGGGGCTGGAGGGTAGAGAAGGTTGTTTTTCTCTCCCAAATGATGTTGTTTTATATCCTGTATATTTTGTATATAGTCGAGATAATAAAGTCTACGATTTTAAGCGATTTTTTTACTAAGCCCCCACAAACACAGAGGTGTATGTATGTTGCGGCGTTTTAATGTGAATGCAAATTTTACCTATTGCTCCTAACTAAACATTTCTTAACCCTTCGAGTGGTACACACCGAGGAAAAAAATTCTCCAAAAATACGCTAAAGTTTCATTGAGTCAGTGACCAAAGTGTTCTATGATTTTTTACTTCACCCTTTGTCGATTAGATTGGAATACGGGAAACCCACCCTCGTTTCTGCCCCTTTACTTCCGGTTATAAATAAATATATAAATAGACATTATAGATTGTTAATTTTTAATACACATAAAGCTCGTCAAATCTCGAAGATCATCCCATAAGAAATAATGGGTTCTAAAAGTACAAATAAAAATATTCTTTAAGAGAATGATTTCTATCTTTTTTACGAAAATCATCCCAGCTATTTAAGTGGTACAATTAGAGATACATCTGTTACCGCAAACGAAATACTTGAAATAGAGTTTAACAAAACCACGAAAGGCTATCAGCGTCTTTGTGCCTCAGAGAGTAAGTGTGCAATTCCTAAACAATCGACCTGAACTTCCTACCTCAAAACTCCATAGGGGAAAACACTGGCAGAAATGTACATTACATCCATATTCGGAACGTTTTGGAGGTCGAAAATTGTACGTGACAACCGCTTTGAAGACATCATCGGTTTGGCGGAATTATACGTGCGAACCGCTTAGAGGGTTAAAATTCAATTGCATACTTGTAGTGGATATTGAATTCTCTTAAGGTATAAGATAAATTTATTTCTAGTTGATTCTTCCTTTTCTAAAGGAAAACATTGCTGATAATGATCATAAACTTATGGAATTAATCACGAAAGATTAATTTTACTGTTCTTGAAGCATTTCTCTGTTTTAAACTTGCTTCTAGGTCACTTACCGGGCACACAAATGCCTCCAAAAAACGTCTTCCCAATGGACGATCGAAAATCTGCCGGATGTATGCTGGGTGGGTCTTGCACGCTGCTGCATTCGAATCTCTGGTGATCCAAGAGGAAAGACCGGCAGTCGGACAGCGTTTGACACCTGCGGACGCATTCGGCCGTGATGCCCGGAGTTGAGCTGTCACCGCGGAATAACAGAGTGGATGTCACCCCAAATGGTTCGTAACCGGTCAGCTTTTCAAAGATGAGTCGTTCAGTTGGCGAACATTCTGGTCCTGGAATAAATTAATTGTTCATGAATATTCTGGGGATAGGAAAAAAGCTGCTTTTATACATACGAATTTCTTAGTAAATGCACTTTTATGATTTGGAAAATATTCATTTCACTACAGAAACATGATAATCTTGCTTGTTATAGGAAATTTGAACCCGTTATCACTAACGTCGTGTAGTCAGTTTTACAGCTAGAAGTATCTCTTAATTTTTAACTACAGTGAACATATATTGTGACATACAACTATCTCCAGATGTTCATTTCAATTAATTTTCAACTAGCTCCCAATTTGGTAATTGATATTGACAGCACGCTGCAGAAATATTAAAGAAAAACATAGATTAATTATGATTCAATGCTTAAGAAAATGCTTAATAATTAAGTCTGTGATACCATGCAACAGAAATTGAAGGGTTAAAATATTTTTTCGTTCATAAAAATAGTTTCTCACCTCAAATTCTAGGTAAGAAATAAATGTAACTTAAATTTAAGACTCTTAAGATTTAAAATAAATGCTATCATGGCTTTTAAAACCAATTAAAAACCCGATTTATAAGTTTAAAAACGAAAATTAACATCTATAAAACTCTACTTCGACCTATTCTACTCTATGGAAGTAAATGCTGGGCAATAACCAAATTGCATGAAAATAAATTGCTGACTTTTGAACGGAAAAATCTTAAGAAAAATATTTGGTGCATTCCAAGAGAATAATTTTTTAAGATCCTTATTCAATTTTGAAATTTATAAAAAATATAAGCAACCTCATGTTGTTAAAGTCATAAAAATCAATAGACTGCGATGGCTTGGACACCTGTTGACGTAATATGTAAGTTCCGTGATAAAACGTATGAAAATGCATTATTTTCATACGTTTTATAACGGAACTTTGATATTATGTCAATAATTTTCTTTTATATTTGGCTTAAATAGTAGATTAGGTGCAAATGTAATAATGTTAAATTGAATCATCTATTATTGTTTGTTGCAAGGAAAATTTTATCACCGGTAGTAACAACAAATTGGTTTTTAAGGATATGATTGCATTTATTTGACATGGCGATCCTGTTGTTTATCTCTACGTTCAAGTCATTATTAGTGATGATGGTTGTTTCAAGATATTTGAACTGTGAAGCTATTTCAAAGGTGTAGCCTACCACTGTAAATGACTTTAGATTAAGTGTACTCTGGGATGTTTCCATACATTTTGTTTTATCTTCGTTTATTTTTAAGCCTAATTTGCTAGCCTCAGCTTCTAATAAATTAAATGCTTCTATAATATAATTTCTGGATCTAGCAACCAAGGCAATGTCAGCAGCAAATGCCAAGGCTTGTAAAGTCTTCTGGTGAATGGTTCCTCTAGTTGTGATACCAGATGCTCTGATGGCCTTTTCTAAGGCTAGATTGAATAAAAGGCATGATAGGGCAGATTAACATATATAAAACTCTACTTCTACCTATTCTGTTCTATGGAAGGAAATGCTGGGCAATAACCAAACTGCATGAAAATAAATTGCTGGCTTTTGAACGGAAAATCTTAAGAAAAATATTTGGTGCAGTTCAAGAGAATAATTTTTGGAGATATTTATTCAATTTTCAAATTTATAAAAAAATAAGCAATTTCATGTTGTTAAAGTCACAAAAATCAATAGACTGCGATGGCTTGGACACCTATTCCGACTTGATGACATAAACCCAGTAAAACAGCTCACTTTCACTAATCCCATGGGGTAGAGGAAACGAGGAAGACCACCAATTAGGTGGCGTGACTCAGTAGAGAGAGACTTAACTACTGTCAAAAAGGGAAACTGGAGGAGTCTTGCAGCAGATAGGAAAGGCTGGGAATAAACTGCTTGGGACAGCCTTGGCCTGTAACAGGCTGTAGTGCTTTAGAAGAAGATTTAAGTTACTCTTATTATAACGAAGTATTTATTACATATAAATATCTGTTTCCAGCGTGTTGGATCGCGGGGATAAATTTATCTAAATAACCACTAAAAAGATAAAAGATAAACATAAAAAGTAAAGATAAAAAGTTATAAAATCAATATCTTTTTAAACTTACTACAAAAGATTTCTTAGATTAATTTCAAGCAGAATGGGATATAAAAGTGGATTAACGGTAACATTCATCTCCTCGAGATTACGTGTATATGACATTGCCACTGTTTTATATATAGAGAAATTTTTATTTGTTGTAGTAATAATAAATTTGTCTTATAAGAGGCCTTATAAGACTCAAAGGAATGATATAGTCTGAAGAAGCAACTGGTCAGCTACAAACTCCTTAGTTTCGACATTTTTTGCAAGATGTAGAAAATTATTTATTAACGTTGGGACCGGAGAAACTTAGCTACTGCCTAAAACCCCGACTGTTAAAATATATTTCCTTGGTGTTTAGTTTTCTAGTGTTAAGCCATTCATGCACCAATCCGGGACTTAATATAGCTGTAAAGTCCCCCAGATTGATTCCTGGCTATGGAGGACGGGAATAACATTTTCGAGGTTAGCCTATGTTAAAGACCTCTTTTTATGCTCCCCGGTGAGCCAAGGATTCGAATGCAGAAAGTAGCATCATGAGAAAATTTGGAATTGAGACTGGAGTTTTTTGAGGGTCTCGTGTCATCTACAGTGGAATTAGGATGAAGGGTGCAAACCTCGCGGGTAGAAAAAAAGATTTTAAAAGACAAGTAAACTGGAGTATTTTATTGCAGCAACATGAATGGAATAACGTTATATAGCCTCCACACTATGGCCAATTGTTCACCACTTCCTGATGGTGAATTTGAACGATCGTTCAGGGGTTGCATCCACTCGCTGGGCCACTAAATGAGCCAAGGGTCTACTGCGCACTTAATTTGCGCATCTGGATGCCTTTGATCTTTGAAGAAACACCGCTTCCGAAGCCATCGTCTGCCACCCTCGACCACGATAAGCCATACCGCCTCCAGACGGTGGTAATGGCTTGCAGTGGACCATAGTATGGAGGGGCCTGTAAAGATATTTGAATAGATTGAAGCTTACTGGAGGGTTCTTGTGGTTGATAGGGTGGCCTGGTCTTTATAGTAGTCTCTGTTTCTTGGAACTGAGGCTGCGTGTTGCTGGATATCCCGAGCGTCGGTATAGGTGAGGTGACGGTCGTTTCGATGGGCGTCGTTTCCGTGTAGACATCATTCGTGCTCATTTGGGGACACATCCTTTCGTAGTACATGATTCCGGGTCGCCTCTGTATGGCTGCCGAGCCACCGCTCGCCTTGTCGTCTCCGCTGAGAAAGCACTGAAGAGCGCTGGAATAGTAGGAGAAAGATCTGCAAGAGAACCGTGTCAGACCCGTGCACAAGTCCCTGCACGATTCCAGGGTGGAGACGCCCTCGGTTTGGATGATGTTGGCGTAGGTAGGATAGGCATCTTCTGTCTCAACGTACGGACACGTGGTATCGACTGGGAAAGAAAGTACAATACTCTTAATAGACATGAACTGATACACACATTAAAAATGTAGCGAATATCGATGTTGAAAGATGTAATTTATCAGCAGTAATATATAAGCCATAGTGAATGCCGTATATCTTATTAAATGATCCTATAATAACTAGCAAGCTGAACGATGGCCGAATGGTTAGGGTGCTGGCCTTCGGAATCGGAGTTCGTGGGTTCGAATCCCACTATGGCATGGATGTTCGTAGCCGTTCGGAATCGGCTTTAAGCAGTAGGTCCCGGTCTCATTAGCCCTCGTGTTGCAGAAAGTAGACCGTAGTACTCCAAACCAAACCAAACTCAAAATGTTTCAAGTGAATACAGTTAAGACTAACGCGATTACTTCATGTCACGGTATATAGAAACCGTGTTACATAAAACAAAGAGTAATTCAAATGATTTCTATGGTAACTGTGTTACGAGAATCATAGAAATAAAACAATCAAATTAATTTATGCTGCATTATATCGAAACAACTGCCGCGTTGTATAGATTCTCATAAATATAGTCTAGAATATTTATGCTGAAAGATGCCATTTATGAATAAGACTATATAAGTGATAGTGAATGCCGTATATCTTATTAAATGATCCTATAATAACTAGCAAAATGTTTCAAGTGAATACAGTTAAGACTAACGCGATTACTTCATGTCACGGTATATAGAAACCATGTTACATAAAATAAAGAGTAATTCAAATGATTTCTATGGTAACTGTGTTACGAGAATCATAGAAATAAAAAAAAATCAAATTAATTTATGCTGCATTATATCGAAACAACTTCCACGTTGTATAGATTCTCATAAATATCGTCTAGAATATTTATGCTGAAAGATGCCATTTATGAATATCAATATTATATAAGAGATACTGAATGCCGTATATCTTATTAAATGATCCTATAATAAATAGCAAAATGTTTCAAGTGAATAAAGTCAAGACTAACGCGATTAATTCATGTCGCGTTATATTGAAACCGTGTTACATAAAACAAAGAGTAATTCAAATGATTTCTATGGTAACTGTGTTACGAGAATCATAGAAACAAAAACAATCAAATTAATTTATGCTGCATTATATCGAAACAACTGCCGCGTTGTATAGATTCTCATAAATATCGTCTAGAATATTTATGCTGAAAGATGACATTTATGAATAGCAATATTATATAAGAGATACTGAATGCCGTATATCTTATTAAATGATCCTATAATAACTAGCAAAATGTTTGAAGTGAATACAGTCAAGACTAACGCGATTTATTCATTCACGTTATATAGAAACCGTATTACATAAAACAAAGAGTAATTCAAATGCGTTCTACGGTAACTGTGTTACGAGAATCATAGAAATAAAAAAAATCAAATTAATTTATGCTGCAATATATCGAAGCAACTGCCGCGTTGTATACTACCGAACAACTTATGGAAGATATTATTTTCCGGTTCTTACCAGGCAGGCAGCTGTTTTCCAGGTAGCTCACTCTAGCATCCTCGCTTCTGTAGTACTTCATGGGTTCCGTCCGCCGGTCAGCTGGAGACAGTTTGCACTGACCACTATCCTCATTGTAGCGGGCAGATCGGCACGTGAACTCTCTTTCTGACAGACATAGCTGGATGCATGCTGTCCTGGTTTCGACTTTGGCGACGGTCTTCTGGTACAAATTATCCGCTAACTCGTAACCCAGGGCACGCTCGAAGGCCCATGCTTTGTCGGAACATGCTTGCGCCTCCGGACCTGTGAAAGGAGAGACACTGTGTTATTCAGAGTAGAAATGGGAATATTGGTAAATTGTTGTCTCTCATGGGAAATCACGACTTATCTGTTAGCAAGAACTCCCATGTCGTGTTACTTTTGATTACTTGAAAGGAGAAATATCCTCTATATAATAATAGTAACCTAAGTTATCTGTCCATCTGTCCTCGAATTTAGGAAGCGATTAGACCTGGAATGGATAGAGATATTCATAATGGATTCTTGATGAGTTAGAGTTAGCAAAATTCAAAGCGAGTAAACTCTAAATTCTCCTTAACTATTGATCCGATTCTAAAATAAATTGGCATAAATATGCTTTATGTCACAACGAAAAATCCTGTCTTCTTTAAAACGTTCGAAATCCACCCCTTCCCCTCTTTTCGAGCGTTTAATGCCATTATTTCAAGCTCTATTTTCCCCGGTTAATAGCAGGCGATTAAATTTATCAATTTATCACATAAGTAGATGAAAATAACACTTTTTTTCCAGCATTATGACATCATTCCTTTAACCATCTCATTTAATCATTTCTTATTTTAAATTATTTAAATATCGTCTACATTATTTAGATACGTTTTGTCACTGAACTTAGATATCACTTAAATAATTTTCTTTTTACATTTGGCTTAAATAATAGATTAGGTAAATATGTGATAATTTTAAATTTAATCATCGATTATTTTTTTTGGAAGACAATTTAAAGACAAAAAAACAAACCATTTTTTTACATGCCTCATAGGGTACTTTACAATTCTGGAAAATTAAAAATTTTACTGACCCCGTCACATGACGGGCTATATGTAGACGATATTTAAATAAATTATTTAAATATCGTCTACATTATTTACATACGTTTTGTCACTGAACTTAGATATCACTTAAATAATTTTCTTTTACATTTGGCTTAAATAATAGATTAGGTAAATATGTGATAATTTTAAATTTAATCATCGATTATTTTGTGTTGGAAGACAATTTAAAGCCAAAAAAACAAACCATTTTTTTACATGCCTCATAGGGTACTTTACAATTCTGGAAAATTAAAAATTTTACTGACCCCGTCACATGACGGGCTATATGTAGACGATATTTAAATAAATTATTTAAATATCGTCTACATTATTTACATACGTTTTGTCACTGAACTTAAATATCACTTAAATAATTTTCTTTTACATTTGGCTTAAATAATAGATTAGGTAAATATGTGATAATTTTAAATTTAATCATCGATTATTTTTTGTTGGAAGACAATTATTTAAAGCCAAAAAAAAAAAAAAAAAAAAAAAAACCATTTTTTACATGCCTCATAGGGTATTTTACAATTCTGGAAAATTAAAAATTTTACTGACCCCGTCATATGACGGGCTATATGTAGACGATATTTAAATAAATTATTTAAATATCGTCTACATTATTTACATACGTTTTGTCACTGAACTTAGATATCACTTAAATAATTTTCTTTTACATTTGGCTTAAATAATAGATTAGATAAATATGTGATAATTTTAAATTTAATCATCGATTATTTTTTGTTGGAAGACAATTTAAAGCCAAAAAAAACAAACCATTTTTTACATGCCTCATATGGTACTTTACAATTCCGGAAAATTAAAAATTTTACTGACCCCGTCATATGACGGGCTATATGTAGACGATATTTAAATAAATTATTTAAATATCGTCTACATTATTTACATACGTTTTGTCACTGAACTTAGATATCACTTAAATAATTTTCTTTTACATTTGGCTTAAATAATAGATTAGATAAATATGTGATGATTTTAAATTTAATAATCGATTATTTTTTGTTGGAAGACAATTTAAAGCCAAAAAAAACAAACCATTTTTTACATGCCTCATATGGTACTTTACAATTCCGGAAAATTAAAAATTTTACTGACCCCGTCATAGGACGGGCTATATGCTAGTTTTGTAATAGTTTTTGTAATATATATATTGTTTTTGTGAAGTCATTTAAATCATTCTTTTTTACGAACCCAGAATGCAAGATTATGATTTTGAACTTTTTGCTATAAATTTAGTGATAATTTAAAATTTAATCATTGATTATTTTTTGTTGCAATGAAAGTTTTATCAACTGTATTAACAACAAATTATTTTCATAAGAGTCTGGGGGCCGGTCTCACAAAAGTCGTTCAATGGCTAACCATGATTAATCTCTACTTAAACGGAGAATTGCGTAACGCCATTGGTTTGCGAAATGGGTTAATCGTGGTGAGCTGGTAAATGACTTTGGTGAGACCGGCCCTAGGTATATCAAGAAAGCATCTGTTTAATTTTTCTATTAATACAAATATTTATACAAACAAATACTTTCTATTATACAAATATTCTATTCATACTTTTTTTTACCTATCTTATAGGGTACTTTAGGATTTCTGGAAAATTAAAAATTTTACTGATCCCGTCATATGACGGGCTATATGCTAAGCCTTATAAAATGTGGTTATGTCCACCTCAGAATGCATTAAAAGATTAGAAAAAAAGTTCACCTTGCAAGCAGATCTTCTCAAAGTAACTTTCTCCATCTCTGGCTATGAGTTCTTGAGTCCGGCCATTGGAGTTACGGTCGAGTCGGTCACATCTCATGTTGTGATAGTGGTCACTGAAGGCTGGACATTCCGTACCGTCGTCGAGGCATATCTGGGCGCATTCCAGAGTATTCCCCAAAGCCCCGGATTTGGTGACCTTCATCATAGTGCCTTGAGCAGATCGCAGCAGGACACCAGTCATCTTCTCGAAAGTCATCACGCCGTTGTCGCATTGTTCTGCAAATATAGAAACACCGTGGTAACATTCATGTGTTAATGGAAATTGGAGGGAAATAAGGACATGTAAATGGAATTGGAGCGACTTAAATCATTTGGAGTCAGTTTGGCGTTCGTTCTAAAGAAGTAGCCAAAATTTGTTAGCCAACCCTCTGAATCGGGTCATATACAAGGTATAGTCTAAATACGTTTCCTTTGTTCTATTTTAACCTTTTGGAGGGAAATATTTTCTATTTTGTAATCTCATGTTCTCTTATAGATTTATCCTGTTCAACATCCACATTTTTATAGTTGTAATTTGGTAATATATGTTTAACCTTTTGGAGTCTGATTTATTCTCCGTTTATTTGTGTTTTATCTGAGGTCAGATTTTATGTAAATGTGGATACTAATATCAAGAAATGATAATTTTATAAATATGGGGTATGCCTTTTATACGCTAAAGGTCGAGATGTATACACTCAAGAGCCAAGATATTATGACCACCCCTACATTTTGCAATGAACTCGCCTGGATGACGTGGAAGGCACGTGATCAGGTGGAAGTGGTTTATAATTGCTGCTGGAGAGGCTGAAGAATCATTCTTTCACTTACTTCTGTGTGTCATGGGAAAGGTTGCGGATGTAAGCGATTTTGATAGAGGGCAGATTGTAATGGATCGAAGGCTCGGAACAAGTATTTCCGAAACTTCATGACTCGTGGGTTGTTCGCGATTTACAGTTGTTAGTACTTTCGCAAAGTACAATCGCGACTGGTCCATGGATCAGTGGAAGAGAGTTGCCTGGTCAGATGGATCCCGGTTTGTCATTCATCACGCCGATAGCCGTGTCAGGATATGCCGTCTTCCAGGCGAACAGTTGCTCCCTCAATGTACAGTAGGTCATACACAGGCCGGTGGTGGCGGTATTATGCTTTGGGGGACGTTCTCTTGGGCGTCTCTGGGACCCGTGGTTGTGGTAGAGCAGACCATGAATGCTACAAGGTATCTGAACATCATTGCGGACCAGTTGCACCCTTGCATTGCCTCTGTTTTTCCAGCTGGAAATGGAATGTTCCAACAGGACAATGATCCGTGTCACAAGGCTAAAATTGTGTTGGAGTGGTTCCAGGAACATGACGCTGAATTCCAGTTAATGTCCTGGCAGCCTAACTCACCGGATCTCAATCCGATAGAACACATTTGGAATGTCATGGGACGGCAGCTCAGAGTTCAAAGACCACCCATTCGCAATATCTCGGATTTGCGTAACCTTTGCTTAAACATCTGGTACAATCTGTCTCCCCTCTACCAAGGACTTGTGACATCCATGCCAAGGTGGGTTGAAGCTGTGTTGCGACTCAAAGGTGGGCCAACTTGTCCTTCACGGGTGGTCATAATGTTTTGGCTCTTGAGTGTATATGACCCATTAGACATTTGACATGGGATATATAAAATTCAATAGTCTCGAAAACAATTTTACTACATGGGATATATGAGGTCATATGCAAATGTGGATAGTAGTATCAATCTACTGTAAGGTAAGAGATGGTAGAGGGTTACTAAATTGTGGGCGAATGTACAAAATATCCCCTATCTCGCTCCTTCCGGATTTGAGCTGTATTTCCACGCATACACATAATTGTATATATACATATCACATTTTTGGAACACAAGAAATATTTAATAAATTAATAATCATTGAAATTTAAATGGCGAATTGTTTTAGTATGAAAGCGTTATTTCTATGTAATACTTCGTACAGAATAAACTAAAAGTCGACAATGTTATTCTTTCGAATCTTATACACTCCACATTAGTATGTTACTAATTTCAATCCAGTTCAGTGACAAAGCTAGAACTTTTTTTAGGGGAGAGTAGAAAGTCTTAATACAAAGTACAGTGAACTTTCAATATCATAAAAATATTTATTACACAAAGTACAAATTTATCAATTTATCACATAATAAATAGGTGAAAATAACATTTTTTCTAGCATTATGACGTCATTCCTTTAACCATCTCATTTAATTATTTATCTTATTTTGAATTATTTAAACATCGTTTGTATTATTTTCATACGTTTTATCACTGAACTTAGATATTACGTAAATAATTTTCTTTTATATTTGGCTTAAATAATAGATTAGGTATATATGTGATAATTTTAAATTGAATCATCGATTATTTTTTGTTGCAATGAAAATTTTATCACAGGTATTAACAACAAATTCTATCTACCTCCAGGGTGTAGGAGATATGATAGTTTCATTCCTTTACTTCCCTTAATTGCTGTGGCAGTAAAAATTGGGACGAACTTAACGATAATTTCGACGTAGCTAAGAAAACTTTGAATTATCTTTCTAAAAGAATTCATCGGGATTCTAAACTGCATTCACAGCATCGGGAGACTTTAGAGGAGTATGAAGATGAACAAATTATTGAGCGTGTACCAGATAATCCTAAACCGAAAAACAAATTTTTTTTAATTGCTTTATAGGGTACTTTAAAATTCTGGAAAATTAAAAATTTCACTGATCCCGTCATATGACTGGCTGTATGCTAGTTTATTTAAGACTTACCGAAAAAGCATCTCAATTCTCCGTACACAGCACCGGGATGAGTAGGTAGAGCAACGTCTTTCCCCCAGGTGACGCTACTGTCGCCGCTCAATTGACACCTGTTGTCAACGTAACTGTAAGACCAACAATTGAAAGCTGTTTCCGCATCGCACTGATCCATACAATCTGTTGCAGAGGCAGCAAATTGCAGGTAATCGGGAGTCAGAAGGGTGACATCAGATCTTGTCTCGTACCGGCAGCTAGCAGGAGCTATTAAAAAATATAGCTTAGTATTTTATATTGACAAAACCCCATAAAAATCTTAGATAATTAACTGTGGCCTTATCAACATCTAGTGTTACTTTGTGACTCCTTTTACTGTTGAAGAAAGTGCAAATTTCTTGTGGAACAGCGAAAAATTTTATTTTAGTTCAGGTTGACGTATAAATCCTTTAATCGGTTGAAAGTTTTTCGCTATCACACAAGAAATCAGAGTATTTTTAAATCGGGAAAAATCCTAAATTTAATCTACTGCTTTTTCAACATGTACATGTCACGTGTTAAAAGGCCTTTAAAGTTTAAAAATCTGTTGGGGAAAAAAAAAGGTTCGAAACATATAGTTTCAATTTAATAGGACTAATCTTTACTTTATAATAACGTTAAATATGATAGGACCTAATCAATTATCTTTGGATTAAAAAACATTTTTTTAATACAGCTAATTTTTAATTTTAAAAACTAATAAAGATTAAAATAAAAAAACTTTAAAATTTTTAAAATCATTATAATGTTATCAAAGATATTAACCCTCCGAGTGGAACACACCAAGGAAAAAAAGTCTCCAAAAAATACGCTAAAGTTTTATTGTGTCAGTGACCAAAGTGTTCTATGATTTTTTACTTCATCCTTTGTCGACTAGATTGGAATACGGGAAACCCACCCTCGTTATTGTCCCTTTACTTCCGGTTATAAATAGATATATAAATAGACATTATAGATTGTTAATTTTTAATACACATAAAGCTCTTCAAGTCTCGAAGATCATCTAATAAGAAATAATGGATTCTAAAAGTACGAATAAAAATATTTTTTAAGAGAAATATTTACATTTTTTTTTACGAAAGTCATCCAAGATATTTAAGTGGTGAAATTAGAGATGCATCTGTTACCGCAAACGAAATGCTTCGAAATAGAGATTGACAAAGCCATGAGAAGCTATCAGTGTCTTTGTGCCTCAGAGAGTAGGGGTGCAACCCTCAATAAATGTCAAATAAAGAGGGGTGCAGTTCCAAGACAATCGACCTGACCCTCCTACATCAAAACTCCATGGGTGAAAGCACTGGCAGAAATGTACAATACGTCCATTTTCGGAACGTTTTTGGAAGTCGAAAATTGTACGGGACAACCGGCGGAATTGTACGTGCGAACCGCTTAGAGGGTTAAAGTATAACATTTTTATTAAACTTTTTTTTAACCATCTTTATAATTTTTTTCTGACAAATAGCCTTTTTTGAAACTCTCCCGTTTTTGTATACATTTGAGCATGCGAATAATTTGTCTTTAGTGTATTTTTTTAAAGATTCTTCTGAGTTATTATAAGAGAGTTAAACAAACATGAATTTTATATCGTTGTAGATTTATTGAGTTGGCTCTTATTTTATTTTATCTAAAAGTTATTAATTTTCATGCGTAGTATGTTTCACGATGTTCACCATTTGGAGGTATAAAAGAATGTCTGTCCAACATTTAATGACTATGAAAACCGATGTGGTTTTGTATAAAAGCTACTAAAAAAAATGGCCACTCTCTTTTATATATATAAATCTATGGTTCTCAGGAGAAAATGTCTAAGTCGGTCGTATCTCGCTTGCGAGCCGTAGATTAACCATCACTGATTTATAACATGGTCATTCTGTGACCTCTCGTGACGGTCTTGAGTATAGTTCTGTACCTATCAGCATATAACTTTAAATTGGGGTTCCTAGGCCGACGGCTGAATCCCTAGTTCGTAAGATGTTTAAATTCATAACCACAGTGTCCATCTTTAAATATAGTTCAGTACTTGTTAGCATATAACTTTAAATTGGGGTTCCTAGGCCGACGGCTGAATCCCTAGTTCGTAAGATGTTCAAATTCATAACCACAGTGTCCATCATTAAACATAGTTCAGTACTTGTTAGCATATAACTTTAAATCGGAGTGCCTAGGCCGAAGGACGAATTCCCAGTTCAAAAGATGTTTAAATTCATAACCACAGTGTCCATCTTTAAACATAGTTCTGTACTTGTTAGCATATAACTTTGAATTGGGGTACCTAGGCACGAAGGCCGAATCCCTAGTGCGTAAGAGGTTCAAATTTGTAACCACAGTGTTTATCTTTAAACACAGTTCTGTACTTGTTAGCATATAACTTTGAAATTGGGGTGCCTAGGCACGAAGGCCGAATCCCTAGTGCGTAAGAGGTTCAAATTCGTAACCACAGTGTTTATCTTTAAACACAGTTCTGTACTTGTTAGCATATAATTTTAAATTGGGGTGCCTAGGGCACGAAGGCCGAATCCCTAGTGCGTAAGAGGTTCAAATTCGTAACCACAGTGTTCATCATTAAACATAGTTCTGTACTTGTTAGCATATAACTTTAAATCGGAGTGCCTAGGCCGAAGGACGAATTCCCAGTTCAAAAGATGTTTAAATTCATAACCACAGTGTCCATCTTTAAATATAAAAAAAAATCATTTGAAAATATGTAGGTCTTAAAGACTGTAAATAAGGGTTAATTAGTGAAGACCCTAATCAGTAAATATTAAGGCTAAGCAAAATATATTAAATTTAAAAGAGAAAAATACTCAATGCAATTACAATTTTTTTTTCTAATGCAGCTGGCAATACATACATATATCCTTATGCCAAACATGGCTGAAAAGCTGTTA
Organism: Pardosa pseudoannulata; assembly: GCA_032207245.1. Classification (NCBI taxonomy): domain Eukaryota; kingdom Metazoa; phylum Arthropoda; class Arachnida; order Araneae; family Lycosidae; genus Pardosa; species Pardosa pseudoannulata. The sequence continues at coordinate 64,385,194 of CM063509.1, forward strand.
CTCAATTTGCATCATTCGAGGAGCACTTGTAGCTTAAAGGTAACTTGTAGCTACGGACTCGAGTAACATTTCTCCCACTGGGTCCTCATAATTTAGAAGCAAGGACTAAGCAGTAGACACCCAGACTTGGCATGCCTCCCCAAGGGGTATCGTTTGAGATCTTGGAGGACATTGTGAATACGAACATAATGACCGGTCACTTTCAATTTTAGACATTTTGTTGAATATCTAGAAAAATGCACGAGGAATTATCCCGAAACCTCAGGGCTGTATCCAAATATAATATTTTGTATAAATATAAAACGTTATATGCAGTATCTTGCGAACAGCAGCATCAATGTTTCTTCTGCAACCAGAACAAACATTCGCTTTTATGACAGCCTCAGCATTAAAATATCACGCAGTGTAAGAAATATTACGTATTTACCCATTTACTCGACAGAGATTTTTAATAAGATCTGAAATTTTGGATACAGTCCCTCATCTTTTTGTATCTTTTTAGGAACAAAGGATTTGGAGCTTATTCTGTCGACGATCACTTTCAGAATTTTCAAGCTGTGTTTTGGGGACTTTCACAAAAGTTGCTCTATACATTTAGCTAATATATTATGCACATTATATTTTGATTGCATTCGCGCATGCGCAGTGAAATATTATTTAGTAAACCTGCTCATCTTTCATCCAATATTTATTATTTTTTAATTTCAATTGCAGAGCATTGTGTACAATGTTGTTTGACATGCGTCCTGAAAATAACATTATTTTATATTGAGAACTCTGCAAATTATAAGCAAAACACTTGGAGAAATTTGGGATTGTTTTTATAAAAACCTTAATTTCTCCACGAGTATACGTGCTATCCTCATAACATTGAACACAGATTATTATAAGAAGTATCTTAATCATTTGCTAATGTCTCAACGCTTTTCATACATTACTTTTTACAGGGTTATCCAAAACATATTCATTTTTCTTCAATTTGTTGACGGTCTCCTATAGGGTTTCGGGAAAAATTCTTAGCTGAAATATATGACGTCTACCAATTAGTTTACATGCCTTGAGGTTTCAGGATTCCTCGTGTATTTTTCTAGATATTAAACAAAATGTCTAAAATCGCAAGTGAGCGGTCTTCATTCGCAATATAGTGTATTTTACGGCCCCAATCACCCTTAACAGCTTTAGCCCCGAACCCGCTGCCTTTACCGACTGAGCTACATCAGCACGTAATTACAGTATAATAATTAAGAAATTGCATTTAAGATTATAAAAAAAACATAGTGCAGAATTAAGAAATAAAAAATGTAAAAATATTAAAAGAAAGGTGTGAAACAGTTAAAAATTAAAAATTAAAATACAGAGCAAGTAAGAAGTAAAAGATATCAAAAGGCAAGAGGAAAAGATCAAAGATATGTGAGAAAATCTCAGACCAGGTGGATGGCCGCGCGTCGGGAAATACATAAAGGACAAAATTAGATTCTGAAAAATAAATATGAAAAAGGAACACCACCAAATCTGTCCTTACGTGGTGGTGCACATTGATTTTCGAGATAGTTCCTGCCTGATCCAGGCTCGACTTTGAATGCATTGGGTTTAGTACGTCTCGTCTCTCGGCTCATCTTGCAAGTGTGGTTGATCTCGTCGTAATCCGCTGAACGACACTTGAATCTCTCTTCGGTGATGCACAGCTTCTCGCAGTCCTCTTTCGTCCTCACGTTCTTTTGTTCTTTGTCCACGTGGCCGTCCAGATAGGCACCGCGGACCCGGTCGAAAACCCATAGGCGATCTCGACACGCCGAATCGAATGCTTGCTTTGATACTAGACGAGAAAGAGACGGTGTTTCAATATACAGTAAGAAACAATGAAATCATCACTGAAAGGCAGTTTATAACTTTAGCTGTGTACCGACGTACTTTCCCATGATGGCCAGCATGTGCATGCACAGCTGTGGGAGAACTTTCCCACAGCTTCCGATTTGTAAGAAGTGTTTAGATGCAATTGTTGACTTCGAGTTTGAGGGACCCCTGCGGAGAAGTTATAGATCGCGGAATAGCACAAGCTTAACGGTCAAGCTCGCACAGAGATGTAACCGTGAGTTATGGGGACAGGGGCTAAAAATAATGTCACCTTTCATAAAAGGGGCTATTTTAATGAGCCCACCTGCACTCCCGATGGGGGTGCAGATGTGGAAAAATTTCACCAAACAAGCGATTGGCAAAGAAGAAAAAGGGGCGTTAAAACCGAGGTGATGAGTTTTGAAAGAGAGTTAAGAAAAAGGAGTCGAATTCGGGAGTGAAGAGTTGCTGGACAGAGGGCCCGGACCGGCAATCGAGTCCCGAAACCCGAAGACGCACAGCAAAATAACGGCCACTAAGCCAGTACCGACGCCCTTTACATCCTGATGAAAGTCCGAGCCTGCAGTATCGGGGAGGCAAATAGATTTAACATATTTATGACTGTTATTTAGGCCTCAGTTAGTAATTTAATATTTTGATTAAGGAATAACGTATAACAAAAGAGAATTAATAATTATTGTGTACTGATGAATATAAAACATAAATAATTGCTGGTTATGTTATATGGTGTTCAAGTATATCAATTTGTAAATGATGTACAGAATAAATGTCTTAATTCAAATATAAGGTATTATATTTTTACTATGTTTTCCCCTATGTAAACGAACACTGGTGTTCTTGAAGAAATTAACGGCCTTGGTTACGATTAAATCGACTTTATGAACTGGACAATGAAATAAAATGAGTTAACGACTCTAGAAATGAGTACAACATCTCATTCTTATCTGAACAGCATGCTTACTTCCTCTGAAGGATATTTTTTCGAAGAAATTAACGGCTTTGGTTACGATTAAATCGACTTTATGAACTGGACAATGAAATAAAATGAGTTAACGACTCTAGAAATGAGTACAGCATCTCATTCTTATCTGAACAGCATGCTTACCTCCTCTGAAGCATATTTTCTCGAAGAAATTAACGGCCTTGGTTACGATTAAATCGTCTCCTCGACCAACGCTGTTGACGTTGTAGGATATGCAAGAGGACGAGGTGTAGTTCAGTGCAAACGAGAGGCAGGCAGCCTGCTGTTTGCAAAGGTTGATGCAGTCCCGGGTGATGGCCTGCCCCGGTTGCTGAAGCATCGATTTGTAAGAAACCACCCCCGTGAAGCTCATGGACACCATCTTCTCGAATGTCTCTATGCCTCCAAAACAGTCTTGAGCTGCAAAGAAGTTCAGGGATCAGTCTAGTGTACAAAAATAATCTACGACAACTAAGGACGAACAATAGATTTTGAGAGTTTTATCTTAACCCTTCTGTGCATGAGGATAGAAATTTCCATCATAACATTAACACAATGCGTGTGGGTACATTTCGCAGCGGAATTGTACCGGGATGCGGCATTTTGGGAGTAAATTTAGTTATTCAGTTAAATCTCAATGGATCAAAAGTTATTTAATTTTTTAACCAACTTTTCGTATTTTATATTGAAATATATAAACAAATATATAAATAGACAAATAAACAAATATATATATGTAATATGGACGATACTCATTCAAAATCACAATACAGTTTATTTCTGGTCAGAAACATGAAATCCGTACAACAGGCAAACATCTTTACAATTTCGTGCACACAGATAATGTGATCCCGCACATACACTTTTCAAGCAGTGATTCCTAAGGTAAAAAGACTACGAATAATCCCTAAGCACAATTGATCACGTGATACAAAATACCCATGTTTAAAGAGAACGCGCTAACTATTGGCTAAAGTAGTACAGATAGAGGCTGAATTAAGTCTATAGCGTGTCTGGAGGGAAAAATCAGAATTACCGCGTAAACAACGAACTCACTTTATGAACAAAAGTTATAAAATTAATATTAAAATACGTAAATAAGGGATTTTAATATTGCATATATATAAATACAAATGTATATAACATCAACCTTCCCGTTCTGTGGTTCCGCATCAACTGATGTAAAAACTAGTTTATATTTGTCTAAATTTTTCCAGATCCTATGTAGTAGATGAGGACATTCGGTTTCGTTTTCCTGTATGTACCGTTATTTTTGTACCCACAAACAAACTATGTTGTTACACTAACCCGTACTAATACGTGACTCGCGCTCAAGAAGCGATCATCAGAAAACGCACTAGTACGTGTCTCGCGCTCAAGTATCAATTGTCAGAAAAAGTACTAGTAAGTGTTCCTAATGAGTTAGGAGAGTATAAAATTGTACTCGAAACAGGTGTACAGTAAATTGGTTGTTGCTGCAAACTTTTTTCACGACTATTGCTTAATAAGAAACTTAGATGTAAAAAAAATCAAATGTCACAATCATTATAGCTGGTTTGAATTTGTCATTCCACTGTTTGTTGTAATAATAAGAAATGTGCGAAATCTTGAATATTTCTTGTAACTAAACTGAGATTTGCTGATAAAAACGATAATGCGAAGAAAAGAGATTTGTTTTTGTGTTCCTGTTATTTTCTGTGCAATTTATATCGAATACCCCAAATAATCTTCCCAAACCCATGTATAAAGAAATAATAATGATATGTTGGCCTAGTGTTTGAGAAAGAAATTAAAACTCATTGAGAAACACATGAAGAATAGGTCTTGATTAAATTATTTAATAATTAGATAAACGCCTAAGAAATACAAACAGTTCAATCAACTTATCATTTGTAGATCGAAGACTGCTCTCGAGTCGACGTCGGCCTCCAAAATGGTTATTTTTTTAAGGGGGTCATCCACAAGCCACGAATGCCAGCCATTCACCTTATCTCCTTCTCGTAACAACCTTGTCCCTCAAAAAATTTCCAACTCCAAGGAGACAAAAAAAAAAAAAAAAAAAAAAAAAAAAGTCCACTCCAGTACGGCGGGGGGGGGTCAAAACTCCCCAAACGAACGGACACCTCTATTGGCTGGGAGAAGTCCGAAGTCGCTCTGCATTCAAACCGGTCCTGCCCCGGCATGTCCCCGTCGAAAACACACGGGAACCTGAACCGAATGTAACTTATTGTTACAGCATGTGAGAAAAATTTACATCACTATGCAGTTGTTTCACTTCTAATGTATGACGAAAATGTTGTTCAGTATATGCTTATTTTATGTTATTTTTCGAGTAGCTTCCGGTTCAATCGTGCTTGGTTTGACCAAGTGGCATAAGTCAACAACAACAACGTTATTTTTTAGAGAAATTTGAAAGAAATGGACATTAAAGATTATTTGGGCCAGTTAGAAGGATATCAAAGCCTTGATGGTGAAAATTTTGACGACGAGTATCAAGACTCAGATGAAATTATAACAGTGTACCCAGATGATATTTGACGATGGTGATGTGGTAGATATGTGGCATCACCGTGACTGGCACCAGAAATGCAAATTTCTGCGTGAGGCCAAGCCCGCTTTGCGCAGCCGTATGCACTTTAAATATCGAAACGCTTGCACGTTCCAGCAGAGCTTTCCCTCCGAAGGCGAGCACTTTCGACTTACCGGCAGTTCACTCAATCAACAGCACGAGATTCCCACCTTTAACGCCCGCTACTGATTTAAACCTTCTGTAACTTTGTACAGTTTATTTTTTTTTATGTTTTTTGCGGTTTAAATAAACCTCCTGTTAAGTTTGAATCAGCGTGGATTTATTCCTTCATTTTTTATGGAGTCTAGAGGGAGCAGTAACCAGTCGCTATACCTACATTGGTGACCATCCCTTCTATCTGAAGGGAAATCTACTGACACTGAACTGACTACTGAAGGGAAAACTACTGACACTGATCTTCCTGATGTAGGGCATGGAAATTTGCATGATGATGGATATTTCTGTCTTACAGTTTTTAAATTATTTTATATTGCATATTTATGTTAGGATTTTTTAAAACTTTTTTCGTTCAAGTTCGAAATTTAATAGAAAATCAATTCGGATACCAGCTCCCCTCCAGACAGAAATTTCGTTTCTACTAGGAATTAATTCCAGCACAAGTTTTTGACATAAATCCCTTATCACTCGAGATATCAAAAGTAAAGTGATTTAAAAAATTTATTTTCAAGTAAAAGCATTTATTTTTGATTTAACAAAAACAAAAAAAAAGTTACCCGAAATTATTACATAAACAATTAAATAATTAATAGAAAGAAAAAAAAAGCCTACAAAGGGTTTCCCAAAGTGTAAAAGGTTGAATATTCCTGTTTTAAACGATTGTTCATTTTATGTCTATAAACATTATAATATTTGTGTATACCTCATAGCGATAAGCTGTGTCCCTTAATGATTGGTTTTCATTCGTACTTCTTTGTAAATGCACGTTTCATCCTAATCTCTCTCTCTATATAAATGAATTTGTGTCTGTCTGTACTCAATAGACTCAAAAACTATACATCCAATCGCCGTGAAAATTTGTGAAATTATTAGGTACATCCCTAGAAAGGTTTTTTAAAAATTTTTAACGTTCGAAATCCATCCCTTCCCCCTTTTACGAGCGTTTCATTTCATATTCCATGAATTGTTTTCCCCCGTTAAATGAAACGATTCACTTTTTAATATATCACATCATAACTAAGTAAAAGAAGTAATATTTCTAGCAATGTGACATCATCCCATGTAATTGTTTTAAGTGCAATTTTCCTCGGTTTAAAGCAGGAGATTAAAATTTTTAATTTATCACATAATAAATAGGTGAAAACGATATTTTTTTATCATTATGACGTCATTACTTTAAATATCTCATTTATTCATTTTTTATTTCATATTATTTAAACATCGTCTGCGTAGTATCCATTCGATTTCACCTGGAAATGTAGATATAAAGTGATTAACTTTCATTTCTATGTGACGCAAATTATAGCCTTTTTATATAAGAACTAATTTTAAATTGAATTCTTGGTTCATTTTTACGTTACAATGAAATGTTTATCAACATTATTCTAACAACAAAAAGTACACATTTCAGTGGCTCTCATTGGCAAATAAAAACCTATCATTTTATATAGTTATCTTTATATTCATATGGTTCTCGATATGAATGTGTGTTTCTGCTTCATACAAAACCATGTGGTTTGTTATAAATTTCCTTAATTTAGGACAACATTTATTAATAACAACAAAATTAGCACTGTTGCTGTTAAAGCCTCTGCTTCCTATTCTACCACGTAATATGGAAAGATCTATTAACGTTGCTAATCATCGTACAATAGTAATACAGTAATGTAATTTAGGGTTACACTTATATTTTACCATAAAAAAAGTTTGAGCAAATTTAATATAAGACACAAATTCGATTATGAAATCTGAATATTGTTATAATACTCTTATGATAGAAATATATAAATATACCAATGACTCGAACTGAACTGTGACAAATTTAGAGAGTTATGCAGGAAAAAAAATCTTTGTTTAATAGTAATATATTAAGTTCACCTTAGCGAAACACGGTCACACTTGCTAGTAACCGATAAACAACTCGTATATTGGAGAACAGAAAAAGCTTTCTGCTTCACTGTCGACATTTTCGTAAACTAGGTCAGTGTTTCGGTTATGACGTTGTAACTCCACATTTCATTTTTGCTTCTTCTTCATGTGCATCTAATGTTATTGTATCTACAATACTTTGCTTCTTTTTAAAATCAAGTGGAATTGGATTTAGGAGGTACTCCTTAGATTACAAGAAAGTTTTAATTCTTTGGAATTCGAAACTATACAAGCTGAGATCAAGTTCGCATATTAACATCTTTGGTTGAATTCGTTCCCTTTTTTACTCATCCTTTCAACCATTCAAGATTAGTGTCTGTGGGGTTTGTATGTTCGAGAAATTCGTCTTCAGTTTTGTTCGATCTCGATAAAATTTTCCACATTGGATATTCATCTCGAGAAGAATATGTCTATCAATTTCACGGTACTTTTATTAACAGAAATATTACTTTAAACTTACAGAGGGCTAATACCTTCATACTTTAAAGTGTACTTTAAAGAGACGCTCAGTGAAACGGCATACTTAATGATAACCAAGAATTTCGGACATCCCACTTATTCGTACTAGAGAGAAATACAGTGGAGTCCGCTTAATGTGATCTCGGTTACTGTTATCAATCGCTTATTGTAATCGAAATCACTTGGTCCCGATTTTCTCTATTCATTTGTATGTTAAAATTATCGCTTTATGTGATCGTTACATCGGCTAATGTTATCAGTTTTCGAACCTCATTTTAACTGGCAAAGGAACATTCACAATGTATTCAGAAGGAACCCAATATTTTCTTTCCCTTCGCTGCTGTTTTAATTTCCAAAAATTCTCCCTCTACCACCTAGGGAAATGGGGAATGTTCTAAGGAGTGGGAAATTACACGTTCCTGGAATTTTTTCAGAAATACCCACACTCTGCTGGTGGTCAATGGTTGTCAGATAAGCAAAAGGCAACACATTCTTATAGGAACTGAAAAGTAGCATCTTCTCAGTTTATGCCTTGTCTCTTACATGCAGCTTGTCGATATGGAAGACAGAAAGCAAAAACAGCATTTCCAAAACGCGTTTTTTTTTTAAACGAAGACTTTATGGAAGATTAGCATTATTCTTTTACGACGTTTAATTTGTTAGTGTGCATGTAATAAATGTCCGCTCTTGTTCCAAAGAAGTATTTGTTAATCTGAATTTTAGAACCCACATATATATATGTTCGTGTATGAGTATGTATGTGTATGTATTTGTAATATATGAAAATTACTGTCTATATAAGTTATATACTATATATAGTTATATAAGTCTATATAAGTTATATACTATATAAGTTCTTCAAAATTCTCCTACATTCTACTTTCTTAATTTCAACTTTCCCAGTCACCCAAAATAAGTCAAGGATATGAATTATTGAGGTTGGCATTCCTTCGACACTTCCTAAAACTAAAGATTAAATTAATAATTTCTACGCCTTGGCCTTTCTTTCCCTTTTCTAACCCAGCTGTCACTTCTCCCAAGAAAAACGGAAGATCGTAACAATTTTAATGTTCTTGTATGCATTTCCTATACTAATGTTTTAAGAAGCTACAAAAGAAGCTTAACTAAAACTCTTTCTCATGAGAAGTCATCCAAGTGAGTTCTTCTCCTTAAGATGGCCTTTTTACAGATGAAATCGCACATTTGACTCTTGTAATTGAAAGATGAGTCTGTCAGTTCTCCACCATTAAAATGAAAATAAAAATATTTACTGAGTATACCACTTGGTCTTGAATTTTGAGTGAGAACCTCTCTCGCCCCGTTGACTGCATCTGTTACATTGTCACCAAGCAGTTAAAAATATAGACTATTTCTCAAATGTAATGGATGAAGGCTATTTTTATGGATTATGTATGCATATATATGCACTCAAGAGCCAAAATATTATGACCACCTGTCAATAACGAGTTGGTCCACCTTTGGCGAGAAACCCAGCTTCAACCTGCCTTGGCATGGATGCCACAAGTCCTTGGTAGATAGCCGGAGACAGATTGTACCAGATGTTTGAGCAACGGTTACGCAAATCCGAGATATTGCGAATTGGTGGTCTTTGAACTCTGAACTGCCGTCCCCTGACATCCCAAATGTGTTCTATCGGATAGAAATCCGGTGAGTTAGGCGGCCAGGACATTTAACTGGAATTTAGCATCATGTTCCTGGAACCACTCCAACACAATTTTAGCCTTGTGACCCGGGGCGTTATCCTGTTGGAACTTCCCATTCCCAGCTGGAAAAACAGAGGCCATGTAAGGGTGCAACTGGTCCGCAATGATGTTCAGATATCCTGTAGAATTCATGGTCTGCTCTACCACAACCACGGGTCCCAGAGACGCCCAAGAGAACGTCCCCCAAAGCATAATACCGCCACCATGGACTGTGTATGACCTACTGTACATTGAGGGAGCAACTGTTTGCCTGGAAGACGGTGTATCCTGACACGGTCATCGGCGGGATGAATGACAAACCGGGATTCATCTGACCAGGACCTCCCACTGATCTATTAACTAGTCGCGATGTTCCCGGGCCCAGCGTAGGAGCAGTTGGCGATGACGCTTTATCAGCAAAAGGTACACGAGTGGGACGTATTCTGCGTAGTCCCGTATCCAACAGTGTCCGCTGAACAGTGTACTCAGATACTATTCTACTTGGCCCTGTATTGTATTGGGTTGTCAAGTGGGCCACTGTCTGGCTCCGGTTTTGCTTCACCATTCGAGACAGTCTCCGATGACCTTTTTCTTTGATATCAAGTGGACGTCCAACATCATGTCGTCTACTGCTGGTTTCATCGTCATTCATCCACTTTGTATAAGTAGTAACAACTGTAGATCGCGAACAACCCACGAGTCGCGCAGTTTCGGAAATAGTTGTTCTGAGCCTTCGAGCCATTACAATCTCCCCTCTATCAAAATCGCTTAGATCCGCAGCCTTTCCCATCACACAGAAGTAAGTGAAAGAATAATTCTTCAGACTCTCCAGCAGTAGTTAAATACCACTTCCACCTGATCACGTGCCTTCCACGTCATCCAGGCTAGTTCATTGCAAAATGTAGGGGTGGTCATAATGGCTCTTGAGTGTATATATATATATATATATATATATATATATATATATATATATATATATATATATATATATATATATATATATATATATATATATATATATATGTATATATATGTATATATATATAATATTTTTAACATAAAAAACTAACTAACATAATTATAAGTCTACTTTAAAAGAATTTTGAGGCGATTCTATCCTTTTAAGGCAAAACTTTGCGACTATCTTTTATTCGTTTTATCGATCTGGCCGGTACGAAAGCACCAAAATTAGTTGTAGCTGACCCCGATTTTCTTATATAACTTTTTATATAATTAGTTTAGCTTTTTCCACATCAATAAACGTTCCTTTGTGATTAATCACTAAATACCCGAATTGTCTGGCTCACTAACCTATAAACTGTGATGTACAGATTTTTCACCTCAGAGGCTTTAGGGTGACGACGCTAAGCAAACTGCATTCCTTTTTTTCCAAAATTCTTTTTTTTCTATTTCAGCCCCAATACACCCCCATACTTATATACATATATCTATATCTATATCTCCCTCTTATTACACACACATATATAATTATATATATATATATATATATATATATATATATATATATATATATATATATATATATATATATATGTGTGTGTGTGTGTGTGTGTGTGTGTGTGTGTAATAAGATGGACTTCGGGATGGGTGGTTGCAGTCATGGCCCATAAAAATGACACCATTTTAATTAAAGACTTTTATTAACAGAACGGTGGAGGACGGGTTCCCACTTCATTATAGGGACAGGACAAACTGAGGGTCAGCAAGCATGAAGTTATAAGTAAAAGGCCCTTAACACCTGGGCCAAAATGTGTGGGAAAATCTGTCTCCGATAGCTTACAACTCCTTCTGGTCTGGAAATCTCCTAAATTGTCCGCTAGGGTAATGCAGAGCTATAATTGATCAGATCCCTTCTCTGAGAGCGTAAACTGTAACCCCACTGCTCAATTTAGGTTAGGGTTAAATAGGAGAAAGCAAAAAAGAAGCGGGAATTTTTGTCCTTGATTTAAGATTTGAAAACCCCTACGAATTTTCGGGATGTCCTAGGGGTATTACAAATTGATTACATTAGTTTCCCGATCTAATTTACTTTTCCTTACAGACACACACACACACACACACACACACACATATATATATATATATATATATATATATATATATATATATATGTCAGGTCTAAAAAAGGGGTAGTTGGAAATTATGTAAGTTAAAAACGATTTTGAGAAAGAGAAATCTTTTATAATAATAAAATAAATGAAAAAGACCCACGCTCGCATAAGCTTTGAGGATAATCCGGTCAGGCTGTAGCATTTCTGACCTATTTGATGAGCTTGCAAACAGATGAGTTTAATTTCGCGTGTGGACATGGAGTGGTTAACACCTTCACGCATAGCTCCGCCACGAACAATGAAAATGGCGCATACTGCTTTCCTTAAGAACGATGAGTTAATGAAACTTATTATTATCAAGTAGACTGTTTTCCATTCGCCTTAACTCTGGATCACGACTTCATATATATATATATATATATATATATATATATATATATATATATATATATATATATATATATATTTATATATATATATATATATATATATATATATATGTATATATATATATATATATATGTATATATGTATATGTGTATACATATATATGTATATATGTTTACATATGTGTATATATATATGTGTGTATATATGTGTATATATATGTATGTATATATGTGTATATGTGTTTTTATATTTATATATATGTATGTATATATATGTATATATTTATATATATGTATGTAAATATATATATATATATATATATATATATATATATATATATATATATATATTTATATATATGTATATATATATATATATATTTATATATATGTATGTATATATATATATATATATATATATATATATATATATATATATATATATGTATGTATATATATATATGTATGTATATATATATGTATGTATATATATATGTATATATATATATATGTATGTATATATATATATGTATATATATGTATATATGTATATATATATATGTATATATATATATATATATATACATATATATATATATATATATATATGTATATATATATATATATACATATATATATATATATATATATATATATATATATATATATATATATATATATATATATATATATATATATATATATATATATATATATATATATATATATATATATATATATATATATATATATATATAACAATAACAGGAATAAGTGTATATTTTAATAATAAAATGTATGTCTCAAAAATTCAATTAAAAAATCAATGAACAAAATGTTTACATTGCTGGCAGTATAGCTGGTTGCACGTTGGTATTAAGAAGTCTTTTTCTCACTTTCAAATCCCGCACATTAACACTACGAACATATCATGTAATCTTTCCTTCATTGCCGCACAAAAATACGTTTAAAATAATGCAGCACGCGTCAAAAAGCTAGTGAAACTAGACATGAAGCAATACCTACATCCCCAGCCGTTGTACCACGGGCTCCATCGGAACTGCAAAACATCGTCGAAGAGTTGCGCAAACCCCTCTCTGTTTTTCCCGCTTCAATTATTGTAGACGTAGAGGCGGCAGTTTCTATTTCCAATATTTGTCGGTGCATTGTGCCCGCCATTGTTTCGCTGGCGTTAACTAACGGATCCTAGTCCCCACAAACGCGGAAGCCTCAGTTCACTCACACACACGCCTCGGCGCTGTTTATGATTGCCTCTCGGAGCTTTTTTGGAGCCAGGAAATAGATCAGCGGAATTAGTTTTTGCCTCGGGCTTTTGTTCCGGAATTTCGACGATCCTTGTCTGCATTTGTCATCTGCTGCACAGACACAGTGTGACGATTCGGGTCGTGCTGCCTGTGTTGTGAGTGCATGACAAATTACATGCTTTCAAGCCCTTTTCATTTTGGGGAATCACTAAGTTCCCCCTCCCCTTTCGTTTTGTCCAGAAGAGGTCTACTCTCGGAGAGTGGGAGGGGAAATCGGTTTTAATGAGGGCGATACACTGACCTTCTTTCGGTGAATATCATTAGTTTCTAATTTCCGGCGAATTCGAAACTGCCCGAGTTCTTTGTTAAAGGTCCTATGGTATGAATTTTTTTTTTTGGGTTGAGTGGTTCCACCCCTCCATGTTTAAGAAGAGTGATGGATCAATCACAAAGGTGGGAAAAATATTCGGATGCGGGATATTTTGGGACTTATTCTGGTTGAGTTCGAATTTAGGCCTTCGTAAATGGTTTGGGTTGAGCCATGATTATATAATCATCTTCTTTTAGCACTGGTTATGAAGATCAGTTGAATAGTCCATTTAGATCATAATTTCCTAAATTGTAGGTTGCGACCCGAATTGGGGTTTCAAAAAATTTTTACAATTTTTGATATTTCTTTTGCTAATAATAATTTTATAATTATATAATATTTTTACATAATGTATCTGAAAAACAATCAGGATCAGGTGGTTTCGAGAACTAAAAAAGGAAGACTTTTTGGTGAATTTGATTATGAGAGGGGGCGAAAAGTTTTGGCCCTGTAAAAGCAACAAAGTAGAAATGAGGAGACCTCAGACTACCTTGGGCGAACGAACATCTCGCGCGGTATCTACGAGAGTATGAGTAACTTCGGGAGTAGATTTTTTGATATACGGACCAAAAAAATGCGAAATAACGTTCATTATTATGGACTGCTCTTTCCTGAAGGATTTTTTATAGTCCGACTGTGAGGCTCATAGAGTGATGTAATTTTTTAAAATTTATTTGATAAATATATTTTTGTAAATAAATAGTTGCTTTGCTTTATCAACTCTGGAGTCCGGATTGACTGTCTGCCGCATCTCAAGAACATGAAAAGAACGCATCGTACCAGTTAAGTAGTCGGTTAGGTTACGTACTCTGCTCACAGAAGTATCGCAATATATCAATAAATTCCAATTAATTTGGGAATATATTGCAATATTAAATTTCTTATATCGTCCAGCCTTAGCCACCAATGCTAGCTGGTGTTAGCGTCCCTTTTGCCTTAGATATCTTGCGTCATTGATATATTCTAGACAATCAAAACATCGAAGGCCAGATAACAGATGTAACAGATTTTCCAAACTATTGTGACCATTAATTATAACTACACTTTTTTCAGCAATTAACGTTACTATAATATGAAATGTCTTTGCTTAAGATAGAGTGAAAGTCGTAATTTAAACACAAAAAGAAATTAGCATAATGTGTTGTAATTTAATTTGTAATGTGTCTGTAATATATATAAAAATTTCTAACTTACCATCTGCCATGAAAGAGAGAGTTGCAGAAATGGTGACCATTGTTAATAAGCCGAACCATGGCACATTGGCCATTCCTGAAGTGTCGTTCTGCGAAGAAAAAAAATATATATTCAAGTCTTTAGATTTATGAATAAATGCACTTTAATATATTGTGATAAAAGGGACACAGTATAAAATATTTGCTTAAAAATATAAAAGCAACTTAGGTAATATATTTTGAATCTGCATTTGATATGATTATTTTTGGGTATAAATCAAGCTCTATGTCTAACGACAACAAAATGTTCGAAATTGTGTCTTTTTGTTGTAATTTAATTTTCAAATCTGGTTTAATTAACGTATTCAAAATATTGCTCATTACTGTTATTTCAAGAAGGGAAACTTTAAGTCTTCAGATACACATTGGTGGGCGATAGCTAAATAGGTAGAGTTCTGCTTTTCGGTATCAGAGGCTGTAGGTTCGAATACCATTGTTGTCGTTAATGCTTGTATTAGTTCGCTAAGGCTAATGAGATAAGGCATTTACTGCTTAAAGCGAAATCCAAACTTTTACGGACAGTCATGTTAGATGTAGAATTCAAACTTACGAACTTTGGTATCGAAGAGCAGTTCCCTACTCCCTCAGTCATCGTTCGACTTGAATCGATTTCAAAGAGGTTTTGGTTGGAGTTTCTTTCATTTGTGTGAAGCGAAAAATTCTCTGAGAATGCTACATGCAAATAATAAATGCTACGAAAAATGTGTCTTTGCAAAAAAGAGTTTTATTCTTCGTGTGTGGAAGATGAACGGTTGCTCAAAGCAGAATAGCTACCGTGGGATCCAAAAGTCAGGACAAGCTTGAAAATTGAATAGTTCGACAAGGAACAAAGATAAAAATGATTTATGATGTATGCAAAAAAACCCAGTTTGATTGTTTCTGTTTCTGTTCTCCAGAGGATGTTACAGGTATTCTGCCAGATAGTTTAAAGCAGATAGTTTAAAAGAGTAACAGCATGGAATACTTGTAGTCGAAACTGAATACCTAAAAGTGCTGTTCTGAGTGAAGAAGACCCTCTTAGTTAAACTGTACATCAAGAATGCGGTACAAGTACCGGGGTGGTAATGTTGTGCAAGGTGCTAAATATGCAAGTTGCCATTCTAGAAACACCAAAATGATTGAGCAATTTCAAATAACAGATTCTTGTGTGTCATGTGTAAGAAATGGAGCCCAGAAATATTATTTATTCCTTTGAATGGTGTAATTCATCTAGCAGCTGTATTACAGGATTACATGGAAATTACATTGAGGATTTATAAGGCAACTGATAAGTGATACTCAATTTATAAGTCACCCGATAAACAATTAAAGAATTATAGCTCCACCTTTCGGTCACTAATAGAATTAATACCAGGCGGTGTTGTTGTGCAAGGTGCTATTTGTGCAAGATGTTTAAGGGCCATTCTGGGCCAAAATGAATGAGCAATTTTAAGGTACAGCTTCTTGTGTCATGTGTAAGAAATGAAGTCCAGAAATATTATTTACTCCTTTGAATGGTGTAATTCATCTAGCAGCTGTATTACAGGATTACATCGAAATTACATTGAGGACTTATAAGGCAACTGGTAAGTGATACTCAATTTATAAGTCACCTGATAAACAACTAAAGAATTATAGCTCCACCTTTCGGTCATTAATAGAGTTAATACCAGGGTGGTGTTGTTGTGCAAGGTGCTATTTGTGCAAGATGTTTAAGGGCCATTCTGGGCCAAAATGATTAAGCACTTTTAAGTTACAGCTTCTTCTGTTCCATGTATAAGAAATAGAGCCCAGAAATATTATTTACTGTTTTGAAGGGTGTAATTCATCTAGCAGCTGTACTAATGGATGGCATGGAAATTACACTCAGAACTTATAAGGTAAAGAGTAAGGGATACTCAATTTATAAGTCACCTGATAAGCAACTAAAGAATTATAGTTCCACCTTTCGTTCACTAACAGAATTAGTATCAGGGCAGTGCTGTTGTGCAAGGTGCTATATGTGCGAGATGCTTAAAGGCCATTCTGGAAAGACCAAAATGATTGAGCACTCAGAACTTATAAGGCAACTGGTAAGTGATACTCAATTTATAAGTCACATGATATACAACTAAAGAATTACAGCTCCGTCTTTTGTTCACTAACAGAATTAATATCAGGGCAGTGTTGTTGTGCAAAGTGCTCTATGTACAAGGTGTTTAAGGACTATTCTGGAAAGACCAAAATGATTGAGCACTTTTAAGTTACAGCTTCTTCTGTTTTATGTATAAGAAATGTAGCCCAGAAATATTATTTACTATTTTGAAAGGTGTAAATCATCTAGCAGCTGTACTCATGGATGACATGGAAATTACACTCAGAACTTATAAGGCAACTGGTAAGTGATACTCAATTTATAAGTCACCTGATAAGCAACTAAAGAATTATAGTTTCACCTTTCGTTCACTAACAGAATTAGTATCAGGGCAGTGCTGTTGTGCAAGGTGCTATATGTGCGAGATGCTTAAGGGCCATTCTGGAAAGACCAAAATGATCGAGCACTCAGAACTTATAAGGCAACTGGTAAGTGATACTCAATTTATAAGTCACCTGATAAATAACTAAAGAATTAAAGCTCCACCTTTCGGTCGCCAAGAGAATTAGTCTAACAATTTTTGTTCAAGGTGTGCAATTTTCATTTTTAACATTCTAAAAATTTACACTTTAAGGGTACATTTCTGTTCAATTGTTAAATAGTAAAAAATTTTGAATCAAGGGTTTTATTTTACATGTACTAATAAAACAGCATATTGCACTGTAATCTAAGGCAATTTAAGTGATACTCAAAATTTATAAAACCTGATAAAAATAAAATTATACTACTTTTGTCACTAAATAATGATTTCAGGGCAGTGCTGTTGGAAGGTGCTATTTGCGCGACTTAAGGGCCATTCTGGAAAAGAAAAATGATCGAGCACTCAGAACTTATAAGGCAACTGGTAAGTGATACTATGTATAATCATGATTAAATCTAAAGAATTTAAATATTTCTGCCAACAGAAATTGTCTATCAATTTTTTCGTTCGTCTGAAAACGGAATTTTCATTCAAATTGGTTGCATTTTCTTTAATCTTAATTTTTTAATCATTATGTTGTCATATTATTCAATTTTTAAATTTAGTCCTAGTATTTTGATCAACGGGTACATGTCCGAATATCTTGTAACTGCTTGTAGTAGACAGACAAAAAATAATAAAATGAATGTGCAGCTCATAATTTCATGTTAATATCTAAATGGTATGTACTTAAAAACACACATTTGTAAAAACAATAAAAATTTAACTAGAGTATAGTGAGGTGAAATAAATTTAATTACGACAGTCACTAAAATTGTGCAGAATGAAAATTCTTACCGCGGAATATTCACTGTTACTTCGGAGATCTGGAAAGGAAGCCGACATGTAACCTTAAACTTTGTGAAACTACTGGAAACATTGCATCATTCTGTAACAGAAACGAATTACTTTAGTAAGAGTAACATAATAACATAAAGAATTTAAACTGAGAATAATTGTATCAAAATAATACATGTCTGGAAGGGAAAACTGTTATTATATATTTAACACGTTGACTGCCAGACGCATTTTCGATGATTTTCCCAAGGCGCCGACGACTTTTCATTATGCGATGCATATTATACTGATAAAAGGATAATGATAATAAATGATAATGATAATGATAATTATGCTGATAAAATGAGTTATAAAACTTTTTGCCAGGATTTTCGTCAGAAGTCACGTGATCATACATGAGACAACTCCATCATTGGTATTGTAGCCTTTTTACTCAAACAAAGTTTTCTTTTTTAAGTATTACTCACATTTTATTCATTAAACTATGATGAAAAGCTTAGAAGCAGAAGAGTAAGAAGGATAATAAAAGAAGTAACTCTTTCCTGGTAGGCCGATTCACCTTTTCGAGAATCAAATTATCCCTGTTGCACGTATAGTCAAAAAAAAATTTTTTTTACTTGTTCTAGCACTGAACATCTTTTTCCAAAATTATAAAAAATGGCATTTAAAAAATTTTCAGTATCTATATTTACTTAAATAAGACATTATGCTACATGGCTGATGTAGATGAAACAGACTCACGGGCATCAACTTCAAGCGTGATAACTCCACCATCACTAAAGTGACCTAAAAAAAAAATAAAAAAAAAGACTCTGATGCTCGGCTACAGGGTGGTCTAAAGGGGCACTTCATTTTACCCCCAGGAAAAATTTTACTTGGAGGGTCAGAGAAACGTTTAATGCACTTTGATTTGCAATACTTTTTCATGTTTCGGAAACTATCACACAAGAAAGAAGTATTAAAAAATATATTCAGGTACTGTGATATTTTCTTTATATATTAGGATATCCTAACATCATTTCCTGAAAATTTCAGCTCTTAACTAACAATTGCACAGTTACAGGAATTTTTTATTTTAATGCATGCGTTTCAGCCATTTAATTGTTAAATTGCCTGCCAGACCAAGGTATGACGAAGGTATTGAATACCCCCTGCCGCCAGGGAAAGAGTTAATTCGATCCATTTGCCTGCCATTAATTGTAATTGCATTTGTGAAATTTGTGAAAATTGAGTCGTATAGGCCAAGCCTATGGGTCTTCTGCTTGGACCTGCTTCAAAATTACGAGGACCCACTTAAGCAAAGTCGTTCTTTCACTTTACAGTGCTCATTAAAACGAAAGTCACACCCCTTTGTCTTAATACGAGTAGCGTATACCTCATTCGTGCTTGGTTTGTCCAAGTGGCAACAGCAACAGTGATCATTTTATAAATGTAGGGTATACGCTTTTTATGCTAAGAGCCGGGCCATGTGTGTTCTATTGGGTGAGGTACGTAAAAGCTGGTAGTCTTGGAAACAATTTTATTACATCGGTTTGGTTTGGTTTGAAGTGCTACGATCTGCTTTTTGCAACACGAGTCTAATGAGACCGGGGACTACAGCTTTATTACATGGGACACATATAAACCGATAGATTCCAAAAAGTCAAAAGAAATAACACAAGTAGCACACATAGCACACTGGACACCTAAAAATAACAAACTGTAATTTAACTACCAATAGAAAAAGGTTCGCCATCCCTGCCATAAAGCGTTTTTGACAACTCTCATTCAAATTTTCTGAACGCAAAATATTTTATCCCGAAAGAGCAACATTAATATCAAAGCCTATGGAGAAGGTATGAGTTTCTATTCGATGGAAACCTTGAGTAATTTGATCACTTCATGCATGGAAGAGTATACACTATGGAATCACAACTTTGCACCTTATTGCATTTTATTGTGATAAATGCTTGTTCCCCGAAAAAAAAAGTAATCCAATGTCCGGACTTGTTGGGAATTCGGAAGCGGGCGTTCTATAACCTTGAAATGGGATTCACAATGAAGCTGAGATAACTTTTATAAAAGCTGCCGCATCAGTAGCCTTAAACAATCGTTAGCCGGTTGAAACTTCCATAAGCAACTAAACAACACATGCTTTTGAGTTATGAATCATCAATTTCAGGCGAAAGTTATGACTGTCAGATCAATTCCCTATCTAACGATATTATCGCGGATTTACATCAAGGAGGTGTTTAGTAATTAAAATAATAACACTGCTCTACATGAAAATCTCAAACGGAACTGTTTCTGCTGATTTTTACGCAAAATGACCTCCTGAGTCCAAATGCAACCCCCGTTTAACCTTATCACCCATTGTTTTCTTTGAACGCCCACCTCATGTTAATACTTTTTTGATAATTTTATGTCTATAAATTCATTTTGAAGGGAAGTCTTTCAAACCTTTGAGGTATTGGTATTCCTTTTAGAGGTGTTTTTACTTCCCTGAACAAATTAAAATGAAGTATTGTAATTATGAAAAATTTAAGTGTTCAAATTTCAACGGAAATACTCATATAAACAGTGCCTAAATAAATGTTGACACCTTTCAATGTTACGTTTGTAAGAACATACAAGGAAACTTTAAAAGTTTTAAAATATCCATTTTGTGCATTTCTGAACTAGTTATGGCCGAACAATGGCCGATTAGTTATGTTATTAGCGTTGGCCTTCGGTACCGGAGTTCGTGAGTTCAAACCCACTGTGGCATGAATGTTTGTAACCGTTTGGAATCGGCTTTAAGCTGTAGGTCCCGGTCTCATTAACCCTCGTGTTGCAAAGAGTAGACCAGCACTTCAAACCAAATTTGAACTAGTTATGACTAATTTTCTTGTGACATCTATATGTATATCGCATAATTCAAAACGACTTGCCTTAGAGGGTTTAAAATCCTGTATTTAGGACCGAATAACGTCTATTTATGCACCTTTCCTGTTTATTGCTGTCCGAACTCTATATAACGAAAAATTTCAATGTTACATGCATTACCGCTGTAGTTCATCGCTGAAAAAAGATTCGCCGTAGAAGGTCGATCTTTCGTGCTTAGGACTGTTATAACGTCTAGTCGCGCACCTACTTATTTTATTGCTATCTGAACTCTAGATAAAGAAAAATTTCATTGTCACATGTATTAACGCTGCAGCGCATCCCTGAATAGCAATTCGGCGTAGAAAGTCAAACTTTTGTGCTTAGGACTGTTAAAACGTCTGGTCGCGCACCTACCTATTTTATTGCTATTTGAACTCTATAGAAAGAAACATTTCATTGTCACATGTATTAACGCTGCAGTGCATAACTGAATAGCAATTCGGAGTAGAAAGTCAAACTTTCGTGCTTAGGACTATTAAAACGTCTAGTCGCGCACTTACCTATTTTATTGCTATTTGAACTCTATATAAAGAAACATTTCATTGTCACATGTATTAACGCTGCAGTGCATCCCTGAATAGCGATTTGGCGTAGAAAGTCAAACTTTTGTACTTAGGACTGTTAAAACGTCTGGAAGCGCACCTACCTATTTTATTGCTATCTGAACTCTATATAAAGAAAAATTTCATTGTCACATGTATTAACGCTGCAGTGCATTCCTGAATAGCAATTCGGCGTAGAAAGTCAAACTTTCGTGGTTAGTACTGTTATAACTAGACGTTATAATAGTACTAAGCGCACCTACCTATTTTATTGCTATCTGAACACCATAAAACGAAAGATTTCATTTTCACATGTAGTAAGACTGTAAGGCGTAACTCAAAACTGAATAATCGTAAAATGTAAAAATTATATATTTAGTGCTACTATAACATCTATTTGTGTTCTTCCTCTTTTGATTACAATCTGCGCCTGTATAACAAGAAATTTTAATAAAACGTATTTAACGCTTTGGGACATAACTCAAAAACTATTGTCTGTATAATGTTTGAATTCTGTGTTTTGGACTCAAATTTCCCACACTCGAAGCCAAGTACAAGGTTTTTAGTAGCCAAGGCCAAATGTGAGAAGGGAAAACTACATCCAACATACTTTGTTAAAGAATCATTCAAGGTTACAGAAACATAAAATAAACAAACAGCTTTATGCAGAAAAACAGATTTGGTGAGGTGTAAACAATTGATGTAACAAGAAAAACTTGTTTTTGTCCACAGGATTTTTTCTTTTTTACAAATAATTTTAGAGACCATGCACATTTTAACGATAAGAAGAACACAATTTGTATAGAATTATTATAATTATTGTGTTAGTTCAGATTAATTATTAAAATACAGCCGTACGATGGCCTATTGGTTAGGGTGCTGGCCTTCGGAACCGGAGTTTGTGGGTTCGAATCCCACTAGGGCATGGATGTTCGCAGCCTTTCGAAATTGGCTTTATGCAGTAGGTCCCGGTCTCATTAGCCCTCGTGTTGCAAAAAGTAGACCGTAGCACTCCAAAACCAAATCGATCATTAAAATATAACCTACAAGAAGCACACTAATTTTATATCAAAAACACGTGATACATCACACGTGATACACAATAAACTACATATTTTAAGCTAAAAATAATTTGGTATGGCATCTTAAATTTTGTTTTATTTTTCAATTACATGTAAAAAATGTAAAGCTTTATAACTAATGTACAGTTCATAATTATTTCATCCCATGGGGATGGACATAGGGTTAAGTGCTAGATTTCTGTCTAATGAGATTCTATGTATCAAAATATTATCCATAGGTCTTCCAATAAGCCAATCATAGTCCAGTGTTTGAAAAGCTTACCAATAAGGGCCGGTCTTCCCAAAGTCGTTTAACGGCTAAATGCGATTAACCCATGGCATCAACCAATGGTGGGACGCAATTCTCCGTTTAAAAAGAGATTAATCACTGTTAACCGTTAAATGACTTTGGTGAGACTGACCCTAAGTGTAATAGAGCTTAGATTATGACGTAATTGGAATAACCAATTATCGTTCTACTTTCGAAGCCCATCCCTAGCATCTGTATCTTTTGCCCAGACAGTAAACTTAATAATTCGTCTTAGATCGTACTTAAAAAATTATAGTATTAATGATTTTGGTGTTACCAGTCCTTAATTGGAGACAATTACTGTAAGGGCCAGTTTCACCAAAGTGATTTAACGGTTAACCGCGATTAACCCATACCACCAACCAATGGTAGGACGTAATTCTCCGTTTACTCGTAAACAGAGATTAATCGCTGTTAGCCGTTAAAAGACTTTGATGAGACCGGCCATAAGTGTAGTAGAGCTTAGATTATGACGTAAATGGAGTAACCAATTATCGTTCTACTTTCGAAGACCATCCCTAGCATCTGTATCTTTTGCCCAAACAGTAAACTGAATAATTCGTCTTAGATCGTACTTAAAAATTATAGTAAATCGAATGTATGTTTGTCACGTGGTAAATAACAAATATTTATGATAGATTTTCCTGAAATATGAAAGTTTACTTTTACAGGATATTTCGGATTTATTGGATTTAACAATTAGTTGTGTTATAGAAGAAAACTTAAACAAGAGTTGAAATTGTATTGAATTCAAGGAACTTAGTGCAATGGAGATGCTTGAATTGTGTGCTGATTCTTGACTAAGAAGGATTTGAAAAGATTTCTGTTTACCTGCACGTAAGTAGGTTTATTCGTTAATTAATATGATAAAAGTATACTGATTATAACTCCCTATGTTTGTAAATAAATTGTAAGTGCTAGGTATGTTAAACACTGAATCCATGAAGTAATAGTCCACTTTTGAGGCAAATTATATATTTTTTATTTATTGTTGAGATAAATAGTTTGATTTTGCATTAAAGATTATATACAAAACATTTCGCCATCAAATGTCTCAATATTGATATACGAATTAGACAGGGATAATAGTTGCTTGATTTTTTATTTAATGCAACTATGCAGTATAAATTTAATTTCTTCCTATAGAAGTTCGTTGTATCACCGTCTTAAGTATTCATAAAATGAGAATTTAACACAAAGTTGTTTGTTTTAAGTATTATTTGTACCAAAAATGTATAAACGTGTAAAGTATCTTAAAGGGAATAGTACCTTTCGAGAATTAAAATCTTCATTATAACAGACTTTTTTGATTCCACAAAAGTAAAACGTTCTGTCTATTTTAGGATGAACTTTTTACAAGTTCTTTAATAGAATTTTAAAAACTATTTAGTTTTATCATTTCAAATTGTATATTTTCTATAATAACAATATAAAAAGTATACACCAAGTAAAAAAACAAATGACAATCATTTATTCACACGATAACTTAAGAGCTATAATTATTAGAAACTAAATTTTTATGTACACTTGAAGTTAATTATCTGTTTCATTCTAATAACCAAGACTTTAGAGGTATTTAACATTTTGAAAAGAAAAATTAAAAGTTCTCAAGAAATTAAAAATTTAAAAAGAAATTGTTACCATACTATAAAATGAAATATAGTGATCATATTATTATAATTGAACTTCACAGAATATAAAAGAAAAATAGTTTCTAATTGAAATAAAAAATCAGTTTCTAATTTTAAAACTTCAAAATACATTTTGATGATTAGTGGATTTATATTTTTTCACTTGGTGTATATATTTTACATCGTTATAAAGATGCCTTCCTTAATATAAACAAACTAAAATGTTTCTTAAAAGTTTAGATCTTCATTAATAACTAGACACAATTTTATTCTACACTGAGCAGAAATTATATTTTTATTGAATCAATAGTAGGTTGTTTA
>CM063509.1:64415313-64457813 GCA_032207245.1 Pardosa pseudoannulata
TTATAAGATATCTCTTGCGATGGACTCGAATTTTGATCACATCATTATCTATCAATTACCAAAGTAGTACAATCTTTTAGACCTTATCTAGAAAATGCTGTAATTAAAGTATAATAGTTACTTTATAGAGGCAAATGTTTGATTTGAGATTTAGAAATACTTTCGAAGAATATCTCCAGATAGGGCCAGTCTAGAAGCGAAAGTCATTCCAGTTTACTCATCCAAATACTATCAAGTTTCACCAGTTCTTTCATTGTTCTCAGGTTTCTCAGATCGATGGTATTCATTTTGATATGGATTCTTGCTGTGAATTCATCCCATATTTAATATTACCTCTTATTTGCTCAAATGAGATAATCTTTAGGACCTGGACCAGAAAATATTAGACCAAAACCAAAGTTTTAAACAGTAACTACTATGGTTTCCATCCAAATACTACGGAGTTAATGGTTTTCGCTATCCATCAAAAGTTATTATCAACCAAAACTATTATCAAGTTTCCATAATAATACTGTTAAGTTTCACCAGTTTTTTCCTTGTTCTCTCTCGTGTGGCAAAAAAGAAGACTGTAGCACTCCCAACCCAACCGAAACAAACCTTCTTCTCTAGTTTCTCAGTTAGATGGATTATATTCATTTTGCTATAGATTCACCCCATATTTAATCTTACCTTACATGTTTCAAAATGCTAGAATCTTTAGGATCTGGACCAGAAAATACCAGACCAAAATCAAAGTTTTTAACAGCAACTACTATCAAGTTTCCATCCAAATTCTATCAAGTTAATGGTTTTTGCTATCAATTAAAGTTTTAACAGAAACTGTTATCAAGTATCCATCTAAATACTGTTAAGTTTCACCAGTTCTTCCCTTGTTCTGTCTCGTGTTTCAAAAAAGTAGATTGTAGTTCTCCTAATCCAACCAAACCTTGTTCTCTGGTTTCTCAGTTAGATGGCTGATATTCATTTTGCTATGGATTCACCTTATTTTTAATCTTACCTTTCATGAGCCAAAATGAGAGAATCTTTAGGACCTAGATTAGAAAATACCAGATCGAAACCAAAGTTTTTAACAGCAACTATTATCAAATTTCCATCCAAATACTGTCAAGTTTATGGTTTTTGCTATCAAATAAAGTTTTAACAGTAACTATTATCAAGTTCCCATCTAAATACTGCTATGTTTCACCAGTTCTTTCCTTGTTCTTTCTCGTGTGACAAAAAAGTAGACTGTAGATCTCCTAATCCACCTAAACCTTGTTGTCTGGTTTCTCAGTTAGATGGCTGATATTCATTTTGCTATGGATTCCCCCTATATTTAATC
The DNA here is from genome assembly GCA_032207245.1 of Pardosa pseudoannulata. Taxonomy (NCBI): domain Eukaryota; kingdom Metazoa; phylum Arthropoda; class Arachnida; order Araneae; family Lycosidae; genus Pardosa; species Pardosa pseudoannulata. The sequence goes on from CM063509.1 coordinate 64,416,635, forward strand.
TTACCTTTCATGTGGCAAAATGCGAGAATCATTAGGACCTGGGCCAGAAAATACTAGATCAAAATCAAAGTTTTTAACAGCAACTATTATCAAATTTTTTTCCAAATTCTGTCAAATTAATGGTTTCTGCTATCGATTAAAGTTTTAATATCAACTGCTATCAAGTTTCCATCCAAATACTGTTAAATTTCAACAATTCCATCCCTGTTCTTTCTCGTGTTTCAGAAAAATAGACTTCAGTGCTCTTAACTCAAACAAACCTTGTTCTCTGATTTCTCAATTGAAAGGAGGATATTCAGTTTGCTATGGATTCATCCGATATTTAATCTTACCTTTCATGTGCCAAAATGCGAGAATCTTTAGGACCTGGACCAGAAAATACCAGACCAAAACCAGAGTTTTTAACAGCAACTACTATCAAGTTTCCGTCCAAATACTGTCAAGTTAATGGATTTTGCTATCAATTACAGTTTTAATAGCAACTACTATCAAGTTTCCATCTAAATACTGTTAAGTTTTACCAGTTCTTTCCTTGTTCTCTCTCGTTTTTCAAAAAAGTAGACTGCAATGCTCCTAACCCAACCAAACCTTGGTATCTGGTTTCTCAGTTAAATGGATGATATTCATTTTACTATGGATTCACTCCATATTTAATTTTACCTTTCATGTGCCAAAATGGGAGAATCTTTAGGACCTGGATTAGAAAATACCAGATCGAAACCAAACTTTTTAACAGCAACTACTATCAAGTTTCCAGCCAAATACTGTCAAGTTAATGGTTTTTGCTACCAATTAAAGTTTTAACAGCAACTACTATCAAGTTTCCATCTAAATACTGTTAAGTTTAACCAGTTCTTCTCTTGTTCTCTGTCGTGTTGCAAAAAAGTAGACTGTAGCTCTCGTAATCGAACCAAACCTTGTTCTTTGGTTTCTCAGTTAAATGGATGATATTCATTTTGCTATGTATTCGTCCCATATTTAATCTTACCTTTTATGTGCCAAAATACGAGAATCTTTAGGGCCTGGACCAGAAAATACCAGACCAAAACCAAAGTTTTTAACAGCAACAATTATCAAGTTCCCATCTAAATACTGTTAAGTTTCACCAGTTCTTTCCTTGTTCTTTCTCGTGTGACAAAAAAGTAGACTGTAGTGCTCCCAACGAAACCAAACCAAACCTTGTTCTCTGGTTTCTCAGTTAAATGGATGATATTCATTTTGCAATGGATTCACCCCATATTTAATCTTACCTTCATGTGCCAAATTGAGAGAATCTTTAGAACCTGGATCAGAAAATATTAGACCAAAATCAAAGTTTTTAACAGCAACTACTATCAAGTTTCCATCCAAATACTGTCAAGTTAATGGATTTTGCTATCATTTACAGTTTTACGAGCAACTACTATCATGTTTCCATCTAAATACTGTTAAGTTTCACCAGTTCTTTCCTTGTCCTCTATTGTGTGGCAAAAAAGAAGACTGTAGCACTCCCAGCCCAACCTAAACAAATCTTGTTCTCTAGTTTCTCAGTTAGATGGATTATATTCATTTTGCTATGGATTCACCCTATATTTAATCTTACCTTTCATGTGTCAAAATGCAAGAATCTTTAAGACTTGGACCAGAAAATACCAGACGAAAATCAAAGTTTTTAACAGCAACTACTATCAAATTTTCACCCAAATACTGTCAAGTTAATGGATTTTGCTACCAATTAAAGTTTTACGAGCAACTACTATCATGTTTCCATCTAAATACTGTTAAGTTTCACGAGTTCTTCCCTTGTTCTTTCTCGTGTTGCAAAAAAGTAGACTGTATAGATCTCCTAATCCAACTAAACCTTGTTCTCTGGTTTCTCAGTTAGATGGCTGATATTCATTTTGTTATGGATTCACCCTATATTTAATCTTACCTTTCATGTGCCAAAATGAGGGAATCTATAGGATATGGACCCGTAAATACTAAACCAAAATAAAAGTTTTTAACAGCAACTACTATCAAATTTCTATCCAAATATTGTCAAGTTAAAAGTTTTTGCTATCAATTAAAGTTTGATAGCAACTATTATCAAGTTTACATCTAAATACTGTTAAGTTTCACCAGTTTTTTCTTTGTTCTCTCTCGTGTTGCAAAAAAGTAGACTGTAGCACTCCTAACCAAAAAATACTAAAACCAGAAAATGCTATACCAGAAAATATTAAACCAAAACTAAAGTTTTTAACAGCAACTATTATCAAATTTTCATCCAAATACTGTAAAGTTAATGGTTTTTGCTATCAAATAAAGTTTTAACAGCAATTATTATCAAGTTCCCATCTAAATACTGTTAAGTTTCACTAGCTCTTTCCTTGCTTTCTGATTTCTCAGTTAAATGGATGATATTCATTTTGCTATGGATTCCCTCCATATTTAATCTTACCTCTCGTATGCCAAAATCAGAGGTCTTTAGAACCTGTACCAGAAAATACTGCACTAAACTCAAAGGCTTTAATGGCAACGTCAGCTCTTATATTGCAGCTACTACTAACACCATAGATGTCTACGTGATTATAAACCAAATATAAAACTTTCATGTAATCTACTGATTTATGTGCCCGATAAGTTCTCTGGTTTTAAATCACACCAAAGCATCCATGCATACACAAAAGGATTGAGAGACAGTGACTGGAACTAGAAACTGAGAAAAAAATGTGGTATTGGTATCATAATCCGATTAACATTCATACATGTTGACAAAGAAAAGGAAATTATGATTTTTTTTTATTTCCTGAATTTTCACTTTCAAAAAGGCTGGTCAAAAGTGTTGCTTTCTCACACGGGAATTATGTATATTTCTGAAGCCTGAATTTAAGTATTTTGAAATTCTAGACGGATTGACACGTTTTTTTAAATAAGTCCTGGATGGTTGAATAATAAAACTAGGAAGACTGTCTGTGGTTGACTAATTACGATTATGCTCATAACTGGAGTAGAGAAATGGGCAGTCGTGTGAACGTGAAATGTGTCTATGTGGGGTTTCAAATAAAATAAACATTCCTTTAATGGTATTTTAAGTTTAAAAAAAATCAAACTTGCAAAAATTGCAAATTTTAAGTTTTTATACGTTTTCCATCATTATATTTGGTAAAAATTGAAACTCGTCTTAGTAACTGTGGAACAGAACGTTCCTTTTCCCAGTGACAATAAATGACGGGGAAATTTAAGTTCAAAATTTCAAGATTTTTCTTCCATAGTAACAATAATTCTAATTTTAAAGGAGGTTGAAATATCTCTTTTACGGTGAGATAGATTTTTGAAATAAGGAGGTTTCAAAACTTTGATGTTTTTACCCATAACAGTAATTTTTTTTCAAGCCATAGCTACATATTTGGCAAATATAATTATATAATACAATAAAAATACTAATCACCAGTTAAAAATAGCTGTGAATACAGTTTGGTGTCGAGCATTTTCTGTTTGATCTAGGAATTAAAGAAGAAGCTTTTCTGACTTGCACTCTTCTTCAGTATAAAAAACCAACATTCTTTGTTGCTGTCGGAGTATTTGTATCCCCTCTAATTCATAAATCTCATTATCGGAATAATCATCATCATTAGCCGTACAGCCCTTTAAAGGCTGTAGCCTCCTTTAAGACTTTTTTTCTCATTTAACCCGACTAGATGTTTATGGTTTTCAGTTAGTGAATCGCCAACTATTTAAATCATCTTCGATCTGATCCATTCATCTATTCCTTGTTCTTCCTCAGGATCTAGATCTGCTGGGATTTACTTTTAACCCCAGCAAGTAAACCTTAGTAGAAAAAAAAGACTCTTAAAGGAGTTTGTTACATTTTACTAGAATCCATCGTTTCCAGATGTCTTAGCCATCGAACTCTCCTTGTCTTTATCTCAGTGACAGTATATAACTTTTTGTAGATTTCATATATTTCTCTATTTATTCTAGTTCTCTATTATCACATAGCGTACTAAAATTTCTTCTTAGTATCTTTCTCTCTCATATTCTTAGCATCTCTTCTCGGCTCCATCGTCTACTGCATTATACTAGGCTCCAACGTTTCCATATGACCAGGCCATCAGACTCTCCTTCTCTTTATCTCAATGACAATATATAACTTTTTGCAGATTTCATATATTTCTCTATTTATTCTAGTTCTCCATTGTCCATTTTCGCATAGCGTACCAAAATCTCTTCTCAGTACTTTCTCTCTCATATTCTCAGCATCTTTTCTAGTCTCCATCGTCTACTGCATTATACTAGGCTCCAACGTTTCCAAATGGCCTAGCCATCGGACTATCCTTCATTTCAGTTGCAGTATATAATTTTTTGTAGATTTCATATATTTTTCTATTTATTCTAGTTCTCTATTTCCATTTTAAAATAGCGTGCCAAAATCTCTCCTCCATATCTTTCTCTCCCATATTATCAGCATCTTTTCATCACACTTTCTCGGAGTCCAGGCTTTAGAGTCATATAAAACAAGTGGTCTTATGATGACTTAGTATACTATAATCTTAATTTTTCTATTTAAGTAGGATGATCGTAGTAACTTTTGTAATAAGTAACAGCAGCGATTTCCTGTTTTTTTTCTCGGATTTCAAGATGCATTTCATTCTAATCATTAATTTGAGCACCCTAAATATTTTAATTTATTAACTTTCCCATATGCTCCACCATTGCATTTAAAATATTTTATATTTCTGTATACCTCCTTTTTCTTGTATTTAACATGTATTTGGTTTTCTCAATATTAATAGATAAACCAATTTCCTTTCATGAAAGTATTAGCTGTGAGAAGCACTTTGCTGAGTGTAGCCTAATCCCTGCTCAGCAGGATCAGATCGTCTGCAAAAGCCCAAAACTAGCAGGTTCTGTTAAAAGTTGTCACCCTTGGGTACACTAAAATTTTCCTGATCACATACTCCAAACAGATTTTGAACAATCTGGTTGACAGTGGGTTGTTTTGCATTATCAGAATGAACCCATTTGATTATTTCTCCACTTGTTAAATCTTCAGAATTAGTAGACTCGAGTTATCTATGTTCTACTTGGTAATCAGGAGTTAACCTTTGTAGTGTTTGCTCCTTACCAGGTTGAGCTAAATAAAAACGTACCATGAAGGATATCACAGGTCAGTATCATCTAGGTTGCTGTCGTGGAGTCAGGTCACTCAGTTAATCTTATGGGGTATTTATTCAAAACCTTGGGTCGAGTTAAGATTACATTTATAGACTATTAACAAAATTAATTTTAATTTTATTTATAGACTATTATCGAAACGAGTTTGCATTATAGACCATGATCAAAAGAAAGTATAGGGTACTGGCATTTAGCCCGTTATATGACGAGATCAGTAAAATTTTTAATTTTCCAGAATTGTAAAGTACCCTATGAGGCAGGTAAAAAAATGGTTTGTTTTTTGGCTGAGAATTATCTCGTACACGCTCAATAATTTGTTTATGTTTACTGACCTCATGTTAGTTGCCAATTTTACTTTATCTTGTCATATTACGTGATAGGATGAGCAGCAAAGGTTTTAATATTGAAAGTGATTATTTGGCGATATATATATGAATGATGTCCAAAATTTAGTGAATCGATTGCAAGTCGTGTGGTTATGTATAAAAAACAAACGTACAAACTTCTTTATTTTCAAAGATATATAACTTATACGCTTTAATTTATTCGGGTGGTGCTAAATGAATAACAGCTGCTCAACCATGTTTGACATAACGATATCTGTTTGTATTGCCAGCTACATTATAAAAGAAAAGGGTAGAGGAACGGAAATTCAATATCAAATACCGTCAAAGATCAGTTGCTGAATTTTCAGTGAGAGGTTCTCAAAATTCTCCCTCAGCAGTTTTGGCCTGTCTTCCTGATATTTTTGTGTAGGGAACTAATAATAAAACATTTTACGTAATAGAAAATTTCAATTGGATGACGAAGAGTAGAATGAGGCTCCAAATTGGTTCTTACAGCAGCCGAGGTTTTTCCGTGAAAGGGAAATATCTCACCTAGTTTCACAGTGGGATAAATACTTGAACCTCTAAGGTTGATATCTTTGAATAAAAATAACTGCTTGTCACAGGCAAGTGTAGATTATTATTTATTATTTATTGAATGTACTCTATATTTATTTATTTATTTTTGATAACGCAAGAACACTTGCTTTTTTAGCATTTGCCCGTACAACATCGTGGATTTTCTTAATATTTAGAAAATAAGAGATTAAAATCCATTGAATTATAAAAATTATTCCCTAATTTACCTTAAATCCATTATGCCTCTCATGCCTTTTTAGGGACAATTAAGTAATAGTCGAATATCTGATATTATATGTGATTTTATAACAACTTCAAAGCAGTAGCTCCCAGTCTCATTAGCCGAAAGATGGCCGAATGGTTAGGGTGTTGGCCTCCGGTACCAGACTTCGTGGGTTCGAATCCCACTGTGACATGGATGTTTGTAGCCGCTCGGAATGAATTTAACCTAATACCACACCGCAAGGGTCAAAGTACCCCTTCACGAATGGCCATCCCAACTACCCTGTGCAGATATTGCTTCCCTCGCAAACACCTGCTCTCATGTCAGAAAGTTTCATGTATTAAACCGGGTCAACCGGACTCTTAACCTGGGCAGGACTCCTGCGGAGTATCCCCCGCACTTTCGTAAACTGCATTAGTTGTTCTTATTAGTCTAGATTTTCTACATCTATATATATATATATATATATATATATATATATATAGATAGATAGATAGATAGATAGATAGATAGATAGATAGATAGATAGATAGATAGATAGATAGATAGATAGATAGATAGATAGATAGATAGATAGATAGATAGATAGATAGATAGATAGATAGATAGATAGATAGATAGATATAGATAGATAGATATAGATAGATAGATAGATATAGATAGATAGATAGATAGATATAGATAGATAGATAGATAGATATAGATAGATAGATAGATAGATAGATAGATAGATAGATATAGATAGATAGATAGATATAGATAGATAGATATATAATATTTTAAATATTATGGTCTTGCTTGCTTGACTTAATGCTGACTTGGACCCTGAGTAACGCATTGTTGCCGGACGGCCAGACCGAACCAGCAATTCAACACCCTACACCCGACTTTCGGGTGGGTGGATGGTTACAGGTAGTACACGGCTTTAAGCTGTAAGTACCGGTTTCATCAAACTTTGTGTTACAAAAAAGTAGACTGTAGTGCTCCGAAACAAACCAATCCGGTCTCATTACCCATCGTGTTGCAAAAAAGTAGACTGTAGCACTCCAAAACAAACCAAACCCGGTCTCATTACCCCTAGTGTTGCAAAAAAGTAGACTGTAGCACTCCAAAACAAACCAAACCCGGTCTCATTACCCCTAGTGTTGCAAAAAAGTAGACTGTAACACTCCGAAACAAACCAAACCATGTTTCATTAGCCCTCGTGTATCAAAAAAGTAGACCGTAGCACTCCAAAACAAACCAAACCCTGTCTCATTAGTCCCCGTGTTGCAATAAAAGTAGACCATAGCGCCCCAAACTAAACGAAACTGAAATATGGGATCCTAAACATGTTATTAAATTCATCCTATTTTTCCTTGCCATTATGGCTGAACGATACTTGTATGAGTAAGGCACGAATGAATAAATATGAATAGGTCTCTTTTTCTCATGTTCGTGAAAGGTGACTGGGGCATGTAAAATAAGTTCGTGGTCACAATATCCTCCAAGTTCTCAATCAATACCTTTGGGAGTGGCAGTCCGAGCCTATGGTGTTCTGCTTGGTCCCTGCTTCTAAATAAGGACCCACTTGAACATAAGTCGTACTTCCACCCTAGAGGTGCTCGTTCAAACGAAAGGAGCACTCCTTTACCTCAATACGAGTAGCACATAGCTCAATCGTGCTTGATTTGACCAAGTGGCAAAAGACAACAACAACAGATCTCTTGTTTGCCAGATAACTTGGCAGCATCTTTCTTTCTCTAAGTGTATACTACAGTTCAGTGTTTAAAATTTCGCGTCCCAGTGTCTTAACCGCTGTCCAGTAAATCTAAAGTTGTAGAGCCTCAAACTAAACCTTCTATGCTGTGTGCCCTAAAAACAAATGTCATAAATTTTTGTCTGAAACGTTATCAGCGAAGTTTTGTGTTAACCCTTTAATGCTTGTCGTATATTTTCAGATACTGTTAAAAATAAATTGTAGAATTTTTATATTTTCTTAGAATGACCTTTCCTTTTGAGAGTAGGTAGAGGGTACTCTTTTAAAAATGTACAAAATATTCAAGTAATTTCTATTAATTAAAAACTATTATTTATAAGTTTTCACTTTATGATTTTCCGAACAGCGCACATAAATTTATTTTTCAGCAGGTTCATTGACTGAAATCATGAGAAATTTCTTTATCTATTATAAAAACTCCTTTTTATAATAGATAAAGCGCTTATTTTACTTGTAATACCAAATAAACATTTTCTCAGAAAGTTTTCCTTTATTCATAAATGACATCCTATGATGTTTAAAACGACAGCTGATCACTAACGTGACGTGCTGTAGTTTACAGAATTGTTTAAACTTCATATTTATTTTATACTATATGTTGGCGACGAAGCTCAGTACCAAAAACGAGAGTCAAAATAAAAACTATCAAATGGACGAGAGCGGACAGTATCTTAATAATATTTATTGCAAAACAAACTAAAGTCAATACTTCAACGATAAGAAGTATAATTCAATCCCAATGAGGGAGTTTTTAAACAATAGCAGGTTCGGATCCCAGTAGAAAAAGACGTCTGCTTGTTAGCAACGACCATCTACAAACAATTCTCGCCATATTTAGTCCAAGAAATACAAGCAAGCGCTTGCAACACGGGATCTTGGACGCTGTATACGAGGGTTATTCTGAAGTTTTTGAGAAAGGTGCAGACTAGAATTTACAAAATAAAAAAATCGGTTTAATTTTAAAATACGAAGTATTTTTACACAGCAGACGAGTTTTTACTGACTTACTTCAACTTGTTTAGCGTAGAATAAATTTTAAACAGAAGAGAAAATGGAGTTGACGCGAGAACATTTTCGCGCTATGATTTTCTAAGATTTTAAAGCAGGATTAAATCAAGAAGAATGCTTTCAACGGTTGCAGTTGGCATTTGGTGATGAATATCCAGCTCGTGCTACTGTATTCAGATGGTTTAAAGAATAAGGCAATTTGTCGCAACGTCACGAACTACTATAATGCCCTTCCCATTCATTTTCATGTTTACAACAGCCAATAGACAAACAATAAACTGCCCTTCCGTCTGAAACTAAAGACTGAATTGTCATAATTTGAGAATTTGCCCTACTGAGTGAAATCGCCTTATTTAGCAGAGGTCGCAAGTTTCTTCAGGATGAAGAACGCACAGGAAGGCCGCCTTCGGCAGTAATCTCGGATAATGTGTCTGCCATACGAAAAATGTTAATGGATGATAATCGCTGGACCTATCAAATTATACAGAAGGAACTTAACATTGGATCCGCAGCTATACACAAAATTATTAATGAAGAATTACATATGAAAATAGTGGTTTGCCGTTGGGTTCCCCATAATCTAATTGAGCACCAAAATGGGGAGCGTGTCAGAATCAGTAAAGAAACTCTTAAATTGCTAAATGATGGTGGCCACTGCATCATTTCTAAAATTGTAACGGGAGATGAAACGTATATACCGTTTTTTGACGTTCCAACACGTCGAGAAAGCAAAGTATGGGTCTTTGAAGATGATCCCACGCCAACAATGGTGAAAAGACAACGCGAACTGAAAAAATGGGTTGTATGCCGTTTTCTTCAGAAGTAAGGAATTGGTAAAAGCCATCAAGTTGGAAGGACAGAAGACAGTAACAGTAAACTGGTATACCACTCAATGTCTTCCAAAATTCTACAAGAAAAAAATGTTAGGGGACTAAGTCTTTACCATGACAATGCATATTCACATATAGCCGGATTAACAGTTGAGTTTCTTAAACAAAAACAAATTACAGTGATAGAACATCAGCCGTATTCACCTGATCTAGCTATGTGTTACTTTTGGTTATTCTTTAATCTAAAATAAACTTACGTGGACGTCGTTTTCATTCAGAAAAAGAGATTGATGGGATTATAAATGCATTTTTCATCTATTCCAAGAAATGAATGGCTTAAGATATTTAACCTGTGGAAAATTTGTCTACAAAAGTGCATTGATACTGGAGGAGACTACTTTGAACACACCTAAAATTTTGTAAGTATAACTTTAAAAACCTAGTTGTATATCAAAAATTTCAGAGTGAAACTCGTATTAATAGTAACTTAGATTTAAGATATGCATCGGTATGTAATCGCCAGAAATGACTGGGGCATTAAAGCGTTAAATGATGTTTAACATATTATCTGATATATAAAGCACTATTTCAATTTTCGCTAAATCAAGGCCGTCGACACAAATATACATTTACTCAACAAAATAGCGTTATTTCGCATGCTTCGTTCATTTTTTAACATTAAATAAAATGCCCGAAGCGTCAGTATAGTGGCTCTTGTATAGTTCCCTTTCATAATGTAATAGTTCTCTTAAATTGTTTCGTACCCCATAAGTTGAGGATCTGAATGTAGCCATTTTCAGGGCATTAAGTGGGTATACAAAAGGATGCTTTAAGTGAAATCAGCCACCGAAGAGCCGCTCGTGAAGGACAGGGTATGCAAATAGGTCGAAATAGCAGAGAGAGAAAAAAAAACATTTTAAACTTTAGCAGAGTGACAGAGTCATTCAGACCGCCGTTCGTTTATTCGTTCATTGATTCACGCACGTGGGAGTGTATAATTTCTATTCCGTCTCATGTTTTTTGTCTACTGCTTGCATATATACTCTAGTCATACAAGTGAAGTAGAGCAAACGTGTTTTCAAGGCAATTGCACTGTACAATAGCGGAAATTGCTTTGCACTTTTATCTGCTATATTTTGTATGTTATTTTGTTCTATGCACTACCACCTGTGTAAGTTTAAGGGGACACATCATCTTTAAGCCTATAAAATTAGATTTATTTTGGTTCTTAAAATGTTCGGACATTTTTCAATCATTTAAAACAAACCATAAATATTGGAACTAGAAGCTTTAAATTTAAAATCATTGCATTTATAATCATCACAGTTTTTATAAAAACTGAAAAATGTCTTGTAGTCCTCGTTTATATTTGAGTATTAACCTGTGATCAAATGTATAGTGGGGATTTTATTTTGATTACGTTGTGTAAAAGTATTTATGTACTAAATTTAACCACAGGTTCTGAGAAACTACAGACATAAATATGAAGATAAACTAAAAGCTAAATTAACAGCATCCGTAACTAGCTTAATATAAAAAAAGTAAATTTATTATAATATATATACATCTATGTACATACAAAACTGATGCTAATTTTCATAAAATAAGCTTTGTCAAGATCTTCTAAATTAGTTCTGACAATTTTTTAATACTTAAATAATTTTGTAAATAGAGAGAGGACCTAATATCATTTTCAAAATGTATGTAAAAGGGGGTACCTTTGGGGAGTTAAAATGGTGTGTCCGGAACACTGCTGGTTGATGGGTATCTATGGATCTTTCGTCGGTCTGGTCAGGGGCTTCCTCCTAAGTGTTTGATGTGCGGCCGTGCTATTTGATGCAGGAACCCTTCCTGTCGGACTTGGCTGGACTCTCGAAATCGTTCCGTCGGACTTCTCTCCTAGTCTAGACTATCGAACACCTTCTGTCGGACTCTCTCCTTATCTCGACTCTCGAACACCTTCTGTCGGACTCTCCTCTAGTCTCGACTATCGAACCTCTTTTTTTGGGACTTCCGAACACCTTCTCAATTTTTAGATTTTTCTTATTTTATTAATTTCAACCTTATCCCCTCTTCCTTCTTATCGTCCAATCGGGATAGTTGTAAGAATCTCATTGGTCTGCTTACACCCCGCCTTAAGACCGCCAACGTGGAAAACCTTATCCCTTCTAATTGGGCACTGTTCCTTAGGGACTCATATATACTACACAAAGGTACATTCTTATTTAATGTCAAGTACGGAGACGAGATTCTAATCTGGGACTGGGATTAGAACCCCGTCCGAGACTACCGTACAAGACAACAATAACCGTAAAATATAAATTTATGGTTTTCTATCTTTTTACAAAGATGTGATGAGGTCAAATTTAGATCCCGAGCATTTTACTTCTTGTATGAATGAATCAATTATATTACTGATCTAAATCGCCTCATCACAAAAAATACTTTAAATGCTTTACTGAAAAACGTGTTTTTTTTCAACTTGCGAATCCCCTATATAATAATAGCCTAAGTTATCTGTCCGTCTGTCCTCGAATTTATGAAGCTGTTGGACCTGGAATCCATATTGGATTTTTGGTGAGATAGGGTTAGCAAATTTCAAAGCGAGTTCAGAAACGTTCGAAATCCACCCCTTCCCTCCTATTCGGTCGTTTAATGCCATTATTTCAAGCCCTATTTTCCATGGTTAAGAGCAGATGATTAAATTCCATCAATTTATCGCATTATAAGTAGATGAAAATAACTTCCCAGCATTATGCCGCCATTCCTTTAATCATTTCAATTAATCATTTCTTATATTATATTATTTAAATATCGTCTGTATTATTTTCATATGGTTTATCACTGAACTTAGATATTACGTAAACAATTTTCCTTTATATTTGACTTAAATAATAGATTATGTACATATGTGATAATTTTATATTTAATCATCGATTATTTTTTGTTGCAATGGAAATTTTATCACTGGTATTAACAACAAATTCTTTTCATTAAAGTCTAGGAGTCTATTTCATGGACTAATAAATATCTAGTGTTTAAGTTATATATCTTTGAAAATTAAGAAGTTTGTTCGTTTGTGTGTTTGTTTCTTATACATAATCACACGGTTTGCAATCGATTCCCTAAATTTTGGACATCGTTCATCTATACCACCAAATAATCACTAATCAGTATTAACCCCTTCCGGTAAAATGACGAGTCTAGCTCGTCATTAGTTTTTCATTCCATACCACACAATGATGAGCTACACTCGTCATGCGATTAAAGTTACTGTTAAATATGATAATTAATTTAGTTTAAAATTTCTAGTGTACTGAATTTGGCAACACTTTTATCCCTTGTGAAAATCACAAGTCACTATTGCATATTGTTTACTTAGAATTTTTTGGTACAAGTCATTGCCAAATTAATGAGCCAGAATAAAAGAAAACCTACTAAGAAATGCCGTGTGTGTTACAAGAATCAAATTAAAAGTGAGGCTACTTGGCGGTGTAAACAATTAAGAATTCCTTTGCACTTTGTTTTGAAAAGTACCACTAGCTTGAAGACTATTATCTGTATACCTTATTATTGTTTTGCTTTGATATTTTCTTAATTTTACTGTTTCTGATATTATTTAACACTATGTAAAAAGTGGATTTTAATTAAGAATATGCAAGAATTCTAAAATGAAACAAGTTTTTTAAATAAAAATTAAATGGTTATTTTATGAACAGTTTTTCATTATTAAATCATACCGGAAGGGGTTAATCCTCTGCTGTTCATCCTGTCAAGTAATAAGCAAGATAAATTAAGGTTGACAACTAACTTGTTGTCATTAAAGATAAACAAATTATTGAGCTTGTATCAGATAATTCTGAGCTAAAAGAAACAATTTTTTTTACTTGCCTCATAGGGTACTTTACAACTCTGGACTGATCCCGTCATATGACGGGCTGTATGCTAGTTGTAAATAAAAAACTATTGCATACATTGATTTTAAATTTTCACAACAAATACATTATTCACCTACAAGGAAACTCTATCTACTTTTTTCATTGTTATTTATTTCATTTAGTATATTACAGTATTTGAAATGGAATTTTTCAACACTATTTAAGCTTTTTTCTAAAATGTATTCCCCTGGTGTAATATCTCTGATCCTTCGTAAAAACTTTAAATAGGTGGCGAATTATACCTAACAATTATCATGTACAAAAAAACGAGAATTTTTAATAAGATGCACTTTATGTTTCTGTAAGTTTGCGCACAGTGTGTGAGAAAAAGTTTAAAATTTTTTAAACAAGTTCTCACTTTTTACTTTAGATAAAAAGTTTTTATTTTTTAATAAAAAAAATCCAGCAAAACTAATTAAATAAAAATAGACAGCAAATGCTAAAAATCCAATTTTACGAAAATAATTAAAAAAATAAAGACGAAAATTGAGAACAAAACTTCTATTTGATGTCGCTTAGCAGTGATCCACTTAAATAGGATAAAAAAACGTTTAAGAACAATAGGAAATGAGCATGTAGACACCTCAGCCAAAACAAACCACCAGAAAATCTATAATAGATATTACTCTTCTACTCCCTTCGCCTTATATTAAATCGTTAAAACTTAATGATATATTAACACTTTAATACCTGACGGATATTTTTAGATATGGCAAAAATAGCTCGTAGAATTGTCATGTTTTTTTAGAAAAAGAACTTAGTGAAAGTGACTGAAAGATGGCCGAATGGTTAGGACGCTGATCTTCGGTGCCGTAGATTCGAATTTCACTTTTTAACAGCTGTATTCACTCATTCATTAGTTGGAATGCTTAAGTGAGACTGTACCTAGCAAAAGTGTTAGCAGATCGAACTAAATCTAGTAATAAACTGAGATAGTAAGAGAAGGGGGTTATTGATATATAACGGAAGTTGTTAAAAATAATTTGGAGAGAATTAAGCTAATCTAAAATCAAAAATGTTCCATGTAGAATGAGCATCGGCTTGAATCACCTTTCGACATAGGCGGTCAGTTAAATTCATTGGTCGGCAATGTTGTGATCTTGATTATAATTATTATTATTACAATTGCTATTTATTAATATATGAATTATTTTATATATATTTTATCTTATATATTTTATATTATATATATATTAATATTTATTATTATTTATTAAGGATTTTATATTATATATATTATATATTAATGTTTATTGTTAATTATTATTATTAATACAATTTTTTAGATGTTGCCACACACTATATTCTCGATCTAAAATTTCTTATGCCTCTTACACAGTTTTTAAAGGTAAGAACTAAATCGAACTTTCAGTATAATATACATATATACATACGTGCATACATATATACATACGTAATTTTAATTGCATGTATATGACAACATAGAAAAAAAATTAAATTAAAAATTTTGTATGATAAAAATTAGTGTAACATTTAATCCTATTGGTTTAAAATTATTTTAATAATTTTTAGCACAAAAGATGTCATCGCAACATTTAAAGGAGCTTCCATTTCAAGCCTTTGATTCATTTAATATCTGTTAAAGTTACAGTTCAGAAGATTCGAATCTCACTGTGGCATGGATATTCGTAGCCGTTCGGAATCGGCTTTAAGCAGTAGGTCCCGGTATTATTATCCCTCGTGTTAAAAAAAAAATAGACCATAGCGCTCCAAACACAACCAACCCTTTGAAAGTAGATAGAGGGCAATCTTATAAACAATCTACAAAATTTTTAAATAATTTCTATTATTTATAAATTTTTTATTTATATCAACATTTTATGATTTTTTTAACAGAGCACATAAATTTACTTTTTCGGCAGGTATATAGACTGATATCATGACAAAATTGCGTTATCTATTAAGATTGCATTTTACAGAACTTATTTACATGTAATACCAAATAAATCTTTTTTTCACGGAGCTTTTCCTTTTTCCTAAATGAAATCCTTTGATGCTTAAAACGATAAATGATTACTAACGTGACGCGCTGTCTTATATTCACAGCATCTCTTCTAGGCTCCTACGTTCTACTAGGCGTCTGCAGATGGTCTAGCCATCGGATTCTCCTTCTCTTTATCTCAGAGACAATATATAACTTTTTGTAGATTTCGTATATTTCTCTATTTATTTTAGTTCTCCCCTGTCCATTTTCACATAGCGTACCAAAATCTCTTCTCAGTATCTTTCTCTCTCATATTCTCAGCATCTCTTCTAGGCTGCATCGTCTACTACGTTATACTAGGCGTCTGCAGATGGTCTAGCCATCGGACTCTCCTTCTCTTTATCTCAGTGACACTATATAACTTTTTGTAGATTTCGTATATTTCTCTATTGATTCTGGTTCTCCATTCTCCATTTTCACATAGCGTACCAAAATCTCTTCTCAGTATCTTTCTCTCTCTCATATTTACAGCATATCGTCTAGGCTGCATCTTCTATTATGTTCTAATAAGGTCCACCGTCTCCAGATGACTTAGCCATCGGAATCTCCTTCTCTTTATCTTAGAGACAATATATAACTTTTTGTAGATTTCGTATAGTTCTCTATTTATTCTAGTTCTCCATTGTCCATTTTCACATAGCGTACAAAAATCTCTTCTCAGAATCTTTCTCTCTCTTATTCTTAGCATCTCTTCTAGTCTTCATCGTCTACTACTTTCTATTAGGCCCCATCGTCTCCAGATGGCCTAGCCATCAGACTCCCCTTCTCTTTATCACAGTGACAGTATCGTTTCAAAGTTATTTGAACTCTATATTCATTTTATTCTGTGCAGCTCATTTAAGAAATGCATCGATATGTAATAGGCAGAAATGACTCGGGCATTAAAGGCTTAAAACAATGCTAATCCACCTGGAATTCTGTACCGACAGACAGAATCGCTTATAAATATTTCCTAAAAGTAAATCTCTCTCTTTAATGAAACAACATATTACTCTCACATATATTTACAGACCACGGCTCTTTTCCATCGTAATTTTTTTGCCATACTTATTGAAATGCATTAGTTTCTTGCTGGAACTGGATGTTAGCTTCTAACCAGAGAAATATTTCATTTGATTTGGAAAGCAGTGATTGAGTTCTGATTACTTGATTGGTTCACATTTAATCTCCTCCGGGTTTTGATTTTTCTAAATGAAGAAATAAAGTAATCGTACAGTCGAATAAGTAAACCAAAATCTGGAGGAGGAACTATATGAGCCAACCAAGTAATCGGAACTAAATCGCTGCGTTCCATGTTTAACAAGATATTTCTCTGGTTAGAAGCTAACATTCAATTCCTGCAAAACCCCTAAAGTCTTGTAAAATTGTTTGAATTGACTAATTTAAGCATTTCTCATCTTTGTTTGCCTTCTTGAGTAGATTCCTGTGAAGTTTAAATCTTATGCTCAAATTAGTTTGCTTGATCTACCTAAAACAGCAGGCTGGGTCAAACTTACCCGGATTAATATGAGTCTGTGATTATTCAAAAATTGCACTGTATTATTACACTGTACATGGATTATTCAAAACTTAAACTGTACGCAGTGACATTTATTCATTTTTTGACTTTAAATTATCATAATCACTGATAAAAAATAATAATAAATATTAGAATATCGGAAAGTATATATAGTTAGAACAATATGTAGATAACTTAATTGGAATTATTTAAGTTCTTACAATCCATGATTTCTTATACAGTTAAAACGCAGTTTGGGCAACTTGTCTTTATAAATAAAATTCTTCTGTTCTTGTGTTTGTTTCTCCTTCTAAACGGCCTGACTGATTTTGATGACATTTTGTGTATGCAATTAAGTTGTTTCGAGAATGGTTTAGATTCACAATTAGATCCGATAGAAAATGTTTTTTTTTTATTAAAATTCCAGAATTGTGGTCTTATTGAGATTATTATAATGCCGCTTGAAACGCTTCACTGCCAACATATCTGTGGCACGATGGTCAGCTCAACGGGTTTCAATTCAAGTCCCAGGGTCGAATCCCCGTGAAATTGATGTGGGAAATTAATTTAATCTAATTACGTTTGTAATGGCTGTACGCGTGGTGGCGTCAAGTATTTTAAAAATATTTTTTTCATCAAAAAGGGTCAATTTATAATTAAAAAGTTTTTACAATTTTTGGAGGTACAGAGTTAAAACTGGACAACGTCTGTCCGGTCGTCTAATATATATATATATATATATATATATATATATATATATATTATATATATATATATATATATATATATATATATATATATATATGTGTGTGTGTGTGTGATAATAAAATTTACCACTACCGCCCATTTTGACGTACTATAACTCTAGAATAAACTAGAAGTAATTAAATTCAACTGAATTCTTATTGTAATGACATCATTCCTGGAGCTACTCCCCTTACTTAATAAATAGGCCTAGCATACTGATTTCGAGGCTATTTAATTTAATTTCGAGGCTATTATTCGAGGTAATTTATTATCAAATATTATCTGTTTGTGTTCTATTTTCCTACGGGTATTTGTGTGTTGTCTGAATAAATGATGTTTTTGTATGTCTGCATCATTCAACTAGGCTACATTATTCTACAGTATTCTTAAATTATGTGGACGTTTTTTAAGAAATTATATATATATATATATATATATATATATATATATATATATATATATATATATATATAAATTATTAAACTGTAATATCTTCTTAAAAGTCTCCTCTATCCGATTCTAATTCCTTAAAATCTTTTTCCTACCCTCTAAATATATATATATATATATATATATATATATATATATATATATATATATATATATATATATATATATATATATTACATTTCATACAAATTGGTACTTTATAGTTAGAACAAATATCCCCAGTTTTGTTTCCGCACTCGGATGCTTGGAAATGAATCGTTTTTCGCATATGCACGGATTCTTTCAATTGTGTGCGGCTATATTTCTGTACCGGAACTGTACCGGGAGCACGCGTTTTGCGCGTCAATTTAGTTATTCAGTTACATCTCAATAGATCAAAAATTATTTAATTTTTTAATCAAATTTTGGTATTTTATATTGAAATATATAAGCAAATATATAAACAGAAATATATAAAAACCAACCATAAGAGTTTTGTAAGCAAAAATTATATTTTTTTAGTGGATAAATTTATAATTCTATAGTAAATATGAAAAATCAAATAGAAATATTAGTATATAGTTTTTATTTTTTTTGCGAATTATGTTATATATAAATATTTTTACATTATAAAAAAATGAAAAGAGCAAGTATAAAACTAATAATGCAAAAACTAGTTTTCATTAGTCTAAATTTTTCCAGAATTTGTGTAGTAGACAAGAACATTTAGCTTCGTTTTCCTGTATATACCGTTATTTTTGTACCTACAAACAAACCATGTTGTTACACTAACCCTTACTAGTACGTTACCCTCGCTCAAGTATCGGTCGACCAAAAACGTACTAGTACGTGTCCTCGCATACAATGTGTTAATAGATTTTTATGAATATAAAATTAGGAAAAGTCAAGAAATTTATTTCAATATCGATAGTAACTTTTTGAGAAAATTGCACACAAAATAGTTTTTTGGGTCAAAATGACTCCTCTCGTGGTACTAGTGTTAAAAATTGTGTCATATTTTAGTACATTTTCTCTAGTTTTCACTCAAAATTGTCTTTCAGGCATGCGGCTCTGTAAGGTCGGACCCTTGTAGACTGTGCCGGATTACGGCTGTCAAACGGTCCTATTTATAATTTAAAAACATTTTACAATTTTAGTAGCTTAGTAGGTAGTTTGGTCAATAGGAAATTGCCTATGGGCCCTGAAACCTTAGATCAAATTGTACATAATAATGACGCACAACTTCTCCGTCGTTTTGAAGCATGTAGTAAAGTATTTTTTTTAAATTTATGTTCCTCGTTGACTCCACATAAGGGGAAGATACAGAAATTATAAAAGCTGCCCAAAGATTTAGATAACATTAATATGAGGACATCGAATACGAATTCACCGGTGAAAAGAATCGTTTTAAGTGCTTCATATTACAAATAGAAGATTTTAATCTTAAAAATGAAGAAGCTTTACCAGCATCACGATCGTACAAACTTATTTTCGAAAAATTGGTGCAATCAACGTTTACCAACGTTATGACATCTTTAAAAATATATAGGTGTTTCATGATAACAAATGCTGATAGTGAACGAAGCTTTTCAAAGCGTTTCAAAAAATAACGGTATATACAGGAAAACGAAGCTGAATGTTCTTGTCTACTACATAGACTCTAAAAACATTTAGACAAATAAAAATTAGTTTTTACATCAGTCGATGCGGAACCACAAAACGGGAAGGTTGATTAAAAAAAATTCGAACCGGCGAACACTGATACCGAAGAGCAGTGGCCTAGCCATTCAGCTACCTATAGTCATAAATGTTATGGGAGCGGGCACCAGCAGGGTGGAAAGAAAGTGTTCGTAGCGTGGCAGTGGGAATATCCACCAATTTACCATTCGACCACGCTTCGGCAAAAATGATGCAATAAACACAGAACGTTGTTTTTATTACGAACCACAGACAACTTTGGCAATGGACTTAAGGTTTGCGTTCCCTTAATTTTTCCCATTAATTTCCTCCACACTATGGCCAGTTGTTCGCCACTTCCTGATGGTGACCTTGAACGATGGTTCATGGGTTGCATCCACACGCTGGGCCACTAAATGAGCCAAGCGAGTGGATTCATCCATAGGGTCTACTGCGCACTTTAATTGCGCATCTGGCTGCCTTTGATTTTTGCAGAAAAACCACCTCCGAAGCCATCGTCTGCCACCATCAACCACGATAAGCCATACCCCTCCAGAAGGTGGTAATGGCTTGCAGTGGACCATAGTGTGGAGGGGCCTTTAGAGATAACATTCCATTTCCGGTGAATATCAGATTCATTCCATCAAGACAACCAACCCTTAAGCAGGATTTAAACCCGCGCACTCCAGCGGGGTCGGGGAATAGGCTAGCTGCTTTGCTGACCGGGCGGTACTCTCTATATATTGTATATTACCTTTTTGCAGTAAACCAAAAAGAACTTCTTATAAATGTCTAAGAGTAATTGGTAATGGTAACCGTATGGGTAGGACGCTTCTCTTTGGTAATGGAGTTTGCGGGTTTGAATCCCACTGAAGGCATGGGCTTTCATAGCCTTTCGAAGTCGGCTTTAAGCAGTAGGTCTTGGTCTCATCAGCCCTTGTTTATCAAAACGGTAGATCGTAGCACTTCAAAGCAAACTTAAGAGTGGTTGAAATTTTCTCAATCTTAATAAAATTTCTTTTTTACTTTTTATTATTTAATTTTTGTCAACTGAATGTATTAAACGTATCCATCTACGTTGAAAACGTCATTTTTTGCCAAAAATCATAATTTCTCTTTTATTTCTCAGTTGTAAAATTTCAACTTTTAGGCTTCTAAATCTGTTTTTGTTTTGTCTCTACGGCATTTTAAAGAAAAGTTACAGCTGTTTAAACATCAGTGACAGTTGTCAAAACAAAACGGAAGTAGCGACTTCGGAACCGGAAGTTGTGAATTTAAAGCCTTTTAAAGAGCATTTTTTTGAACAAAACTTTTTAAATTTTCATGAAGATTAGTTTAAACATTTTTCTAGTATTTTTAATAATTAGCAACTTGGCAATTAGAAAGTTTTGAAGCAAGAAAGTGTGGGGAATTTTAAACATGTTTTTTAATTTTTTAATAGTTAAAGTTGCTTTCATAAACTTCAAATGCGTTTTTCTCAGAACGGTATTTTTAATAAAATGTTGAAACTTGAAATATGATTTCTCAAAAAGTTGTTAAAACATTTTGTTGAAAATTATTATGAATGCTTTTGATAGTATTTACTAGTGAATGACCTAAAAGCTTTAAATTTGAATAATTTTTAATGATGTTACACTCATAGTTAGATATAAAAATAATGAAAATTCGTTAAAAATTCAATGTGTAGGATTTTGAAGGACCAAAATTTTTTACCAAATATGAACTAAGCAAAGATTTTAGGTGATTTGCTAGTCCAGTGTATAAGAAATGTGTTGCATCAAAAAATATTGAAATAATTTTATTTATTAAAAAATTAAGCCTTTTGAAAAAACAGGATTTTTTTTTTTTACTAAATTTTCTTCATTTATCAGAAATTTTATAAAAACTTCTCCAGGAATAAATTTTTTAAGTGCAGTTCTCTATGATAATATAAAAAAATAAAACTAAAAATGTATAAGCGTGAACTAGTTTCTACGTTTAAAGAAAAAGTTCTCCGAACGTAGACAAATACCTTAAATGGATTATTCCTGTACCAAAATTTTAAAAATTAATTGTTATAAAAAGTATGCAAACTACACCAATAACAAAAATTATATAAAACTTTTTAATACCAAATTATTATTTACAGAAATACTTAATATTTTAGATGTTAATTCATGAGTTTATTATAGTTATTTGAACTTATTATTACGCTTAAAATATAGTTTTAATAATAATTTTCATTATTTACGAAATTGCCTTTGTAATGGTTGAGCCAAACTGACTTAAAAGATTAGTTAGAGCATAAAGAGTTTTCAATCGGTAAATTTTTTTTTCGAGTCTACAATGTATAGTGAATTTATTATGGTAGATATCCAACCACAATATAGTCTGAGGCGGAAAAATTATACACTGAAGCTTTCTGTGCTTTGAAAGCAAAATGATTAACTTTTCATATCGTCAGTGAAATGTCACTGTGACATATAAATGAATAGCTAAGCGGCTTCTCTTTTGGATATCCTTAATACTTCCTGCATGTAAACCGATATATATCCCCTGTTACACAGAACGAAAACCTTTTGCCAAT
This sequence comes from Pardosa pseudoannulata, assembly GCA_032207245.1. NCBI lineage: Eukaryota > Metazoa > Arthropoda > Arachnida > Araneae > Lycosidae > Pardosa > Pardosa pseudoannulata. Next base: position 64,439,356 of record CM063509.1, read on the forward strand.
GACAAAGAGAAAACTAAAAATAGTTCACTGTTCAGGTAGATGGACAACTGCAGTAACTCATAGTCTGTCTGATTCCCACAGAGTAAATTTCTTTCTCAGTGCAGCAGGCAAAATAGATAATTGTCGTAACGTCATACAAAGATCAAATACGAGTAATCGATTTCAACTGTAAAGCTGTTATTCGTTTAGGATCACTCGAGGAGGACAGTGTGGCTTAAGGAATGCTAAAGAAGGGAATAACATATCCAACTTAAAGTGGTCATCTCATAATTAGGAAGCAGAGAATAAGAAGATCACCAGACTTGATCTGCTACTTCCATAAACATCGTTTGAAGTTGGAAGACATTGCTAGCTTATTTTAAGTGCCTCAGTTGCCATTAGAGACTACAACTGTCTTTGACCGTCTCGAGCCTATTCGGCTTAAGGAATGCTAAAAATGGGAATAACATATCCCACTTAAAGAGGTCATCTCATAATTAGGAAGCAGAGACTAAGAAGTTCCCCAGACTTCACCTGCTACTTCCACACATATCGTTTGAATTTGGAAGAAATTTCTAGCCTATTTTAAGTGCCTCAGTTGTCATTAGAGACTTCGATGGTCTTTGATCGGCTCGAGCCTCGAACCTACTCGGAGATGACGGTGCGTCTTAAGGAATGCTAAAGATGGGAATAACATATCCCACTTAATGTAGTTATTCTCATAATTAGGAAGCAGGGACCAAAGAAGATCCCCAAGCTTAACCTTCTACAAAAGCGATTATTTCCAAAATTCTAACGTTAAAAAGATCTTCCGTCAACTTTTTTTATTGTTTTTTTCTGCATTTGTAGGGACAAGTAGTGAATATTGAGTCACGAGTCCAAAAATGGGATTCAAACGCGATTATTTCCAAAATTCTAAAGTTAAAAAGATCTTTCATCAATTTTTTTTATTGTTTTTCCCTACATTTGTAGGGACAAGCGGTGAATATTGAGTCACTCTGTCTAGATAAGCAGTCAGCAAGGTTTCAGACCACTAAATTCGCAATTTAACTTTCATGAGCTACTTAATTAACATAATTTTGCCCTCCTGCCTGTGATAGAACGATTTTGACATTGATGAGGTTAAGGTCAATTCGCGGTCATTTTTTTAAGGTTAAACTATCACATCATAATATGGTTGGTCCATGTGTAAATATTTATATAAAAAATTTAATATCCGTATCTCAATATTTACAAGAAACTAATATTCGGCTCTCAATATTTACAAAAAAGTGATATGTGTTCTGTTTAGTTAAACTGCTAGCAAAATTTTTAATACAGACCACTAAATTTGCAATTTTGAATTTCCTGAACTACTTAAAATACTTTACTTATATTTGTGGTATTTTGAATTTTCTTAGTATTTACAATTTAAAAGAGGTGCTAGGAAAATATTACAAAAGGTTCGATCCTAAGGTTTTCTGATACATTCCATCTGTAGTATGTTAATTGATTTGATTATAACTAATTATTGTTTAGAGTAGTAAAAAATAAATGTCATTCGTTGCTTTCGCCATTGTTATCAATAGTAAAGGCAAAGAAACAAGTAGCTGAACGATGACCGAATGGTTAGGCACTGACCTTCGGAACGGGAGTTCGTGGATTCGAATCTCACTGTGGAATGGATGTTCATAGCCGTTCGGAATTGGCTTTAAGCAGTTGGTCCCGGTCTCATTAGCCCTCGTGTTGCAAAATGTAGACCGTAGTGTTCCTAAGCAACCCAAATCCAAAGAAACAAGTATTCATAAAATTGAGTAAATCTATATACAACATTTGACTCTGAAAGGACCGCTTTCTTTTTAAGATTAAGTTAAGTTTAAAGGTAGAATCTTATTAATCTTTTTTCAATTGTTAATTTTTGATATCAGAATCACTCTATCTTTCTGAATTTCATTTACACAAATTTACAGTAGTAGAGATTAGTAAATAATTGTTATAAAATATACCCAGAAAAGGGGGGAAAGGCAAGCGAAGAAACACTGAATTGAAACTATCCAAATTTTTGCATCAGTTTTCACTCAAAACTGCTATGTATTCTGTTTCTGGAATGAGTAGTTGAATGGTTGGTGGGTATCGTGAGCATTTAGAAGTCGTATAATTTCTCATGAAAAGGTGGTTGCCATAGCCTCGAGAGGTTTGGACTTCTAAGATTGTTGCCTCGTAATTTAGAAGAAGAGACGAAACAGAGGGCCCATAGGCTTGATCTGCCACCTTCAAAGGTATTTTTGGGGGTCTTGCAGAATATTGAGACCACGAATTTATTTTACTCTCCCCATTCGCCATTAATGAGCACGGCTAATCTTTAACCAGCTCGAGCCTTGATCCCGCTACCCTCTGGTTACGAGATCACTCCATTTTCCGACTAAGATAAATAGTTTAATAATCTAAATTTAAAGCAAATAGTTTAGTTTTAGAATTTATCCTATGATATTGTTGGGAAAGTAAAATAATAGTAAAATAATCATCAGTAATTGAAAATCTGCTGTATACAATCATCTCATAGAGTGACTAAAACTAGACCAAGTCTAGTTTTCAAATCTGTTTAGTATTTTTTTAAAAATTACATTTAAACATATTCACCTATTATGGCACAGCACGTCCTTTATTGACCTCGTGCTAAAAAAAGTCAAAAATAAAACAAACAAAAATCTCGATTCTGTTGGCTGTTTGCTTTTCCAAACTCTAGTTTACTGGGATTAAATTTAATCATTTGTAGTTTGCAGATGATTTATGATTCATTAACCTGCATTCGTACATTTGGCCCACTTTAAATGAGTCACAAATTTAAAAAAAACAATTAAAAATTATCTATCACGTCACTTTCCTTTATAAAAGACGCTTGCCAATATTCTGTCACCACGGCATATGACTTAATAATTCATAATCTCTTTTTGGGTCATTGAAAGGAGAAAAGTAAAGCAAATCAAACAAACTCAACTCTAATAGTGCTGAATGAGGACCGAATGGTAGGGAGCTGCTCTTTGGTGCTAGAGTTTAGGAATTCGAAACCTGCTACTGCCATGTGTGTTAGTAGACATTCGATATTGGCTTTAAGAAAGGTTCGGTCTCATTAGCCCTCGAGTAGCAAAGCGATATACCTTATCGCTCCAAACCAAAACAGCTCTAATAGCCGCCTGCTGTTCTAACCGCTAGTTTACCTGGTTTAAATGTGAAAATTCGTAGTTTCAGGTAATATTTGATCCATTGACCTACATTCATAAATTTGGCCCATTATAAATTCGAGACGACTTAAAAAAATCTACCTCATAAATTATCGGATAGGTAAAATATTTTAATGTATCCCGTCACTTTTCTTTATAAAAGACGTTTACCAGTATTCTGTCACCACGGCATATAATTGAATAATGGATAATCTCTTTTCGGTCGTTGAAAGGAGTAAAGTAAAACAGACTAAACAAACTTAACTCTAATGGTGACAAATGATGGTAAAATAGTAGGGCGCTGTTCTTCAGTAACGGGGTTCGTGAGTTTGAATCCCACTGCTGGTAAAGGCATTAGTAGCCGTTTGTGAATCAGCTTTAAGGTGTGGATCCCGGTCTCATTAGCCTTCATATAGCAAAGCAATATACCGTAACGTTCCAAACCAAACCAACCTAATAAAACCTAATAAACCCTTCTAAGCGCTAGTTTACATAGTTTAAATTTGAACATTCGTAGTTTCCAAGCAATGCTAATGAAGGCTAATGAGACCGGGATCTACACGTTAAAACCGATTCACGAACGGCTACTAACACCTATGGCTTTAAGGTGTAGATCCCGGTCTCATTAGCCGTCATATAGCAAAGTAATAGACCGTAACGCTCCAAACCAAACTAAACTAATAGCTGTCTGCTCTTCTAAACGCTAGTTGGCTTAAATGTGAGCGTTTGTAGTTTCCAGGCAATATTTGATTCATTGACTTACATTCACAAATTTAGTCCTCTATAAATTCGAGACTACTTAAAAAAATCCTCATAAGTTATCGGATTGGTAAAATATTTTAATGCATCCCGTCACTTTTCTTTATAAAAAACGTTTACCAATATTCTGTCAACACGGCATATAATTGAATAATGGATAATCTGTTTTCAAGTCGTCGAAAGGAGTAAAGTAAAACAGACGAAATAAACTAAACTCTAATGGTGGCGAACGATAGCCGAATGGTAGGGCACTGCTCTTCGGTACTGAAGTTTGCGAGTTCGAAACCCGGTACTGCCATGTGTGTTAGTTGACATTCGTAATCGGCTCTAAGCAGAAGACTCGGTCTCATCAACTCTCAAATAGCAAAGCGATGGACCTTATCGCTCCAAACCAAAGCAGCTCTAATAATCGCCTGCTCTTCTAAACGCTAGTTTACCTGGCTTAATGCCGCTGCTGGCATAGGTGTTGGTAACCATTCGTGAATTGGCTTTAAACATTAGGTCCCGGTCTCGTAAGCCCTGATGTAGCAAAGCAATAGACCGTAAAGCTCCAAACCAAACCAAACCAAACCAAACCAAACTAATAGCTGTCTGCTCTTCTAAATGCTAGTAGGCTAAAATGTGAAAATTTGTAGTTTCTAAGCAATATGTGATTCATTGACCTACATTCATAAATTTAGTCCTCTATAAATTCGAGACGACTTAAAAAAAAATCCACCTCATAAATTATCTGATACATAAAATATTTTAATGTATCACGTCACTTTTCTCTTTAAAAGTAATCTGCCAATATTCTGTCACTACGGCAGATAACTGAATAAAAGATAATCTCCTTTCAGGTCGTTGGTGTAGCAAAATAATAATAAAAAGCAAAATAAAAACCCTTAATAATTGAAAAGCTACTGTATACGGTCATCTGATATACTGAATAGAAACGTGCAAGTCGTGTCCAGTTTTCGATCTGGTGATTTATATCTGTGCCTCAAACCGTGCCCTATCTTAAAAAATAAACAGAGCAACGAAACCACTCTATATTACCCTCGCTCTCTCTCTTTTGCAAATCACGAGCACCTTGACATTTCGGGCACCCCGGCTTTTTGTATGCGGCGTTCTGCGTGGTCTTTTTGTCTCCGGCTTTTTTTGACGACCGGACAACCACCACAATGACCACAAGGTCTACCCTTTTCTCTGGACCAGGCGTATCGCTGGTCTTGTCGCATAAATGTCTCCCGGGTCATTTCCGGATCTGCGGTTCGTGTGCCAAGGTCGCATCATTTGCAACAAAATGGACGGGAAGAGGACATGAGCTGGGTTTTCTTTTTATTTATTTTTTTCTATGTGTGTGTGTGTGTTGGGTAGAATGGGGTGGGTGGACTCGTGATATAAAGTTTAGTCGGTAATACATTTTTTTCCTTAAAAAAAAATTCGATCGTCATGAGAGATTTGGGGCTGTTAGAACAGGTGTGAAGGTGTAAATGGGGTAAAATAATTACATTGCATTACTTAATCTTGCAGGCTTATGTTATGCCAAGTGTCAAGCTGTTTACATGTAGAGGATTTCATTGTCCAAGCCATCTTGGGCTTATTAATATCATATTAAATGACTTTCAAAAACAATGGCTTGTTTTTGTACAGTTCTATAAACAAATGATCATTAACATGCATATACGACTATGTAGACTACGGCAGGGGTATGGGACTTATTTATCTGACCCAGCTGAAGCCATACGATTACTTAACGCTGAATACCAGATCACCACCAAAAGAATAGTAAGCGGCTACCAAGCTGCTGCTGATCTACAAGAGGTAAGATCAAGATTACCGGTAAAGACGAAGAGAAAGATCTCTCAGGTACCTTTAGTCCGGGAAACCCGTGCCCACCTAAAGAAGTTCTTTTTATCTTTTACACTTACTTCCCTGTAAGTTTACCGTTTTCTTGAAGGAATTTCTTAATCAAAGAACAGAAAATATAGGACATTAAAGCTTTATTCCTACTCAAATTTACATAGTTATTATTGCATCTTTACCTATCTGAATCTTTATCCTACCTGAATCACTTTATAACTTTTTGCCACTAACATTTGAGTGATTATCACCAGTAGTAGTTGTCCTTGCTTCGGCAGTACATATTATTAAATTGTAACTATACAGAAAATATGGCCCCTGTGCAAGGATGACGCACAAAATCGTGAAGAGTTCCACATTTCCACGTATGTCTCTGGCCACAAAAACATTTTGTGTTTTCTATCCCTGAACTTTCTACTTTCTAATATTTTGTGTTATGAACTCATGAATCCACTCTTCTATATTCCCTCTACTCTTTTAGCTGTTTATTTTCTGATCGTTGTCATTTTTATGCTTGCTTTTAAAAACCTCTTGATTGAAGCGCATAGAATCCAGTTGCTTCATCACCTTTAAAGCCTTTAAAGCCAGTAGTAGTTAAACTACTTCTGTATCCGCTATATGGTGTGTACCAATTTTTAACCACATACCCGTTATTGGTAGGGTAATATATATATTTCAAAAATAAGGATATCAATTAGGATATAAAAACAACATAGCAATTGTACGCTTGTGCCTGGCTGTACTTAACAGACAGAATCATGTTAAAATAACTGTTATGTTTGGTTTGGTAGTACGGGATACATGCTGCGACCAAAGGAGTCAGTTTTAACAGAGATAATTCAGGTGAGTAGGCATCTTCGAAAACAGGCAAGGAGGGACAGAAAGAACGGAGACTAATATGTGACTCAATATTTCTTGATTAATCTATTTACGTGACTTTTACAAAATTTAAGTTACTATTTTATCCATAAAATATTTATTTACAAGCAAACTGCATGTAAGAATTCGATCTTTTATAAAAATTAAAGTTTTACTAAAGTTTTGGCCCTTTGACTAAAGCAAGTAATAATTACTTGTGGAATCTCTGTCAAAGTTCTCGGAAACTCCAAGGTTCCTCAGAACACAGTATGAAGACCTCTGGTGTAAGGTATCTCCGGCTTGTTTGAAATTTATGGTGAGTTCATTATATTAAATGCCTTTGATTTCTTATACTTAAGCTGCTGCGAAAACACACTCGTTTACGTGTAGAGACGTGATCAAAAACGAATATTAATTTATAAATAATCAATTTTAGCATGTCTAAAATTTATGTTGAAATATGAAATGGCTTTGATATATTCTTGACATTTTTAACTGATAAAACAAATGGTCGTTTGCGTATAATGGTATAAATAAAATACGTCTAGAAAATGATTAAGGTTTTATGACGATAATAAACGACAAATGTTATTCTGCGTGATTGAAACCACGAATATTAATTTATAATTATTCAGTTCTTCAATTTTAGCATGTCTAAAATTTATGTTGAAATATTAAATGGCTTTGATATATTTATTCTTGACGTTTCTTACTGATAAAACAAATGGTCGTTTGCGTATAATAGTATAAATAAAATACGTCTAGAAAATGATTAAGGTTTTATGACGATAATAAACGACAAATGTTATTCTGCGTGATTGAAACTGCGAATATTAGTTTAGAATTATTCAATTCGTCAATTTTCGGATGTCTAAAATTTATGTTGAAATATTAAATGGCTTTGATATATTTCTTGACATTTTTAACTGATAAAACAAATGGTCGTTTGCGTATAATAGTATAAATAAAATACGTCTAGAAAATGATTAAGGTTTTATGACGATAATAAACGACAAATGTTATTCTGCGTGATTGAAACCACGAATATTAATTTATAATTATTCAGTTCTTCAATTTTAGCATGTCTAAAATTTATGTTGAAATATTAAATGGCTTTGATATATTTATTCTTGACGTTTCTTACTGATAAAACAAATGGTCGTTTGCGTATAATAGTATAAATAAAATACGTCTAGAAAATGATTAAGGTTTTATGACGATAATAAACGACAAATGTTATTCTGCGTGATTGAAACCACGAATATTAATTTATAATTATTCAGTTCTTCAATTTTAGCATGTCTAAAATTTATGTTGAAATATTAAATGGCTTTGATATATTCTTGACATTTTTAATTGATAAAACAAATGGTCGTTTACGTCTAGTGGTATAAATAAAATCCATCTAGAAAGTAATTAACGTTCTAGGACGATAATAAACAACTGCTTTTCTGCGTGATTGAAACCACGAATATTAATTTATAATTATTCAGTTCTTCAATTTTAGCATGTCTAAAATTTATGTTGAAATATTAAATGGCTTTGATATATTTATTCTTGACGTTTCTTACTGATAAAACAAATGGTCGTTTGCGTATAATAGTATAAATAAAATACGTCTAGAAAATGATTAAGGTTTTATGACGATAATAAACGACAAATGTTATTCTGCGTGATTGAAACCACGAATATTAATATTACGAATATAATTATTCTATTCGTGAATTTTGGCATGTTTAAAATTTATGTTGAAATATTAAATGGTTTTGATATTTCTTGAAGTTTCTTACTAATAAAACAAATAGTCGTTCACGTATAATGATATAAATAAAATCCACCTAGAAAGTAATTAATGCTTTATGACGATAATAAACGTCAACTATTATTCTGTAAGACAATACTGGTTGGAATAAGAACATTCCACAGGGAATCTGTAAACCAGGGATTTTCAACTTGTTAAATATATAAAATCCATTTACGCATAAAATAACTTTTGAAATATGTAAAGATAATTATCTATTTAATATGTGAACTTTAACTGGTTGGAATAAGAACATTCATTCCCCAGGGAATCTGTAAAACAGGGATTTCCAACTTGTTAAATATATAAAATCCATTTACCCATAAAATAACTTTTGAAATATGTAAAGATAATTATCTATTTTATTATGTGAACTTTAACTGGTTGTAATAAAAACATTCCCCAGGGAATCTGTAAAACAGGGATTTCCAACTTGCAAAATATGTAAAATCTATTTACCCATAAAATAACTTTTGAAATATGTAAAGATAATTATCTATTTTATTATGTGAACTTTAACTGGTTGGAATAAAAACATTCCCCAGGGAATCTGTAAAACAGGGATTTCCAACTTGCAAAATATGTAAAATCTATTTATCTATAAAATAATTTTTGAAATATGTAAATTAGTAACTATTTTTTTTATCAAATAGAAGCTAATTATCGATTTTATTATGTGAATTATCACTATATTAACAAGAGCTATAAATTTTATTTTACAGTGTGTTAAAAGCTTTTTTTAATTTTCAATTTCTTAACAGTTTAAATATTTTTTTTAATTATAAAATGCCAGATACATCTAAAAAACACATATTTTATCTTAGTTTGATTGTTCATTGATAGAATTATCTTAGTTTGGTTAGTTCATTGATAGAATTTTGGGTGACCTTCTTTTAATTAGGAAAGAGTTGTTTGTGCCTTCACTGCAATACGCGTTTTTATTGAAGGAAGCAACATTTCAAGGCAAAGCTAATTTTTAATCTTAACACATTGTATGCGGGACACGTACTAGTACGTTTTCTGACGATTGATACTTGAGAGCGGGTCACGTACTAGTACGGGTTAGTGTAACAACATGGTTTGTTTGTGGGTACAAAAAAAAAAACGGTATATACATGAAAATGAAGCCGAATGTTGTTGTCTACTACATAGATTCTGGAAAAATTTAGACAAATAAAAACTAGTTTTTACATACGGAACCACAGAACGGGAAAACATTAAAACTATATACTACTATTTCTATTTGATTTTTCATGTTTATGATACTATTATAAATTTATCCACTAAAAAATATATTTTTTGTTTACAAAAATCTTATGATTGTTATTTATATATTTCTATTTAGTATATATTTGTTTATATATTTCAATATAAAATAAGAAAAGTTGGTTAAAAAATGAAATAATTTTCGATCTATTGAGATTTAACTGAATAACTAAATTTACGCACAAAACGCCCGCTTCCGGTACAATTCCGCTGCGAAATGTACCCGCACACAATATGTTAAGACTTGCTGAGAGTTAGAGGTTCTTCAGTTTTGGAGAACTTAGAGGTTCACAACCAAAGCAAATAAAGATCATTTAGAGTAGTTTAGAGAAACTGAGACTTAAAATGTCTGAATCGTAATTGATTCCTGGAAATTTAAATCAATTTTAGAAAATGCTATGTGCATATGAAAATTCACGTTATTGACCCTGACATTTTATTTTGTAAAAGAAGATATCTGATGTGTACACATAACTTCTTTGTACTCATAGGCGTACCGAGGGTGGAAAGGGGTGGATGCGGACTGCCCCGAGCTTCCGGTCAGAGAGGGTCTTCTAATGATCAAAAGTGTTTATTGCACGGGTGATTCTAAGTAAGAAAATATTTTCTGAACATCCTACAAAATTTTCTGAAAACGTATACGCTACTAATTTAAAATAAAAACTGTATTAAGGTTAATTTCTGGATGCCAGAACTGAATGATATCTGAATTCTAACACACTGTGTGCGGTACATTTCGCAGCGGAATTGTACCGGGAGCGGTCGTTTTTCGCGTCAATTTAGTTATTCAGTTAAATCTCAATAGATCGAAAATTATTTAATTTTTTAACCAACTTTTTTCGTATTTTATATTGAAATATATACACAGATATATAAATAGAAATATATAAATAACAACCATAAGATTTTTGTAAACAAAAAATATATTTTCTAATGGATAAATTTATAATAGTATCGTAAATATGAAAAATCAAATAAAAATAGTAGTATATAGTTTTAATTTTTTTCCCGTTCTGTGGTTTCACATCGACTGATGTAAAAACTAGTTTTTATTTGTGTTAATTTTTCGGGAATCTATGTAGTAGACAAGAACATTCGGCTTCGTTTTCCTGTATATACCGTTATTTTTGTACCCACTAACAAACCATGTTGTTACACTAACCCGTACTAATACATGACCCGCGCTCAAGTATCAATCGGCAGAAAACGTACTAGTATGTGTCCCGAATACAATGTGTTAAAATAATTATTTATAAAAACTATTAAATTATTTAAAATAATTATTTATAAAAATTATTAAATTATTTAAAATAATTATTTATAAAAATTATTAAATTATAGAAATTAATTATTTATAAAAACTATTAAATTATTTTAAATAATTACTTATAAAAGTTATTAAATTTTTTAAAATAATTATTTATAAAACTTATTAAATTATTGAAAATAATTATTTATAAAAATTATTAAATTATAAAAAATAATTATTTATAAAATTATTAAATTATTAAAAATTAAAAATTACGTATTATAAAAATTATTTCTTGTAACTTTTCAAAACATTTTACTTTCTAATACTTTGTGTGTAGAAAAACAAAGTTACTAGTGCATAAAACTCTCATTAGGGCAGTCTTAATATATAGTGCTAATAGTCCAAATAGTATGGTTCGTAAATTTACTCTACAACTAAGAATGGAGAACACAAAATTGCAGTTTTCGAAAGGAAGATCCTTTTGAGTATCCTTTGTTTTGTTAAAAACATAAAAAATCGCATTTCCCGGACGATGGATGAACTTGGAAATTTATAGAACTTTTAGAGAACTCGATATAATAATAATTAAAATATAATAATATAATAATAATTAAACTTAAGAGAACGAATTGGACTGCTCATGTGTAAGGATATACGAGAAGAATCTGGTGAAGAAAATTTTCATTGCCGATCCCGTAAAGTTTATTGGATTGATTAAATTGGATTGGTTACACCAACAAGGACCATCTACCTTAAAACAAAGTTTTAAGATGTTTTGGGTATCACTCGGTGTACAATTCACAGCAGCTCATAATATCCAATGCAATATAAATACAGTAAAAATATTACAAACCAACGCATACAAATACAAAACAGGCAAAATAACACTTAGAAATTGATTCAATTGAATCAGATTTTAAAGCAGTGGAAGCAAAGAACTGGCGGACAAGGGAAACTACCAGGCTGTCAAGGGAGAGTCTTTAGTAGAAGGCCTTGGCTCACCCTGAACAAAGAATACAGAATGAATCGGTTAAAAACAATTCGCTATCGCATAAGAAATGCATCCATTTTTTGTTGGGAAACGAAATCTTTAACTGTTTGAGTCCCAGAGGGTTTTGAAAAAACACTGTCGAAGAATCCCGAACAGTGCAACCACGCTTTATAGGAAATAGGTAGGAAAGACCCAAGCAGCGTTATAGCTCTTCTTTTGTTTTATGTCGGTAAATCCCAAGAGGCTAGACATCACTTCTTCTATTTTATATTCTAAACATATTGTCACGAAGATTTGAAAGAACACACAGTTTAACTTAACAGATGAATTTATTGAAGCTAAGTAGCAACTCGCAACTTTACAAGATCAGGAAGTTGCCTACAGCTAGTGGGTATCAGCTTTTATACCCGAACAGAATATTCGAGAAATAACTAATTTACATATTAAAGAAAGATCTAGAATATTCAAGAACATAAGGAAACAATAAATAACATTTTAAAATTAAAAATCCGTACTTTGGATAAACTGCCACGTCAAGCATCGAACCCACAATCTCCGGGTCTGGATCGCGTGCTTTGACCATTCGGACACTGAGCTAGTTGGCTAAACTTCTTTATGCGGCACTGTGCAAAAACACTGTCGAAGAATCCCGAACAGTGCAACCACGCTTTATCTACATAGGTAGGAAAAGACCCAAGCAGTGCTATAGCTCTTCTTTTATTTTATGTCGGTAAATCCCAAGTGGCTCGACATAACTTGTTCTATTTTATATTCTAAACATATATTCTTCAATATTTCACTATTATTACAAATGCATTATTTGCATAAACAGAGGAGCTGTGGGATGTACTTGAGTCAATAAATCTGAGCATGCGTGACTTTGACAGTCGGTGGAGACCATCAATGGTTCACAACACTCGGAATATGCTGTGTATTTTCGACATAAAAACTGAACAGCGTGATCGGGTTGCTTGGGACTCTAACGATTAAACTAAATCTGTTGCTTTTTGAACGCATAGAGACTAACGTGTGATAGGACCTTTAGGAATCTATATTGATTTTTTTGTAATTTATTTTATATTATTATAAATAATATAAAATAAATTTTAAAGCTGTTCACCAATATACATTCAACAAACATTATTTGGTTGGGCTTAGAGGTTGACGCGTGTAATAAGGCCTTTAGGAATCTATAGTAACTTCTTTATTTACTTTATATTATTATAAATAATACAAATTTATGTTATTATAAGTAATATAAAAGGAATTTTAAAGATATTCACTAATATATATTCAGCAGAAATTATTCGGTTGCATGTAGAGTTTGACGTTTGTGATTGGGTCTTTTGGAATCCATAAGAATTTATTCTTTATAATTAATTTTATATTACAAATACCATAAATTTATATAACTATAAATAGCATATTATTATAAATAATATGAAGTAAGTTTTAAAGATATGTACCAATATATATTCATCAGAAATTATTCGTTCGTTAGTGGGTTAATGAAAAGTTAGTCAACAAATTAGCAAAATTCAAAGAGAGTGAAGTTTATCTTCTCTTAAACTATCGATCCGATTCTGAAATAAATTTGTATAAATATGCTTCATATCACAGCGAAAAACACTCTCTTCTTTAAAACGGTCGAAATCTCTCCCCCCTTTCAAGCGTTTAATGCCATTCTATCAAGCCCCATTTTAAGAGGTGATTAAATTTATCATTTTATTCCACAATAAATAGGCCGAACGATGGCCGAATGGCAGAGCGCTGCTCTTTCGGAACCGGAGTTCGCGGGTTCGAATCCCGCTGCTGGCATGGATGTTTGTAGCCTTTCGGAATCGGCTTTAAACTGTAGGTTCCGGTCTTATTAGCCCTCGTGTGCAAAACAGTAGACCGTAGCGCTCCAAACCAAACCACAATAAATAGGTAAAAATAACATTTATGACGTCATTCCTTTAACCATCTCATTTAATCATTTCTTATTTTAAATTATTTAAATATCGTCTGTATTATTTTCATACGCTTTATCACTGAACTTAGATATTATGTAAAAGTTACTTAGATGATATTGTCTTAAATAATAGATTAGGTACATATGTGATAATTTTATACTCAATCATCGATTATTTTTTATTGCAAGATAATTCTCATTCAAAAAAACCATTTTTTTACCTGTCTGATAGGGTACTTTACAATTCTAGAAAATTAAAAATTTTACTGATCCCGTCATATGATAGGATATATGCTAGTTAAGAATAAAAACACTCATTGGATTAAGCAATTTTTATGTTATGCAGACATTTACATGCTCTTTACCACATTTTGTTTTCCAGCAAGGGGACATTTGAACCGACAGTCACATACTCAGTATGTATTCCGCAGAACGATGGCTGAATAGTTAAGGTGCTGATCTTCGGTAACGGTAGGTTCAACTTCTTGTTATACAAATGAAATGAAATTTGATGGACCCTAAAAATGTTATTTGATTTGGACCCCATAAAGTATATGCAAGCTCATAAACAATTTTTTTAAATATGCATTGCTATGTAACTTTTAATGAGGTTCATATGTGGTATTAATGGACCATAATTAAGTAATAGTGTAAAATAAATTATATCTATAAATTATAAAACATTTCAAAACATTTTAGGATAGGGAGAGAAATTGACATTTTTTACACTTCTATATGATAGTCAATCTAATTTAGTCAAACTAAAAATTAAACAGACTTCTTAAACAGTCTTAAATTGTAAAAAAAATGTAATTGTAAAAGGTATCGTTGCAGAGTATCAGCAATGTGTTTTAAATGTAAATGAAAATAAACAAACTTTTAAAAATAAAACTAACGTTTAATTTACTTAAAACATACAAAGAAAAGGTTTAAGGCAAATAAACATGGTATAGAATCCTTTAAACTGGTAACTTAAACTGTTAAACAATGTTATTACTACCGGAGATAGTACTTGACGTCTCTTAGAGATCAAAGTGTCATTAGACACATGAAATGACTGACGTCTCTCAGACGTTATTGTATGCCAAGGGGCATTTTCGAATAGGGAGAGAAGTATACATTTTTTACACTTCTATGTTGTTACACTTTTTAAAATATTTTTAAGGATACATGACATCTTGAACTTTCTAATCAAAACAGAATCGAAGCACGAGTTAATAAAATGATTAAATGATTTGACAAAATGCTGTACGACGTTTACCGGAGATAGTTCTTGATGTCTGGTAGACATCAAAGTCTATAATGACACATGAAATGACTAACATTGTATGCCAAGGGGCATTTTCGAATAGGGAGAAAAGTAGACATTTTTTACACTTCTATGTTGTTACGCTTTTTATATTTTTAAGGATACATGACATTTTGAACATTCTAATCAAAACAGAATCGAAGCACGAGTTAATAAAATGATTAAATGATTTGACAAAATGATGTACGACGTCTACCGGAGATAGTTCTTGACGTCTCAAAGACCTCAAAGTCTACAAAGGCGCATGTGAAATGACTGACGTCTCTCAGACGTAATCGTATGCCAAGGTACTAATTACAAAATATCTCCCAGATGTAACGATATCATCCTAAGGCATCCTAGGGGAAGAAATTGTCTACAGTCATAATAAGATCATTATCAAAGATTAACTTTTTCCTTTCTATCAGGGGCACATTAAATACTTCTGGCGATTTCCCCAATCCGTTGGTAGTTTAATTTTAACTGAGGAGAATGGTGCAAAAGTACAATAGATTAGTAAGGTTTCCATATTCTTAAATGTAGCAAATATTTCTCGGGTAAAATCTGCTTTATACCGCGATAAAGAATCTGAATTTTAAGAGAACTGTCGTTCTTCTAAATTCCCATTTTCGGTGATTTAAATATCCGCAAGTTATTTTACAATTTAGATAATATTTAATATTTCTATGAGTGTAGAAACAAAAAAACATACTCCAATCCGTATTACTTTAATTTTAACTGAGGTGAATTGTACAAAAATACGATAGATTAGTAAAGTTTCCATATTCTTAAACGTAGCAAATATTTCTCGGGTAAAATCTGCCTTATACAGGGTTAAAGAATCTTAATTTTAAGAGCATTGTCGTTCTTCTAAATTCCCATTTTCTGTGCTTTAAATAACCGCAGTTCTTTTTACAATTTAGATAAAAATATTTAATATTTCTACTTGAGTGTAGCATAGAAACAAAAAACAAACATACCCCAATACGTAATTACTTTAATTTTAACTGAGGAGAATTGTACAAAAATACGATAGATTAGTAAAGTTTCAATATTCTTAAATGTAGCAAATATTTCTTTGGTAAAATCTGCCTTATACCGCGTTAAAGAATCTGAATTTCAAAAGAACTGTCGTTCCTCTAAATTCCCATTTCCAGTGATTTAAATATCCACAGTTCTTTTTATAATTTAGATAAAAATATTTAATGTTTCTAGTTGAATGTAATATAGAAACATAAAACGAACATACCCTAATACGTAGGTACTTTACTGAGGAGAATTGCCGTAAAATACGATAGATTAGTAAATTTTCCATATTCTGAAACGTAGCAAATATTTCTCGGGGAAAATATGCCTTATACAGAGTAAAGAATTTGAATTTTAAGAGAATTGTCTTTCCTCTAAATTGCCATTTCCGGTGATTTAAATATCCGCAGTTGTTTTTACAATTTAGATAAAAATATTTAATATTTCTACTTGAGATATTTCTACATAGAAACAAAAACCAAACATATCCCAATTCGTAGGTACTTGAATTTTAACTGAGGAGAATTGTGCAAAAATACGATAGATTTGTAAAGTTTCCATATTCTTAAACGTAGTAAATATTTCTCGGGTAAAATCTGTTTTATACTGCGGTAAAGAATCTTAATTTTAAGAAAATTGTCGTTCCTCTAAATTTCCGTTTTCGTTGATTTAAATATCCGGAATTTTTTTACAATTTAGATAAAAATATTTAATGTTTCTACTTGAGTGTAACATAGAAACAAAAAAAAAGAACTTACCCCAATCCGTAAGTACTTTAATTTCAACTGAGGAGAATTATACAAAAAGTACGATAGATTAGTAAAGTTTCCTTATTCTTAAACGTAGCAAATATTTCTCGGGTAAAGTATGCCTTATACAGCTTTAAAGAATCTGAATTTTAAGAGAATTGTCGTTCCTCTAAATTCCCATCTCCGGTGATTTAAATATCCACAGTTCTTTTTACAATTTAAATAATAATTAATATTTCTATTTGAGTGTAACATAGAAACAAAAAACAAACATACCCCAATCCGTAGATACTTTAATTTTAACGGCGGAGAATTGTACAAAAATACGATAGATTAGTAAAGTTTAAATATCCTTAAACGTAGCAAATATTTTTTGAGTAAAATCTGTCTTGTATAGCGTTAAAGAATCTGAATTTTAGGAGAATTGCAGTTCCTCTAAATTCCCATTTTCGATGATTTAAATATCCGCAGTTTTTTTACAATTTAGATAATATTTAATATTTCTATTTGAATGTAACATAGAAACAAAAAACATACTCCAATCCGTAGTACTTTAACTTTAATTGAGGATAATTGTACAAAAATACGATAGATTATTAAAGTTTCCATATTCTTAAACGTATTAAATATTTCTCAGTTAAAATCTGCCTTATACGGCGTTAAAGAATATGAATTTTAAGAGAATTGTCGTTCCTCTAAATTCCCATTTCCGCTGATTTAAATATCCGCAGTTCTTTTTACAATTTAGATAAAAATATTTAATATTTCTACTTGAGTGTAACATAGAAACAAAAAACAAACATACTTTATGAAGATGATACGCTAATCAGTTAAGTAAAAAAATTGGGAATTTGGTAGAAAAGCCCTATTGAATTTCATAGTTTAGGTTTCAGGGAAATTTTCGATTAATAGCTTTTTTAATAATGGGGTGTTTATAAATAACAAAGCAACAGAAGAAATATGCTTCTTACCTTGATTTTCTTGATGTTTTATTTACAAGCTTGCTTCCTTTATTTTAAAAAAGTACTTCTATTTTCATTTGGTATATCCAACACAAAGAGATCACTGTAGTCAAAAAACAATTTCAGAAAAAAAGTTTGATGTCCAAATATGCCGATACTTGTATATATTCACATTACACCACGGATAGTCCCTTTTCCCATCATCGGCTCAGTTACAAAACAAGACGAGAAAGGAAACCTCACTGTGGATTTGTTGCAGGCAAAACGAAACCAGGGGCAATTCACTTTTCACCCGTTCACTATTTAACACCAGCGGCGACGTGTTCCCTTTTAGTCGGCATGCAACACTTATGTGCTAGCAGAGGATAATCTGTTTTGTCCAACTCCCGAATGGGGGTGGGGGTAATAAACTGCCACCTAGTGGTCAGTTACAGAGATGCCCATCGGATTTCACGGTTCGACGGATTCATGAATAAACCCAGCTTGAATTCGGGGTAAAAGTTCTGTTTTTTTTTTTTTTAAATAGCG
>CM063509.1:64472813-64485313 GCA_032207245.1 Pardosa pseudoannulata
GAAAGAGAGAGAGATAGAAAGAGAGAAAGAGAAAGAGAGATAGAGAGAAAGAGAGAGATAGATAGGTAGAGAGAGAGGGAAATAGAGGTAGAGAGAGATATAAAGAGAGATAGAGAGAGAGAGAGAGAGAGAGAGAGATAGAAAGAGAGAGAGATAGAGAGATACAGAGAAAGAGAGAGATAGAGAGAAAGAGAGAGATAGAGAGAAAGAGAGAGAGATAGAGAGAGAGAGAGAGAGAAAGAGAGAGAGATAAAAAGAGAGAGAGAAGAGATAGAAAGGTAGAGAGAGATAGAAAGAGAGAGAGATAGAAAGAGAGAGATAGAGAGAGAGATAGAGAGAGAGAGAGAGAGAGAGATAGAAAGAGAGAGAGAGAAAGAGAGAGATAGAGAGAGAGATATAAAGAGAGAGATAAAATATATATATATATATATAGAGAGAGAGAGAGAGAGAGAGAGAGAGAGAGAGAGAGAGAGAGAGAGGGAGAGAGAGAGAGAGAGAGAGAGAGAGATAGAGAGGGTGATAGAGAGGACGATACAGAGAAAGATAGAGAGAGAGGAAGAGAAAGAGAGAATAGGAAGAGAGAGATAGAGAGGGTGATAGAGAGGACGATACAGAGAAAGAGAGAGAGGAAGAGAAAGAGAGAATAGGAAGAGAGCGAATTTGGGGAGAGAGAGAGAGAGATAGAAAGAGAGATAGAAAGAGAGATAGAAAGAGAGATAGAGAGAGAGAAAGACAGAAAAAGAGGGATAGAGATAGATAGATAGATAGATAGGGAGAGAGATAGACAGATAGAGAGATAGATAGAGATAGATAGAGAGAGAGAGAGATAGAGAGTGATAGAAAGATAGATAGAGATAGAGATAGAGAGAGATAGATAGAGATAGAGATAGATAGAGAGAGAGAGATAGAGATAGAGAGAGATAGAGATAGAGATAGATATATATATATATAGAGAGAGAGATAGATAGATAGATAGATAGATAGAAATAGAGATAGACTAAAACTAATAAATATTTATATAAATACTATATATATAGTTACTATACAATTGCCGCTAAAGTTATATTTATATATAGATAGAAGTTAAAAATATAAAAGTGAAATTTTATTACTCTGACAATTCTTTTTCTTCGATTTCCATGACTTTCGCTATACTTCCCATACTTGAAAGCTAATCAGAAAATATCCAATCATTATTCGAATTTTGTTTTACTCTGAAGATATCAAATTACGGACAAACGTGATTCGAAAAAAAAAAGAAAATCAGAACAATTTACGAAATATTCCCTAAATGTGTTTTTGATATTCAGATAGTTGTTCGGTTATTATACCATTTAGCAGAGATAGGAAACATCCGCTTGACCTTTCAAACTCTAGCAGGAAAGAATAAATTCCAGACAATATTATGTTTGTTCCAAACACATTTGGTCTTTTATATTAACCGACACTACATAAATTTTCTGATTAGCATAATAATCGGATATAATGGAGAAGGAAAAATGTACTACACAGTCATGTATATGTAAAATTCGAAATATGTTGAAAAGACGTTTCAATAGCGTATACTTTATCAATAAGGCGATTTCACCTCAGTAGGGCCAATTCTCAAATTATGACAATTCTGGATTAAGTTTCAAGTGGAAGGGCAGTTTATTGTTTGTGTATTGGCAGTTGTAAACCTGAAAATAAATGCGAAGGGCATTATAGTAGTTTGTGACGTTGCGACAAATTGTCTTATAAGAGTGCTACCATATTGCGGCTAAAATAGTTGCAGTTACCATCCGCATGATAATGACGTCCAAAGTCATCATTATGATGCAACAGAGAGAGAGGAATTTATGCTACTAAATTCCCATTTCAGGTGATTTCTGACATCATTATGACGCGAATGTCACCTGTGACATATATCTACCTCAATATAGTAGCACCATAAATTAGGAGTGCTACCATGTTGCGATTGGGATATATCACAGGCAACTTTCTCGCCATAACGGCGTCACAAAATGCCAGAGATGGGAATTCTTAATCTTAAATTCTCTTCTCTGAGAGTCATAATGACTATTTCTGACGTCATTATGATGCGGATGTCGCTTGTGACATATCTCGACTGCAGTATGGTAGCACCCTTTGTAAATCAAAGATCTCGTAAGTAGAATGTGAATTTACCGTAATTAGGGTTATATTTAACCATCTTTTAAGCACTCAAGAGACAGATATTATTCAGTAGAGCTTTGAGCGTATGCATCAAATAGGGCGATTTCATGCAGCAGTACACATCTCAACTTATGACGATTCTGACTTTAATTTCAAACGGAAGGGCAACTTACTGGCTGCCTATTGGCTATCGTAAACTTGAAAATGAATGGGAGGGGCATTATAGTAGTTCGTGACGTTGCGACAAATTGTTTTGTCGCACCGAAACCTGTATACCTTAACAATATGAACATATAAATAATGTTTAAAAACGTTAGTTTCTGTTGACATTCTGTTGACATCATCATTAATACACAAAAGAAGTCAAATCTTTATATGTTATTTGACTTCTTTTGTGTATTAATAAGAATTTAATGTTTTACCTCTTGACGTCTATAAATTTGGTTTATTATTCAGTGTATAAAACTTGATTGGTTTGTTTCCCACATGAACAGTCAGCGTTTTGTTAACTGAGGGCTAAATATATCGGAACCTTTATGCCTTAACCCTATAAACAAACCCTATTAACCCC
The DNA here is from genome assembly GCA_032207245.1 of Pardosa pseudoannulata. Classification (NCBI taxonomy): domain Eukaryota; kingdom Metazoa; phylum Arthropoda; class Arachnida; order Araneae; family Lycosidae; genus Pardosa; species Pardosa pseudoannulata. The sequence continues at coordinate 64,475,539 of CM063509.1, forward strand.
CTTGTAAAAATAAGTTACATTCGTTTCAGCTTTTCTTACCTTTTCTCATGAGTCATTGTCAAAGACATTCAGAACAGGACAGGTTTGAACTAGGAAGAGACTTCGGACTTCTCCCAACCATTAGAAGGGCCGGTTGGTTTGGTGGGATTCTGACCCCTCCGTTCTTGAGTGGTTTTTTCTTCTGCGGGCAGTCTGATATTTTTGGAGGACAAGGTTGTTACCAGTGGAGAGAAGAGGGTGAACGCTGCTGGCATCCGCTGCTTGCGGGATAGACATATTTTGGAGCGAGACGAGAAAAAGGAAAAACGACGCCATTTTTTTATTGCCGACTCCGAGTCGAGAGGAGTCTTCGATATCTACAAATGATAAGTTGTATTCCAGTTGTATTCCTTAGGCATTTAATTGTATAAAATTATTTAATCAAGACATATTTGTCCATGTGTTTTTTAATGAGTTTTAATTTCTTCTTTCTCAAACACTAGGTCAACATAACATTATTACATATTTAAATCACTGTAAAATAAATCATGCTTGAGTAGGAAAGAGTATTAGCATTTAAAAATATAAGAGATTTGAAAAAAAATTTTTCAATTTTACAACTCCTCTTCAACCTCCACTCAAAATACAGTTTCTTTTAAGTCAAAGAGTTTTTTGCTGGATGAGATCCCGCCTACCCTCCCTCATCCCTTTGGACTAACTTTCTCTTGGTATTTTCCAATTTTTTTGTGAATTTATTTCTATTAACAATTAAATTTCGTTATTATCGATGTTATTTTCATTTCTCAATCGTTCCATTTCCTCTTTCGCTGCAAGAATACATGGTCTTGTACCAACTAATTCAATTGGATTTAATGCTACAAGTCTAATGCTTTAAATTAATTTTACAATTTACACTAAATCACAAATTTGTGATGAAAATCACACTCAGTTTATTTAATTTGTGATTAAGTGAATGTTTCAGTCTATTTAGTATGAATGTTATGTGTTTCCTTTGTGTTTTCTTTGTTAATTCAATTAGATTTTAAATATTCAATTTTTGTAAAATTTTTCCTCAAAATGTTGTTTTTGTTTATGTATCAATTTGTTGAGTTACGATCCCCTCGCCAGATTTCAAACGCCACGCTGCAAGCACGCCACGCACGCAAGCTGCAAGCACGCCAAATTCGCCAAATGTGGTTGAAGCACCAACAAGATCCATGATTAGAAACAGGAGAGTGGGCTAAGAAGAGGAGTTGAAACAGCCATGGGCATACAATTTAGTAAAAAAAAAATTAATTTATTTAAACAATAAAATATAGCCATGGTCATCTTAATTATTTAAAACTTTAAGCTAAGTTATTTAAAAATTAATAGTTTCAAACTATCTCAATCACCAAACCAACGTACATCATCATTATCCAGGGCACCAAATATGTAAAAAGTGTCGGCCGTAAAAAAAAGGCGTCGCCCTTCCTTTTTGTCGTGCCGCTCCAAAAAATGTCTATCTTGCAAGCAGAGGATGCCAGCTGCTTTCACCCTCTTCTCTCCTCTTACAACAACCTTATCCTCTCAAAAAATCAGACTGCCCCGCGGAGAAAAAACAGGGGACCACTCAAGAACCGATGACTCAGAATCCCGCCAAATCAACGGACCCTTCTATAACATTATTTTTACACCCCTTTAAAGCTAGGAAATGGAGGTGAACTTCTTGATCAAAGAGCAGAAAAAAATATATCTTATATCCAACCGAAATTTACAAAATTATTATTTCATCTTTATTTTATCCCGATACAAACATCTTAATAAGATATTAAATGGTAAGGTAGCTGATGGATTTTTTTTTTAATATATTCCATGACTAATATAAACAAAAGGAATAATATATATTAAGAGTTATGATATATAAACAAAATAACATACACTTGTACTCATGTGCATGGCTTATTTAATAATATGTAGAATGAGGTTAACAGAACAAATATTTTGGTTTGGTTTGGTTTTGTAGTACGAGATTTATGCTGCAAACCAAGGGGTCAGCTTTATGCTAGATGAGTAAGCATCTTTGGAATCAAGGAGAAACCAAAAAAAGGAGACTAATATGTGACTTAATTCGCTTCGATTAATGTACTTGAATCTCGTAAGTATTGCGAAATTTAAGATTTTATTTTATCCATTAAAATATTAATTTATATCTATTTTTTACAAACAAACTGCCTTTTGAGAATCCGATATTTTGTAAATATAAACACATTGCGGGACACGTACTAGTACGTTTTCTGACGATTGATACTTGAACGAGGGTCACGTACTAGTACGGGTTAGTGTAACAACATGGTTTGTTTGTGGGTACAAAAATAACGGTATATACAGGAAAACGAAGCCGAATGTTCTTGTCTACTACATAAATTCTGGAAAAATTTAGACACATAAAAACTAGTTTTTACATCAGTCGATGCTGAACCACAGAACGGAAAAAAATTAAAACTATATACTACTATTTCTATTTAATTTTTCAGCCGAACGATGGCCGAATGGTAGAGCGCTGCTCTTCGGAACCGGAGTTCGTGGGTTCGAATCCCGCTGATGGCATGGATGTTGGTAGCCGTTCGGAATCGGCTTTAAACTGTAGGTCCCGGTCTCATTAGCCCTCGTGTGCAAAACAGTAGACCGTAGCGCTCCAAACCAAACCAAACCTATTTGATTTTTCATAATTCGATACTATTATAAATTTATCAATATTTAAAGAATATATTTTTTGTTTACAAAAATCTTATGGGTGTTATTTATATATTTCTATTTATATATATATTTTATATATTTCAATATACAAAACGAAAAATTGTTTAAAAAATTAAATAATTTTCGATCTATCGAGATTTAACTGCATAACTAAATTTATTCGCAAAACAGCCGCTTCCAGTACAATTCCGGTGCGAAATGTGTTTTTTCGCACACAATGTATTAACACACAAAAAAATTTATTTGTCTGTGGTGCTTTCACCCAAAATCCCACCCATGAGAGAAATCTGAATACTCTACTGTTTGGAAAAATATCTGGGAACCATATTTATATGTTTCTTAGGGGAAACTATTTTATGCGACAAATAGATGGTTTGGTGATTTTAAACTTTTCGTGGGCCTTGAAAAGATTTCTTAGTACATGATCTTACGAAATATACCTGTGGGAAGCTTAAAACCCAATATAGACTATGTTCCATCCAACAGCCATGATGCGACAGCAATTGCTTAATATTTTTTGTAAACTGTGTTTATTTTGTAACCGTGAAGCGTAGCGCCATCTGTAAATATATGTAATACAATAGTGTTCACTGAGAGCGAGGGAATTAAATTGGCCATATATTCTGTTTTTTCTTGGTTTCCTTTAAAGTGGATGGTTTGGACGACGTTGGGAGTGAGAATAGTCAAAGTCATTGTAAGTAAATTATTTATTCTTTTTAATCATAAATCTTATTGGATTGTCATTTTCCCAATGCTGATCCAATGCATATTCATTCAATTCTATTTCATTGTGTTTAAGTATTTTGGTATCCCCATAATTCACATTATTCTAATTTATTATACAGTCTACTAATTCTTAAAATCTCACAGACTAGCTAACATTCCGTAACGCGTGAGCTCTTCAGCTAATAGACGGATATTTATGTAGTAAAAGGGAAGGTCGTCTTGCTAGCTTCCAAGCAAAGAAGTGTATGGTTCCGTATGATGTGCGCTCAGCCAATATTTGAAATCATTCGCCAGAGTTAATCTTCAACTATAGACAATGTAGAAAATGTAACACAATGGCACAAGAAAAGAGAAAGTGCTACATGTGGGCAGAATGTGATGTACCAGTGAACATCCTTCTCATCTTTCCATGGCAAATATTAGCCATTAGATTAAATCTTCTCTATGACCGTAAATGGTTCCGAAGGAGGTATTCTTTTCAACCCTGGAATTTAAATGTAAACGTAAAATTCGGCAGTATAAAATACATTTCCTTGAGTGATATTGTATAATTGATAATAAAACTTAAGAAACCAGGAGGAATTCAAAAGAGAAATGAATGGCTTACGTTGGAGTTAAAAAGAATTTGGTTCTTGGTTCTATTTCTTGTTATGGTACCGATTACTCAGTATTGAATGAGATGGATATTTATCTACAATACATACGGACTACGAATATTTATCAAAATAAATAAATAAATAAATAAAAATAAAAATAAAGTTCGTCTTGCTAGCTTTCAAGCAAAGAAGTCTGTGGTTCCGTATGATGTGCACTCAGCCAGTATTTGAAATCATACGCCCGAAGATTTAATCTTCAACTATAGACAATGTAGGAAATGTAACACAAAGGCACAAGAAAAGAAAACCCGCTACATGTGGGCAGAATGAGATGTACCAGTGTGCATGGGAACATCCTTCTCATCTTTCCATGGCAAATATTCGCCATTAGATTAAATCTTCTCTATGACAGTAAATGGTTCGGAAGGAGGTATACTTTTTAACCTTAGAATTTAAATGTAAACGTAAAATTCGGCAGTATAAAATATACTTCCTTAAGTGCTATTGTATAATTGATAATAAAACTTAAGAAACCAGGAGGAATTCAAAAGAGAAATGAATGGCTTACGTTGGAGTTAAAAAGGATTTGGTTTTTGGTTCTATTTCTTGTTATGGTACCGATTACTCAGTATGGAATGAGACGGATATTTATCTACGGATAAATATCCGTAGATAAATACGGATACGTACGGAGTACGGATATTTATCTAGTAAAAGGAAAGGTCGTCTTGCTAGCTTCCAAGCAAAGAAGCGTATGATTCCGTATGATGTGCCCTCAGCCAGTATTTGAAATTCTACACCAGAGTTAATCTTCAACTATAGACAATATAGGAAATGTAACACAAAAGCACATGAAAAGAGAACCCGCTACATGTGGGCAGAATGTGATGTAACAATGTGCAACATCCTTCTCATTTTTCCATGGCAAATATTAGCCATTAGATTAAATCTTCTCTATGACCGTAATTGGTTCCGAAGGAGGTATACTTTTAAATGTAAACGTAAAATTCGGCAGTATAAAATATATTTCCTTAAGCACCATTGTATAATTGATAATAAAACTTAAGAAACCAGGAGGAATTCAAAAGAGAAATGAATGGCCTACGATGAAGTTAAAAAGGATTTGGTTTTTGTTCTATTTCTTGTTAATGGTACCGATTACTCTGTATGGAATGAGACGGATATTTAGCTGTAGATAAATACGGATACGTACGGAGTACGGATATTTATCTAGTAAAAGGAAAGGTCGTCTTGCTAGCTTCCAAGCAAAGAAGCGTATGGTTCCGTATGATGTGCCCTCAGCTTGTATTTGAAGTCATAGGCCAGAGTTAATCTTCAACTATAGACAATGTAGAAAATGTAATACAAAAGCACAAGAAAAGAGAACCCGCTACATGTGGGCAGAATGTGATGTAACAATGTGCATGGGGACATTCTTCTCATCTTTCCATGGAAAATATTAGCCATTAGATTAAATCTTCTCTATGACCGTAAATGGTTCCGAAGGAGGTATACTTTTCAACCGTAGAATTTTAATGTAAACGTAAAATTCGGCAATATAAAATATATTACCTTAAGTGCTATATAATTGATAATAAAACTTAAGAAACCAGGAGGAATTCATAAGAGAAATGAATGGCCTACGATGGAGTTAAAAAGGATTTGGTTTTTGGTTCTATTTCTTGTTATGGTACCGATTGCTCAGTATGGAATGAGACGGATATTTATCAGTTGATAAATACGGATACTTACGGAGTACGGATATTTATCTAGTAAAAGGAAAGGTCGTCTTGCTAGCTTCCAAGCAAAGAAGTGTATGGTTCCGTATGATGTGCGCTCAACCAGTATTTGAAATCATACGCCAGAGTTATTCTTCAACTATAGACAATGTTGGAAATGTAACACAATGGCACAAGAAAAGAGAACCCGCTACATGTGGGCAGAATGTGATGTACCAGTGTGCATGGGAACATCCTTCTCATCTTTCCAAGGCAAATATTCGTCATTAGATTAAATCTTCTGTATGACCATAAATTATTCCGAAGGAGGTATACTTTTTAACCGTAAAATTTAAATGTAAACGTAAAATTCGGCAGTATAAAATATATTTAAATGCTATTGTATAATCCCCTACATAATAATAGCCTAAGTTATCTGTCCGTCTGTCCTCGAATTTATGAAGTGGTTGGACCTGCTATGGACAAGCCATCCATATTGGATTCTAGATGAGTTAGGGTTAACAAAATTCAAAGCGAGGAAAGTTTATCTTTTCCTAAACTATCGATTCGATTCTATAATAAATTTATATAAATATGCTTTATATCACAGCGAAAAATACTGTCGTCTTTAAATCATTCTTAATCCACCCCTTCCCTCCTTTTCGAGCTTTTCATGCCATTACTTCAAGCCCTATTTTCCCCGGTTAAGAGCAGATGATTAAGTTTATCAATTTATCATGTAATAAATATGTAAAATATACATTTTTTTTATGGCTTTATGATGTCATTCCTTTAAATATCTCATTTAACCATTTCTTATTTTAAATTATTTAAATATCGTCTGAATTATTTTCATACTTTTTGTCGATGAATTACGTAAATAATTTTCTCTTATACTTGGCTTAAATAATAGATTAGGTACATATGTGATAATTTTAAATTTGATCATCGATTATTTCTTGTTGCAATGAAAATGTTATTACCGGTATTAACAACAAATTCTTTTCATAAAATTCTAGGAATCTATTTCACGGACTAATAAAAATCTAGCTTTTAAGTTATATATCTTTCAAAAATTAAGAAGTTTGTTCGTTTGTGTGTTTGTCTTTTATACATAACCACACCGTTTGTAATCGATTCGCTAAATTTTGGACATCATTCATACATACCGTCAAATAATTATTGTCATTATTAAAACCTCTGCTGTCCATCCTATCACGTAATATGCAAGATAAATTAAAGTTGGCAACTTGTTGTCATTAAAGATAAACAAATTATTCAGCATGTACCAGATAATTCTCAGACAAAAAACAAACCATTTTTTTTTTTTTTTTTTTTTTTTTTTTATTTTTTTTTTTTTTTTTATTAATTTTTATTTTTTTTGTTTTTTTTTTATTTTTTGTTTTTTTTTTTGTTTTTTTTTTTTTTTGTTTTTTTTTTTTTTTTTTTTTTACCTGCCTCTTAGAGTACTTTACAATTTTGGAAAATTAAAAATTTAATGATCCTGTCATAAGACGGGCTATATGCTAGTTTTAGAAACCAGGAGGAATTCAAAAGAGAAATGAATGTCCTACAATGGGGTTAAAAAGGAGTTGGTTTTTGCTATTTCTTGTTGAGGTACCGATTACTCAGTATGGAATGAAAAATATTTCGAAATCAAAACTGTATTTAGAATTTACACCATACCCGTAATTACCCCTCTCGAAAATGAAAACAACAAACATCTGTCGATCCTGATGGGATACCACTTCCCCTGTTATCTAAACACCTTTTTTACACCAACAAATGACAGACAAACCCATTGTAACGAATCCCTAGTTCTAGGACATTCCTCTCCATATAATGGCGCACGAAATGGCAGCATTAGACAAAAGAAGTCTGGCAACAGAGATGCGTCAGTCGTACGTTACGCCCTCTTTCGGTTTGCGGACAAAACTCTCGGGGATAAAAAATATATATAAAAAATTTTGTTCTTTTGAATGAATCATTTCAAAACTTTTATTTATGTGGAGAATAATAAAAAGAAATGTTATTGAGGATATATAACCCCCCACCTTCTTTTGAAATGAACTACTAGGTTACAGGAAATTGCTGTGTGTTAATAGATAACAGAGGATATTCAAATAATATGAAAATTTAAAAGCCTCTCGTGTCAATGGCAAGAGTGTGTGTGTGGGGGGGGAAGTGAATGTAAGACAGATGATTTCCACAGCAAATATTTACGGATGTAGCAACGATCGCGTGCGATTTTATGGCTTTTTAATACAGTTAGTAGCATGGAATGCGTGAATATATTATCGTAAATGGGCTTAAACGCGACACATATGCGTTATTCATAATTGAATTGAATTATTTTCGGGACCTCATAGTGAAGTAGGTTGAAAATGCAGCTTGTAAACTGATCTAACTACACGTGGAACATCTCTTTATTGTCCGGGTGGGTCACTCCGTGTTCTAAACTATGTTGTGGTTTGTAAACAGTTATTTGGTTCTTTGATTTATTCATAACTAACACACATAAATGGCTTGAACACATAAAGGCTTAGAGCAAACCTGACGCATTTATTATTAATGTGCAGTATTATGCTCCTTTGTGTAAAGGAATTAGCTACTGGTATTTGGGAAGAAATTGAATTTAATACTCGGCATAATTTATGAATTGCTGCGCCTTAGTGCATAGTCGTAGGACAAAGCCTTAAACCCCAAGCATTCAATGGGCAATATTATACTTCTATATAAAGGAATTAACAACCGGTATTTGGGAAGAAATTGAATTTAATCTTCGGCATAATTTATGAATTGCTGTTCCTTAGTGCATAGTCGTAGGACAAAGCCTTAAACCCCACGCATTCAATGAACAATATTACACTTCTATATAAAGGAATTAGCTACTGGTATTTGTGGAGAAATTGAATTTCTCTACAGCATAATATGTCTAAAACAATAGGTACCCGTAAAAGACTGTTTGAACTATATTGAGAATGACTTAAAAGCCTTAAAAATATTATTTTAAAATCCAGGTTCAAATATAGGATTGCTTGGTATCGAACTATGGAGAAGGTTAGGCCCCACCTAGGCCTGTCATGCCACTGAAGAAGAAAATATAGTAATTTACGAGTTTATTAGCTTTCGTATATAGTATGTAAAAGGGTTGGAAAAAAAGCTTAAATCCTACGCATTGAGTATTAATGTGCAGCATTATATTCCTACCCTAAGAAATCAGCTGCAGGTATTTCGGAAGGAACTGAATTTTTCTTCTGGGTACTTTATGAATTATTAAACCTTCGTGTGTAGTGGCATAAGAAAAAGACTTTATCGCCAAGCTTTCAAAATTAGTGTGCAGTATTATGCTCCTATTTACAGGAATTTAGCTACCAGTATTTGGGAAGAAATTGAATTTAATCTTTGGCATAATTTATGAATTGCTGCGCCTTAGTGCATAGTACGTGAAGTCGTAGGACAAAGCCTTAAACCCCACGCATTCAATGGGCAATATTATACTTCTATATATAGGAATTAGCTACTGGTATTTGGAAGAAACTGAATTTCTCTACAGCATAATATGGCTAAAACAATAAACACTCGGAAAAAAGAACGACAAACCTTAGATGGTTGGACACAAACAGGACTGCCTGGTATCGAATTATGGAGAAAGTTAAGGCCCACCCAGGACTGTCATACCACTGAAGAAAGAAAAATTTACGAGTTTCTTAGCTTTCGTATATAGTATGTAAAGGTGTTGGTAAAAAAGCTTATTGTGTGCGGGTACATTTCGCAGCGGAATTGTACCGGGAGCGTCGTTTTGCGCGTCAATTTAGTTATTCAGTTAAATCTCAATAGTTTGAAAATTTTTTAGTGGATAAATTTATAACAGTATCGCAAATATGAAAAATCAAATAGAAATAGTAGTATATAGTTCTAATTTTTTCGAATTATATTATATATAAACATTTTTACATTATAAAAAATGAAAAGAGCAATCATAAAACTAATAATGTAAAAACTAGTTTTTATTTG
>CM063509.1:64490313-64497813 GCA_032207245.1 Pardosa pseudoannulata
AAAAATTAAAGAAACAAATATTGCAAATTAAAAATAATTTCCGCTTTTTCATCTACTTTTGTTTTTAAAGCTAGATGGATTCACACGGTTATTACATTGTTTCGATATAGAAATATCCAATACTCTACAGGCTTTGCTTTTTCTGTTGTCATGTTAATAGCTTTTTCAATGATCTATATATGTAACTAACATCGTCTTAAGTTTTCGTGTACCAAAGGTGTGACGTATTGGAGATTTTTTTTTTTATGTAGCGTATTAGTAAGGTGATACACTTTTTCTTACTGATAAGGAGAGAACATAAGAAAATAAAGAAATATATAATATTGCCAGTTAAAAAAAATTTCCGCTTTTCATCTACTTTTGTCTTTAAAGCTAGGCGGATTCACACGGTAATTACATGTTTCGATATAGAATATATCCAACACCTCTACACGTTTAGGCTCTGCTTTTTCTGTTGTCATGTTAATAACTTTTTCAATGATCTATATATGTAACTAACATCGTTTCAAGCTTTCGTGTACCAAAGGTGGACGTATGTAGATTTTTTTTTTTTATGTAGCGTATTAGTAAGGTGATACTTTTTCTTACTGATAAGGAGAGAACATAAGAAAATTAAAGAAATAAATATTGCCAGTTAAAAATAATTTCCGCTTTTCATCTACTTTTGTTTTTAAAGCTGGATGGATTCACACGGTAATTACATTGTTTCGATATAGAAAATATCCAATACTCTACACTTTGCTTTTTCTGTTGTCATGTTAATAGCTTTTTCAATGATCTATATATATAACTAACATCGTTTCAAACTTTCGTGTACCAAAGGTGTGACGTATTGGAGATTTTTTTTATGTAGCGTATTAGTAAGGTGATACTTTTTCTTACTGATAAGGAGAGAACATAAGAAAATTAAAGAAATAAATATGCCAGTTAAAAAAAAATTCCGCTTTTCATCTACTTTTGTCTTTAAAGCTAGACGGATTCACACGGTAATTACATTGTTTCGATATAGAAAATATAACACCTCTACAGGCTTTGCTTTTTCTGTTGTCATGTTAATAGCTTTTTCAATGATCTATATATGTAACTAACATCGTCTTTAATTTTCGTGTACCAAAGGTGTGACGTATTGGAGATTTTTTTTTTTATGTAGCGTATTAGTAATGATACTTTTTCTACTGATAAGGAGAGAACATAAGAAAATTAAAGAAATAAATATTGCCAGTTAAAAAAAATTTCCGCTTTTCATCTACTTTTGTCTTTAAAGCTAGGTGGATTCACACGGTAATTACATTGTTTCGATATAGAAAATCCAACACCTCTACACGTTTAGGCCTGCTTTTTCTGTTCATGTTAATAACTTTTTCAATGATCTATATATGTAACTAACATCGTTTCAAGCTTTCGTGTACCAAAGGTGTGACGTATTGGAGATTATATTTTTTTTATGTAGCGTATTAGTAAGGTGATACTTTTCTTACTGATAAGAGAGAACATAAGAAAATTAAAGAAATAAATATTGCCAGTTAAAATAATTTCCGCTTTTCATCTACTTTTTTTTAAAGCTAGAAAATTCACACGGTAATTACATTGTTTCGATATAGAAAATATCCAATACCTCTACATTTGCTTTTTTCTGTTGTCATGTTAATAGCTTTTTCAATGATCTATTATGTAACTAACATCGTTTCAAACTTTCGTGTACCAAAGGTGTGACGTATTGGAGATTTTTTTTATGTAGCGTATTAGTAAGGTGATACTTTTTCTTACTGATAAGGAGAGAACATAAGAAAATTAAAGAAATAAATATTGCCAGTTAAAAAAAAAAAAAATTCCGCTTTTCATCTACTTTTGTCTTTAAAGCTAGACGGATTCACACGGTAATTACATTGTTTCGATATAGAAAATATCCAACACTTCTACAGCTTTGCTTTTCTGTTGTCATGTTAATAACTTTTTCAATGATCTATATATGTAACTAACATCGTTTCAAGCTTTCGTGTACCAAAGGTGTGACGTATTGGAGATTTTTTTTATGTAGCGTATTAGTAAGGTGATACTTTTTCTTACTGATAAGGAGAGAACATAAGAAAATTAAAGAAATAAATATTGCCAGTTAAAAAAAAAAAAATTCCGCTTTTCATCTACTTTTGTCTTTAAAGCTAGACGGATTCACACGGTAATTACATTGTTTCGATATAGAAAATATCCAACACCTCTACACGTTTAGGCTCTGCTTTTTCTGTTGTCATGTTAATAACTTTTTCAATGATCTATATATGTAACTAACATCGTTTCAAGTTTTCGTGTACCAAAGGTGTGACGTATTGGAGATTTTTTTTATGTAGCGTATTAGTAAGGTGATACTTTTTCTTACTGATAAGGAGAGAACATAAGAAAATTAAAGAAATAAATATTGCCAGTTAAAAAAAAAAAAATTCCGCTTTTCATCTACTTTTGTCTTTAAAGCTAGACGGATTCACACGGTAATTACATTGTTTCGATATAGAAAATATCCAACACCTCTACACGTTTAGGCTCTGCTTTTTCTGTTGTCATGTTAATAACTTTTTCAATGATCTATATATGTAACTAACATCGTTTCAAGCTTTCGTGTACCAAAGGTATGACGTATTGGAGATTTTTTTTTTATGTAGCGTATTAGTAAGGTGATACACTTTTTCTTACTGAAACGGAGGACATAAAAAATTAAAGAAATAAATATTGCCAGTTAAAAAAAAAAAAAATTCCGCTTTTCATCTACTTTTGTCTTTAAAGCTAGACGGATTCACACGGTAATTACATTGTTTCGATATAGAAAATATCCAACACCTCTACACGTTTAGGCTCTGCTTTTTCTGTTGTCATGTTAATAACTTTTTCAATGATCTATATATGTAACTAACATCGTTTCAAGCTTTCGTGTACCAAAGGTGTGACGTATTGGAGATTTTTTTTATGTAGCGTATTAGTAAGGTGATACACTTTTTCTTACTGAAACGGAGGACATAAAAAATTAAAGAAATAAATATTTCAAATTAAAAAAATTATTTTTTGCCAACAATAACTAAACGGAGAGCATTGTAATAATACGATGTATTATGATTATTTGTTTAAATATTAATATTTTTTGACTGAATGATTATTTTTTTATTAATATGTCATGTCTAACACTTTTTCAATATCCATAACTGTATTTCATATTAAAACATTGTATGCAAGCTTCGTTTCTGACGAATACTTGAGCGCGGGACACGTATAGTACGTTTTTTTTTATACTTGAGCGAGTCACGTACTAGTACGTAGTATTACATTGTTTGTGTTACAAAAAAATATATACAGGATAAAAGCTAATGTTCTTGTCTACTACATAGATTCTGGAAAAATTAGACAAAAACTAGTTTTTACATTTCGATGCTGAACCACAGAACGAGAAGGTTGATTATCAATTGTAGATATAAAATTAACTTTTTATTTATCCTTGCGGAAATAATGAATTTAACGAAGAAATTATGATGAAATCTTCGCTGACGCATTATCAGATGTTTCGTGTAATAGTTAATTTTTTATGAAGTAAAAAAGTTATATATAAAATTAGAAGAAATAAAATATATACTACTATTTCTATTTAATTTTCATATTACGGTACTATTATAAATTTATACTATAAATATATTGTTTGTTTTACAATCTTTTGATTGTTTTTTATTTCATTTATAACTTTGTTTATATATTTTATTTAAAATACAGTGTTAAAAATTAAAATTTTCGATCTATTGAGATTACTTAATTTTATACGCGCAAAAGGTGATACTTTTTTAAAATGGAGAGAACAGATAAAAATATTCTGAAATCAGTAATTCAGCTAGTCTTTCTCGTTTCTAGCTACAGTAACTTATATTGTTAACACTTTTACGATTTTGTTATATTCATTCGGACTAAAGGGTCTCCAATTTTTTCTTTAATCTTTATGAGTCAATAACATAGGCTGTTTTCAGTTTTGTACAATTCTAAAGTGGATTTTTTCAAATATTATCTTACTAGCATATAATCATATGATAGATCAGTAAATTTTTAATTCGAGAATTGTAAAGTACCCTATGAGGCAGGTAAAAAATGGTTTGTTTTTTGGCTGAGAATATCTTACACGCTAATAATTTGTTTATATTCATACTCCTCTAAGCCTCCCGATACTGTTGCTTTTTCGCTGATTTGAAAGTAATAGTAAAAAAGTTTTCAATTTTGTTGAAATTATCGTCATATTAATATTTTTTACAGTAAAATGGAAGTAAGGAATGAAACTATCAACTACATAGAGGAAATATAATTTGTTGAAAAAAAAAAAAAAAATGATGATTAAATTTAAAATTATCACATATTACCGAATTTATTATTAACGAATATAAAAGAAAATTATTTACATATCTAAGTTCATGATAAATAATCAGAAATATTTAAATATTTACGAAATGAAAAATGGTTAAAATGACGGCATAATGTAGAAAGAAAAAAGATTTTTGAAGGTCTAGATTTCGAACATTTATAAAGAAAGCACTTTTCGCTGTATATGAAGCATATTTATACCAATTTATTTTAAAGGATCGATTGTGAAAATCTTTATCTCTTTGAATTGTTATCCTAACAATCAAATCGAATTTGGATAAATTATCCATTCCAGAACCGCTTCATAAATTCACAGACGGACAGATAACTATGTATTTTTGTAAGTATATGTATGTACGATGTATCTTAGTTTAAAATCTTTTATTTGTTTGTATATTAAACGCTGACATATTTATGAAATTTTGTTATTAATAAATTTGATTAAGATGTTTAGATTAAATTCAACGATAAAAATTGTTTTAAAAAAAAATATAATTCATCATATTGAGATTAATTAGTCACTTAAACATTTACTGCAACGTATTGTGGCGCAATAGCGCGACGGCTTCAGTACGAAATCTGTCGAATCCTTACACGATGAATATAAATTTAATCTAATTACGTTTGTGATGAATGTACGCGTGGTGGCATCAAGTATTTTTAAAATATTTTTTATTACTTTTTCATAAAACGGTCCAATTAATAAATTTTAAAAACATTTTACAATTCTTGAATTTACATTTTACAAAACGTTGTCGAGTCAACTAGTATATATTATATTATATATAATATATATATATATATATATATATAAAATAAAATTATTTTTTGCATTTTAAACTCACTTCTAGAATAAACAGTAATTTTTCAACTGATTGGTTACCGGAATAATCATTTCACACGTTACCTAATAAATAGGCCTAGCACACAGATTTCAAGTCTTTTCCTTGAGACGAGATGTAATTTATCATCAAATATTTTCTGTTTGTGTTCTTTTCCCTACATAATGTGTTATGTAGTTCTAAAATAAAAATGTTTTGTAAGTTTGATAAATCAACTCGTCATTTTTTTACAGTATTCTTAAAAATGTTGACGTTTTTTAAATAATTTATATTTTATATATTTTTTATATATATATATAAAAATAAAATGTTATTTGTTGATATATGTATAATATCATATTATATCCATTTATATAATATGATTTTTTTAGGCATATATTTATTACATATATATTTTTTATATATAATATACAACACAAAAACAAACCTTTTTAATATATATATATTTTTTAATCATTCGCTACAGTATAACAAATTGAGAATATAACTAAGCACTATTTGTATAAATTTTACTCATGTTTACAATAGTCCTTTGTAGCAATTATTGGAGTAGGCTATAAAGCTATTTTAGAAATTTTAATATATGTTGTAAACTGTTAAATTATATAAATCATATATATTTATAATGTAACACAAAAATTATTTAAAATATTTAAAAAATTTTTCTAATTCTAAATAAAATATTTTTTAATGTCTTAACAAAGAGCGTCTGTTAAAATTACGATACATTTAAATTTTTCTGTTATAAGATGAAAAATTTTCTTAAAAAATTTTTACTGTTACAAATTTTTTTTATTTTATACTGAAATTATAATTTTCTTAATTAAAAAATTCTTTCTATCTTATCTTTGGTTATGTTCGATCTGAGCGATTATTGTGTATGTCTCTTGTCTGTCTGCTATAATATGTTCGTTTACAGCTTTAAATAAATTTTAATTGACCAGTAGGTCTCTTATGTGACCGATTTAAGCAATACTGCAACATTTGGCTTTTTAGTAGAGGCGTAAAAAAATAATACTATAATGTCCTCATTTTTTATAATTATTGAATTATAATTTATCTTATCTATATATATATATATTATAAAATATATATAAAATAATATATGATATTTTATATATATATATATATATATATATATATATATATAAAAAAAATATATTATATATATATATATATATATAGATATAAAATATATATATATATAAATATATATGTAAATGTATGTATGTAATTTTTGTATAAAAAACATACAATAATATGCTAGATCAAAAGTCATACTTTTTATATCTTATACATGAAATCCATACAACAGAGAAACTTTTACAACATTGAGCACCAGACAATGTAATCCTGGACACACACATTTTCAAGTAATCTCAATTAAAAGACTACGAATAATCCCTAAAAAAAGATTGTACATGTAGGATTAACAACTTTAGTATTTTTTTATAATTTGACTTAAATTCCAAATTTCTATAAAAAAAAAAAATGTTCCTTTTTTAAATAATTTTAATGTTAACGAAAATCACGCGATATCAAAACTCCTATTTTTTATCACGATATCAATATTTGCTTGTAAGAATATTTTCATTTTGTGCAATTCTTAATTTTCTAGCTTCAAAATTTATTTTTATTTATATGAATATGTTATCGATCTCGAAACTTAATTATATTTGTTATAATGTTCTTCTATGATTTACCAAAGGACAGTCATAATTCCAAAATTGACATAGTCATTGTTTTTCTAAAAATCCTGAATTTATATCAGAAATACGGAATTAAAAACCCAAATTATGTAAAATTATTTATATTTATCCAATTTTACTTAGCAGAATAATATTTTATTCATGCTAATCACATAGCTCTTCTGTTTGTAAATAAATCAAATAAATATACAAAAATACAAATTGTATAGCATCGCTTTTATAAATAAAGATGGATGTAATATTAAAATAAAAATTTGAGTATTTATTAATCGATAGGTCCGGCATTAGTCGTTTTAAAAAAGTAGACCGTAGCGCTAACTAAAACCAATTCTTATTATTTAAATTTATGTAAAGAAATGTAAAATGTTTTAAAATTTACTTTATCATACATTTTTAAAATAGCAATACAATTTTATTCTTAAATTCATGTTAAATTAAAAAATAAAGCTACTGAAAAAATTCTTTTAATAAATATCATTATTAAGTATTTTAAAAATAAACTTTTTTCAAATTAGTCACCAATTTAATCGAAAAAATACTGTGAATTGATACACTGAAAGTATGCATTC
>CM063509.1:64507813-64637813 GCA_032207245.1 Pardosa pseudoannulata
ATTGTCAAGGCTAACAAGGTCATGAGTAATTAGGGTAGCAAGTCGGTATGAGTTTACTTTTCCATGAAATACTCTATGCACGAAGTACCACCAAACGATATGATTGTTTAGCCATTTTTTTCCATACATATATTATTCTGCTTAATTTTTTTTCTTGTTATTTCGTGGAAGATATGAAGACTAAAGCCTGTCAATGACTTATTGGGTTTCCGTCCTCGTTTCAAGGGTAAAATGAAAATATAAAAGAATTAATTTGCTGAAAATTGTTATTTTGGAGTGCGAAACGTGACGGTTTTGTACCTGCAGATTGGGCGAATAATAGAGACGGGGGAGATCTCTGAGAGTATATAGCATGTGACTCAAACTTGTGAATGGAAAAGGGTGAAAAAAATCTGGTGAATGAACGTCTGGAGGGGAAATATTTTAATGGATTAGCAACGAGGGAAAAACAAACAAGAAACGAGGTAAATGTACGAAAATACCGCATTAGAAAAAGCGAATCAGTCTGGTGGGAAATGGGAGAAAATACATTTATACTTTTTGTTTTGAAGTCAAGGCTGGTTCTGAAATATGTTTAAGCTATGCAGCGCCCTCGGGCGGTGAAATAAGGGGAGGTATTCTCACTGTCACATTATGAACACTTCAAAACAAAAAATATAAATATACTTTTCCCCATTTCCCGTCAGACTGATTCACTTTTTCAGTATTTGCTTTCAGCTTTTGTAAATGCAGTATTTTCGTATATTTGCTCTGTTTCTTGTTGCAAAGTCAAGCCTGGTTCTGCCGCATGTTCAAGGTATGCAGCGCACTCTGGCGATGAAATAAGGGGAGATATTCCCACCACTAGGTTACGAACACTGAGTTCCACCAGCTGGCGCCTATTCCCATAGCGATAGCTGAATGTGTAGAATTCCGGAATTCGTGGATTAGAATCTCAATGATGGCATCGGTGTTCTTAGCCGTTCGGAATCGGCTTTAAGTAGTAGGTCCCTGCCTCATTAGCCCTCGGGCAGCGAAACAATGCATCGTAAAGCTTCAAACCAACTAAACCAACCTTCCAACCCGAATTTTAGAGAACTCATTAAATTGGTCTAGCATTCTTCACAGCCATACGAAGTATGAATGGGTAGGAAGCTACTCTTCGATACCAAAATTCGGGGATTCGAATCCCTTTACTGTCATAGTTGTTCATAGATGTTCTTTTATTAGTTTTAAGCAAATGTTTTCGGTTTCATTTGAACCTCATCTAGCAAAATAGTAGACTGCAGCGTTCCAAACCAAACTAGATTCATAACATTCCAGGTATTTTAAATTATGCACGTGGTAATTTATCCTGTTGGTACAAACCAAATATAAATTTATATTAACTAATATTCTATAATTT
This sequence comes from Pardosa pseudoannulata, assembly GCA_032207245.1. Lineage (NCBI taxonomy): Eukaryota > Metazoa > Arthropoda > Arachnida > Araneae > Lycosidae > Pardosa > Pardosa pseudoannulata. Next base: position 64,509,198 of record CM063509.1, read on the forward strand.
TCTGGCAGAGATATTTTGTTTATTTTGCTTAGTTTCGGAATTTGAATTCCAAACTTGCACATGTTGTCGTTGGCGATGCTATTTCTTCTTTATTGTGAATACACACACCGTGCATAGTTGAGGAACCCTATTTTCGTCAAATAAAGGATGTTGCAATCTAAATTCAACTTTGAATTATTTTAATTAATTTATTAATTAACCGTCCCCTCACTAGAGGAGAAAAGTTAGTGAAAATATTCCACGTTTTGAATTAAATACCTCGGTCAATTTTTGTTGTACTAAAATAAAACTTCTTTTAAGTTTGTTGATATATGTATAAATTTTTACTAATCATAACTAACAGGGCTTCGAACCGGAACTGAACCGAAAACCGGAAAAAACCGTTATTTTGGTCGGAACGAAAACCGGAACTGAACCGAAAAAAATATCGGTTTATTTCGGTTCGATATATCTTTCAGTCATTTTGTTACTGTTACCAACTTATCAATATTTTCTAATTTAACGTCAAAATTTATAATTATCATTACATGTATACTGCTTCTCGATTTCCTATTTTGATATTCACTAGTATTTTTCTGTTTCAGTTTCGCATGAAACTACTTGTAGAAGACATATTTAATTCAGTTGATTAAACTAGAAGTATAGATGATTTTTTAAGAAAAATATCGAGTTATATTTTATTTTTCACATTTCAGCATGCGATCATCCACGGATGTTTGTATAGACTGTTTAGATCAGGGAGGAGTAAATAGACAGGAGAGGCCCTAAGTGACGTAGCATGAAGCATCTATCAAATCTTCTGCGCATCAAATGGGTGTTTGGTAATGGCGGCGATTCAAATGTTTCGTAATAGTAGTATTTCATTGGGCCTGCTGTTTGTATCAATTCACATAGTGTACCAATTAAAAAAAGAATAAAATCTTCTAAATTTTGATAGAATTACATTTTTTGTTTATGATAGAATTATATTTTTAGTACAAATAAGAATATACATAAAATGAAATTATTCATTTGGAACTGAAACGAAAACAGTTATTTTTGGCGGAGCGAAAACCGGAACTGAACCGAAAACCGTTATTTTTGGCGGAGCGAAAACCGGAACTGAACCGATATTAATTTTTTAGTTGAACTGGAACGAAATGCGGAACAAAAAAAATTACGGTTCGCAGCCCTGCTATAAACAAACCTGAATGTCTACCTGAATGTTCTCCTTTAAACCATTTTTGTAAATGAAAATATGTGTATGACTAACTTTTGTAAGAAATAAAGCCTTTTAAGGACTTAATGCACCCTATATAACAGGGGTGATCAAACTTTTGGGATCCGTGGTCTACTCCCCATTTAAAAAATCGAAGGCGCTCTACCAATGGCAGAGCTAAATTAACGTAACGTAACAAAAAAAAAAAGGTAAATTATCTAATTTTTCTAAAAAAAAAAAAACTTAATATTAATATTTACAAAATAAAAATTAACTGACGAAAATAATCAAAGTATTCATATATCAAAAATTGACCATCCTATTCACTTCGTTTAGTTGAAATTTGGCACGGTATAATATCTGCGACAAGTTTATCATATTGTGGCTGGCACAAGCTTATTGCAATGAGTAAACACGAAATTAAATGTTCGAATCAGTACCATATAATGATTATATGGTACTGATTCGATTATATTATAATCTAATCATACCACTTTGTCAAGTTGTTTCTATTTAATTCTCCACTGTAAAACGACAAATTCATTGTACTATTTTGCACAGTTTGTTTTAAGTTTTAAAGCGTAAACTGTAGTAAATTTTTATTTTAAATAATTCATTAATTCTATGTCATAAGTCATAAATTAAATTGTTAATATCCGAGGTCATTATCGGGATGGTCACGCAGACTACCTAAAATGTCTTCGTGGTCGACCAGTCGACCGCGGTCGAAGTCTTGGTCACCCCTGCTACATAAGTTGTATTAAGTTGTATTTAACGTGTGCTGAATTCTATAACCGCTTTTGTTTCGATATAAATATAGTGAAACATTGATAATCCAGAAACATATAATGCGGCATTAATTGTATATTCTATTTATTTACTTTGTAAAATGCTATTATTATTATTTGTCATTAGGCCTTCAACCTATCTAAATTGGTATATTATTGGTATATTTCTTATTAAATAAAAAACAATGGCCTGTATTTCTGCTAATTTGAAATATATTAAGTAGTTTCGCATGTAATTTTAATAATTTGTTTGGGTTTTTCTAAGAAAATATATCTTTTTAAGTCCTTATATATATATATATATATATATATATATATATATATATATATATATATATATATATATATATACCACACCCAAGAGCTATTAACTTAATGTACACACTTCTTTAACGTTTAATATTTATTTGTACACAAAATCCATACGTCTATCCGTGTTACTAATAATAACGAAAAGCTTATATTTCCACGAAAAACTTATTTTCAGCAAACGTAGCACCACACGGCGCCCGCCGCTGTGGTGCCTCATCAGAATGCTCATTGGTGCCGAGAAACCGAAAGTCCAGTCCACGTGCAAAGGATTTCACAACACGCTGGCGCAATAGAACGAACTGTTCCTCGTTCGGTCAGTGGATTAAATTATGTTTATTAATTGTTTTTCAACATTTGAATATCATATATTCTGCGAAAAACATCTTCACAGTTTTTAAAAACAAAACCAGAGGTATGGTGTTACAGATATAAATTATACACTTTCTGTAAGACACAATGAATGGTAAAATTTGGACTGCTCTGTTAAAATTCGTTTCTTTTTTGTCTAACAAAACAACATTGTTTTTCAGCGAATTATTTCAATAAATAGAATATATCACCGAAATTACTTTACCATACTAAAACATTTCCCTTTATATTGATGAAATACTTCTTTACATTTCTATGAAAACAAAAGCTTACAATATATAAATTTAAACATTAACCGTCTGCAAAATCGCACCCTTACATGGCGTCTGTTTTTCCAGCTGGAAATGGAATCGCTTCACGGAAGTCCTCCTGCTCCCAACGCTTAATAAACCGTACCGTTGGAGTGGTTCCAGGAAAAATGAGCTGCACTTGCCTCAGTGCCAGGTATGCTGGCCGCCTAACTCACCGGATCCCATACGATATAAAGCGTGATTTTCTCATAGTGCGCAGTGCAGAGTTCACATCAAAAATTTCGCAATATCTCGGATTTGCGTAACCGTAGCTTAACATATGGTACAATCTGTCTCCGGCAGCATCTACCGAGGACGCACATGCGAGAATACAAGCTGTGAGCGCCAAAGGTGGGTCAACATAATATTAAATATATAATAATATTGGCTCTATTATATATATATATATATATATATATATATATATATATATATATATATATATATATATATATATATATATATATATATATATATATATATACAGTAGAACCTCGATTATCCGAATTGGGACCGAACCTACTTTAGATAATCGAAGTTTTTCGGATAATAGAGAATTCATCAATAATCATCTAGTTTAATATGTAGCATCGTCATTGGTGCAATAACATTCGATTGTTCTGGGACTCAGCAGTATGACCTACAAAATTTCGAAATGGGGTGTGTTTTTGTTTAGAACAGGGATGTTTGAAAGTGAAGAAGAGTACACTCATGCCGAGAATTGTGCTTGAGAGAAGGAATTCTAAAAAAGGGAATTCCAAAATATTTATCTGCACTCTTAGTTTGGAAAGGACGGCTTGATTACAAAAGGAATGTAGGATATGCCGAACGATGGCCGATTGGTTTTAGGGTGCTGGCCTTCGGATCTGGAGTTCGAATCCCACTGTGGCATGAATGTTCGTAGCAGTTTGGAATCGGCTTTAAGCAGTAGGTCACGGTCTCATTAGCTCTCGTTGCAAAAAGTAGACCGTAGCCCTACTAACGAAACCAAACCAAACCTAATCCGGCAATGCGTATTCCCCTCCGATGTCTAATTATCCATGTTTTACCGTTCCGTTATCTTAACCAGTGATTAAAAAACAAAAAATGAAAGTTATTGATTGATGTGAATGTCATCAAGAACATTTTTAATAAATGTTTTAAATGTATACAATTTTTATGTTGAGGTTTTGTACTTCAATCAAATATTCCTTTCTTGTAAATTTTAATGCCATATATTTTTATCCAACATAATTCTTTATTCAACAACAAAGAATGCTGTAAAAATTTGAATGTTTAAAAAAATTGAGATTTATCGTCAATCGCTCCCTTAATATTATTGTGTTGAATATAAAACTAATAATTTCCTTTATATTAACTTAAATCTTTGCATTTATTTCTGTTTGTAGGATATTTCTCCACGACGAAAAATCCGCGATCTCGAATGCAACTAGTGCCATCTAGTTTCGAATAGAATACTTTAACATATGACAATGATTAAAAGAAGATTATTACACTAATATTTTAATTTTTCATGAGTGTTAATTTAGTAAATAATTTTTAATTATATAAACAAACTACATCTTAATATAATGCGCAAAGAGTTTAAAACCCTTAAATTAAGATAGTGCAAAATATTTGTTATTTTTTATGTGCAATAAATTAATATATATATATATATATATATATATATATATATATATATATATATATATATATATATATATACACACACACAAGCGTAAGGTGTTTAGTAAAATGCCTAACTGGCTTTTTTCTCCGCAAACGTTAGTTGTAAATATATACTTCTAATAAGGAAATATGTTTCAAATAAAATAAGTGATCCTTGTATGGTGTTTTTAAATTTAAAAATTCACTTTTGCGGAAATTACAAAATTAAATTTTTATACGGTCCTCACATTTAAAAGACTGAAACTTGTCTTAAGAATCGTAACACAAAAACTTCCGCTTCTCTGTGATAAAAATTGACTGAGGTGTTTAGGGAAAATACAAAGACTTTTTTTTTCTTAAGGGGTTGTTTACAAAATTAATTACAGTAATTCGAGGTTGAAATCTATATGCAATGCCTCTTTCACGGCATAATGAAGGGGAATTAACCACTTCCCTTACAAATTTAAAAAATCAAAAATTGCAAAAAATCATCAATTTTTTTTAAATTTTATTACCAAATACGAGGAAATGAAACAAAACAAAATATGTTGGTTTTAATTTGAATTTTTAATTTTTTACAGGTGTAAAAGTGCTGTGGTGTAGTACATTGCCGTTGTTATTTCAAAGCATTTTATAACCCAAGTTTACTTTATATCGTCTTTAATTATAGTAAAACGCCACTGATCTATATTACAACATTCAAATATTGAACAAAAGATAAGAAAATAGGCTAAAAAAATATTTTAAAAAAATTAAAAATTAAAAGAAGCACTCCACGTGCAATGCCTAAAAAAATTGCCAATAACCAAGAGAACGCTGCATTCTTTTCCTTCCTTCTTTCTACTCAGGCAACCCTATACTTTTCCCCATTATCCTGTGCTGATGTATTCGTTGTTCCATTGTCCTTTGCACAATGCATCCTTTCCCAGCTCTGCCCAGAAGGACCGGGACTCCAAGGATGGTTCTGAATCGCCTCCTGGAGACCAATCACAACTCTCCAAAATTTGGTGAAGTTTAAGTGTAATTGTTTTCACAGGCCACACTACACGCTTCTTGGAGTCGCGAAAAAAAACTTGGGCATTAAACCCACAACGTGTGAGTGCGGCGAGCAAATCAGTTTTGCAAACCTTATGTGAAACATAGCTGCACTCTCACAAAAAGAATTTAGTTTTAATGTTACTTTAGTATCCCGATTTATCTCGGGCAAATGGAAAAAAGTTAAATATAAGTCTTTGTTGATAGTTTTTGAAACAAGGGACAACACAAAGTGATACCTGACATTATGTACACTGGTATCTGGTCTCTTTCCTCACTGGCTTACCCCAGGAATCTGTTTTACAGGAACACAGAGTACACTTGTTGGATTTGATTTTTTAGTAGCAGAAATAACATCTGGAAAATGCCTTCAGGCTAACCGGAATGGTAAAGGACTATTGCTGGGCCTTCCAGATGTGGCAGAAAACTCATCGCAGGAATTTTCTGAAATTAGTTTTCCAACCATTTTAAAACACGTGACCAGCCCTGCTAAAAGAGCCTCAAAACCAACAAAACTTTGACAACTGTCAATCAAAGTTGGATATTTCCTTTCATTTCCTCCAGGCCAAGTAAAAACGTGATAAAACAAATCCAGGGTATCTGCCAAAATAAAATTTTTCAAATCCATGACTTTTCATGACTTTCCCTGATTTAGACCAACTCTAAATTATTGTATCCATATATTAATAGTACTACCCAGATTGATAATGCTGTGTTGAAACTCACTGATGAGGTAAATTTATCTATTCAAAATTCGACGAAGGAAACTTCTAGGCCCAAAGTTCACGAACTCCCGAGGGAGATTCGTGAACTTATCAAAAAACGCAACACAGCTAGAAAATTATATCAGCACCTTCGCACCCCTGATTCACGGCAAGAGTATTTTGCCCTCAGCGCTGCCGTTAAGATTAAGATTCGTGAACATCGTGACGAGAAATGGGCTTATTTTATCTCAAGTCTTGCTGTATGTGACAATTCACTCTATAAATTCCAGAAACGTCTCCGGAGCAGGACTGGTTATCACTATCCCCCAATAGATGGCGCCACTATGACGCACTTTGATCCTTTTCGGCGGAAACGATTGCCGATACATATCAAAATCAATTCGCGCTCCTAATGCGGATCTAGTGTACGAAGATCACGACTCTCTTGTTAATGATACTGTTAGTAATTTCCTTGCCTCTCCCACTCAGTATATTATTCCCAAAACGAATGTAATAGAAGTTATGAATATTATTCAGGGACTTAAAGCTTCGAAATCACCAGGTTGTGATAAAATCCCTAATAGAGCTCTAAAAATCTTCCCTCCTAATATCCTTATTTATTTTACTTCCTTAATCAATAGTATTCTCAAATATAAGTACTTTCTTACTTCTTGGAAAATCGCTATTGTCTGTCCCATCCCTAAGCCAAATAGTAATCTGGCTAAACCTGAAAATTATCGCCCCATTAGTCTCCTGAGTACTGTCAGTAAGGTTACCGAGCGTATAATTCTCAACCGACTACAGACACACCTAGATGTAAATAACAGTCTCATTCCAGAGCAATTTGGTTTTAGAGTTGGCCATAGCACAACACATCAGTTGCTTCGAGTTGTAGAGCTCGCTAGCAAGGGACTACAAAAGAAGAAGCCAACTGCTGCACTCTTCCTTGACATTGCAAAGGCTTTTGACCGCATCCCACACGAAGGACTTATTTATAAGTTAATTCAGCTCCGTGTACCGGATGCACTTATACACTTATTAGTACACTACCTTTGCAATCGTTCTTTCAAAGTCCGTATCAACAACACTTTTTCTAACTGTAAACCCATCACTGCAGGAGTCCAACGAAGGCTCTATTTTAGGACCTACTTTATTCAACATTTTTATTAATGACATTCCTAAATCTAACTTAACTTCTATTGCACTCTATGCTGATGATACGGCAATTTATACTTCTGCACATCACATAAATAGTGTAACTGCTTACATTCAACACCATTTATCTGCTCTGGAAACATGGTTCACGAGATGGAAGATTAAAATAAATCCTGGCAAATGTTAGGCAATTTATTTTAGTCGTTCCTTCAAACTTCCTCCTCGGTTGCAATTACACGGCGAGGTAATCGAACGGGAGAACTCAGTAAAGTACTTGGGTGTCACCATCGATAGATGACTCACGTGGAATAAGCATATCACGAATGTTAGAAATGTTATGATAGCCAGGAAAGTCGAACTTCGTTCACTCTTATTTGGCCCACATTTATCTATTCATAATAAAGTATTACTGTATAAAACAGTAATACTTCCTGCTGCCATTATGGTCTTTTGCGTTCCCAGGAAATTTAAATTTGCTTAATCGTGCTCATAATCAAATTCTACGAGGAATAGCAAGAGCTCCACGTTACCTCCGTAATGATGTCATCGGAAGAGATCTTAATATCTTAACTTTTAAAGAAATCTGTATTAAGCATTCCATTAAATTTTATAATAATATTAATAACGAAATTATTGCTGAGCTTCCTGATTATAATTTTAGGGAGGCGAGAAATCGCAGGCGGCCTCGTGCTCCAATGTTCCCGTAAATCATTTTCCCTTTAATTTTTTTTCCAAATTTACTTAATTTTCAAACGTTCGCGCTGATACAAGATGGCGCCACTATGACTCTTGTTTCCCCTCAGAATTTCCATCATCATCTATCCATAAACTTCCTTCTTAAGTTTTCCTTCTTCCTACTATCCCTAAACTTCCTTCCTACTTATCACCTTAACTTGTTAAATTAACTTTAAAAAAAAATTAAAAATTTATAAAATAAAAATAAAAATTACAAAATTATTAAAATTGTGATGCTTGCATCCTCCAAAAATATTTCTTTATTCCTTAAATTTTAGTATCAGTTCATAGAACTGTACTTTTTCTTTTCTCTATTTTGTTTTATTATTTGCTATTTAGGGCCCTTCATAATTTTTCTTAATGATTTCTCTCATTAAAATTCTTTTCATGATAAAATGTACTTTAATTTACTGATGCACACCTTGATGAGTAATCTCACCTTCATCACTGGGGATTTGGCTTTTGCCCAGGTGCCCCAAACAAGCTACAATTCCAGTTAGGTTTTTCCGTACAGTGCTGAAAACTTTTAACATACAGCATTACCAGTGGTGTGCGGTCCATATGTCCAGGGTGTGCACTGCACACCCTGGCAAAATTATGAGGGACAATAATTTTCTGCACCTATGTATACCTATAATTATATGGTATATAATAAATATTATTTATAATATATTAAAATATGTTGATTTGCTTGCTTGTATTCCTTCAGTGCGTGTGGTACTAGGTGTTGCACCATGTAGCGCACAAACGAACATAAGTTCTGATGTGTACGCACTGAACACTAATTTGAAAATCATGCTTTATATGTATGAGTTACTGGAGAAGCACAACATATTATGGCACTGAGGCAAGTGCAGCTATTTTTATTGCTCTTGGCATTCAGACTCATCCTAAGGTAAGGTTTATAAAGCGTTGTATTAGAGCGGGGACTTTTGCTTTTTTTAACTGATTAACTGGACATACAATTTTGCAGACTGTTAATGTTTAAATTTATATATTGTAAGATTTTGTTTTCATGGAAATATAAAAGAAGTATTTCATCAATATAAAGTGAAATGTTTTAGTGTTTTAAATTAATTTTGGTGATGTATCATATTTATTGAAACAATTAGCTGAAAAACAATGTTGTTTTGTTTTAAAGAAACGAATTTTAACAGAACAGTCCAAATTCTACCATTCATTGTGTCTTACAGACAGTATATAAGTTATATTATGTAACACCATATCCCTGGTTTTGTTTTTTAAAATTGTCAAGATGTTTTTCGCAGAATATATGATTTTCAAATGTTAAAAACGATTAATAAATATAATTTTATCCACTGACCGAACAAGAAACAGTTCGCTCTATTGTGCCAGCGTGCAGCGAAATCCTCTGCACATGGGATAGAAGTTCGGTTTGTCGGCACCGCAGTGGTGCTACGTTTGCTGAACATATAAGTTTTTTGTGGAAGCCTGAAGTGTTGCTTTTTCGATGTCGATATGATACCATACAACAAAAGACATGATTTTTGCTTCAGTGCTAGTAGAATTCTCATAAGTTTAGCTGTTTTTATAGTTATAACTCGTAGGTAAATATTTTATTTATTGTAATCTTTAAATTTATATTCATAATAAATAACCCGTTTCAGAATGGAGAACTCAGATGTCTCAATAATTACAGATTTATTGGAAAATCCATGTTCTCTGTACACCCTGCCTGAAAACCTACCGCACGCCACTGAGCATTACTGAGTGAAAAGAGGAAAATTAAGCACTTTTTTTTTTTGCAAAATTTACTATTTAGTTGCTGAATTGTAATCTTTTAGCTGTTCAAAATTTTTGTTATTTTCCATAGAAATCTGAGAAGTTTCTGGAGTTATCAAATTTTCTCATTTCTCCGGAGAGTCTAGAGTATTTGGCATGTCTATGGAATTATGCTAGAAAACCATTGATAGAATCAAATTTAAGCAATAATGACAACTAAGCTATAACTTATTGTTTATTCACAATCAACACATTTCTACAATATCTATTGATTGTATTCTATGATGAACTTGAATGCCATTGCCAGTTTCAGACTGCAAGACAAATCCATTTTTGACAAGCGTGGAAGTGAGAAATGCCTAATGTCTAAAACAGTTCAGCTTAAAATTTTTCTTTAATAAAAAATCTAAAAGCCTAAACAATGTTTTATACATTACTGTATTATTTTATAGCATATTTTTTTTCAAATTTCTTCTGATTAATAAAAAAGAAACTTATTTCTTCAAAGACATTTTTATCTGTTTCAAAATTTCCATATATAAATACTTAAATACTACTTACTCATCATTGATGAGTGGAGGCAACACTACATTTATTAAAAAAGTTAAAAATGTCTTTTTGAAGAAATAAAATCTTTTTTAAAAAACACAACCTGTTTAAGCATCCAAATTTGAACTCTACTTTCCACATATTTTTTGTAGATTGTTTTGTTGCAGTCTGAAACAATTTCGAATCAGTTTTGAATCAAATTTCAAACTTTTTCACACAGAAACACACACAAACGGACAACGTGATGTCTGTACAGTTACAGAGAATTAATCAAAAACAGTTCATTTGTTGATAAAGTACTGTTCAATTTTTTTCTTCAACTTCTTTTAAGTTTGCCACTCTTTATTGTAGAACAAACGGCAACCTTTATGCAGGAACCTGAAATGTTAAGGATATGATTTATTTCAATACATAAAAGTCATAAGTTTAAATTTTTTTTTTAAATTTCATACGATATAAAAATCTAGAATTACTCAGAAATAAAAAAAATTATTTTTTTTTGCTCTTAATAAGATAGACAATTTACATATAAATACGTACACACTGTGTGTGAGTGTATATATATATATATATATATATGTAATCGATTTTTTATAAAACTCTTTGACAAGGAGAAAGCTTAACAGCTAGCAGTAATAAAAATGCAGCCGGGCCGACATTGAACAAAATGGTACAAGTCTAATTGAAACTTTATTCCAGAGCAGCTACAACGCACATCTATTCTACTGGACAACAGACAAAGAAAAGCCACAGAGCTCATTCAGATCGAACAGAGGTGCACCCAAGAGCAAAGACAGAAACAAATTTCCCACGGTAAAAAAAAACCTTATAAGCGAATTAAATGCAATATCAGTAAAATGTGAGACCATTTGCCATCAACAGCTGGGAAACGTGCTGAATAGATAAAGTTTACATTTTTAGTATAGACAGCTTTATGAAGAATTTTAAGTGGAAAAAACTCCTTTGATTAAACTATTTAGAGGCTGGGATAAAGATTTAAATGTATTAGAATGGGAGAGAGGTTTTTAAGGAAATATTAAAGTTAAATAATTTTGATATATTACATATACATTCATTCATATATATATATATATATATATATATATATAAAGGGTAATCAATTTTTTCTGTTTGACGGTGTGGCTGCAGCATATATACACAAATCACCAATACAGGCATTTGTTTATTCAAGAAGTGTTTGTGTAAAATGCTGAAACTTTAACAATTGTAACATTACTTGTGAATGTATTTGAATATAACCGACATAATATTATCTTTTTTTTTTTTTTTTTTCCTGCCGAAATGACGAAACCAGTAAAAATTCATCTGAGAATGGAAAAATGTGTGTGGTGAGGCTTATCTGCTAGAAAATACCAAAATGGAATGGTACTCGAAACTTCAATGCTAGGAGCAATTTAACTCACGTTGCAAGTCAGTCTGGAAGTCTATCCACATACAAAACAGAAAACAAGAGGATTTTTGATGATGCAATTAGGGTGAAATGCTGCATATCTGTGTGCTTTCAAAAGATCTTTTAGTTCCATAAAAAAGTCCTTGAAAGTTTCAATAGTTTCTGTCATCTTGCAGGTTGATGCAAAGAAGAGACAAAACTGCAGAAGACAATTTTTTAATTTTTCAAGCAGCAGAAGGAGGTATTTTACTAAACAGGTATATCAAACCTAGTGAAGTTTTGGGAGGATTGCATCAATGCTCAAAGCTATTTCGGATGGCTGGTATACCAAATATAGACTGCAAAGCCTTCAAACAGAAACTTTTACTGTGCCTCATACATATTAAATGAATTTAAGATAATAATAGGGTAAATATCTGAGATTTGCTTCATATACTTGTTATTATTATTGTTTTGTCTAATACAGTGAAGTCTTGATCCATTAATTTTTAAGGGGATGGACATGAGAAATGGATTAAAAAATACAATAAAATGGGCACTATGAACAAATTAATAGTTTATAGTACTAAGAAAAAGTGTTTGGCCTTTTATAAGTTTAGAATGATCCTTAAGATTAAAAAAAAATTTTTGTAACTGATACCTGCTTAGCACCTGTCAATTGCCTTATTGCAAAGAATGAGCATTATATCTACCTGTGTGTCTGTACAAAAATTATTAATTTTTAGAAAGCTTTTTGTGTTTAAAAAACTGTTCAAATTCAGGTTTGTTTTTATCCCTTTTCCCCCTTTCTAATGATATTTCTTTTGGGTCTATACATAGGATCTCTACTGTTGTGACCTCACCAGTTATTTATCTTCTGGTAGTCTAGGAAAACCTCTAGTGAGCCAGAAATATTTTTGACAAGCATACAACCTTGAAACATTCTGATAAACATACAGTTCTCTTAAATTCCATAAAAATATTACTTTTATGAAGAAAAAGGAACAACTGAAATATTTTGATAAAGGGTTGGTTGGTAGGTTGATTGGAGTTTAGTGGTGCTTAATCCTCTTGGGGCAAACTGCACCAAACAAGATGTGGAAACAAAACTTAAAGACGAAATTTACAGATAAAAATTTTGAGGGAAAAATAAAGAAATAAATAAAACATTCAATGCAAAAACAAGAATTAAAGATTTAAGAATTAACTGAAGAAAAACAATTTGAAAATTGAATATTGAAACAAAAATTTAAATTTTGAAGTAAAAAGGGGAACAAGTTTGGATGTGGAGTTTACCCGATGATTAAATTAAGATTCAACGATGGATTACCAAAGAATTTTATATACATAAATCTAAAACAAACAGAAGAGGTTAAAATATGTGCGACTGTGTAAGGTGTCTTGCAATACGCACACTGTTGAGGAGCTTCACCCAGCAAGAGATGTGAGTATTAAGTCATGTCTCCTAGAAGGGAGTTGAGGCCATTTAGTTACCTTTAATTTCTAGCAATTTATTTGCAGGAATGCTAAACCAAGAGATTGATAATAAAGGGAGATAACAAATCTTGGGAAGATACTGTTATTTCTATGTGGATAAATTTGGAATGAAATCAATTGAATAGTGTAGGAGTGATAGATTAAAGTTACATTGCATTTCTACTATGAAAAGAATCCAGCTGAAATGAGGCTTTAATCTTAAAATTAGTAAAATGGCATAAAGTGTACATCTAAAATATACTCAACTGAAATAAGTACTTACCATTTTCAATCACAGATCTTTCTCAGTGAGGACATTGAGAGAGAATGTTGCAATGCTGTCCCCAAGAGAAGAGCTCAGGGCTCGAACACTGTATTGACCAACATCAGTTGATGCACATTTTTCAATAGTTAGTGTGCATGTCTTTTTAGACTTTGTAATTTTGTGGTGAGTGCCCTTCTCTTCTAAAACTTTGCCATCCTTTGTCCAGTTCACTGAAATGAGGAAATATAAATTTATTTAAAAAAAATATTTGATTCAAACAGACTTATAACAAGATATATATATATATGTATATATAGATAGATATATAGATATAAACAGCATACCTTTATCAGCATCTTTTTCAATTTCAGCTGTGAAAGTTACTGGTTGGTTTTCATGAACTGTTTGAGATTCAGGGAACTTTTTGAAGCATGGTCCTTTGATTGGTTCATTAGGAACTGAAATGACAAAAGGTACAGTGTTCAAATTTAGTAACTCTTGTTAATTCTATGTAGTGCTTTATGAAAACATTTGTTTCACTTACTAGTGATAACACAATAACACATCAATTTTCAATCTTTATATTACTAACTCCCCCATTTTAATTTTTAAAATAGATATAAGTATGATTTAAATAATAAAAGCTTTATTAAAAAAGAAACCTGAAAGCTATGATTAATAAAATTATAATAAAAGACATTCTTTTCAGTTGTTAAGATGTGATTTAACAAGTATGTTTTTTGGATATTACAAAAGCTGTAAAACAAAGACCAATAAAAATCTTTGTTTTATACTTTTACTATTTTATTATATATTATAAAAATTAAGGTTTTATTAATATATTTTAACACTTCTCCAGGGGGTTGCGCATCCCAGGTTAGAAACTGAGATAGTAAGGGGTACATGATACAATATATTGACTACTATAAAAGAATGAATTCTGAGCAATAGTAACTGTTAAAAAAATATGTTTTAGTAGATAGATTAAAAAAGTGTCTGACCTAAAACGACTAGAGTACAACTGCTGAAAGCTTCTCCTGCATCATTGAAAGCTTCACAGGTGTAAATACCACAATCTTCAGGGAAAATTTCAGGAATAACTAACTTGTAATCACTTCCTTCAGTTACATATTGGAAGTCCTTGCTATTTTTGATCTCTTTTTCATTGTGCAACCATATAACGTCACATGTTCCCTCACCTGAAAAGAACACAATACCATATTTAATTTTTGTTTCAAGAACACCACATGAAGCTTCTAAAAGGAAATTGGTGAAATAAGGATGTTAGAATAACTTGTGATAAATTTATAAAAGTTTTATATATATAATGAAATTGTTTATTTCTTTTATTAACTCACCAATTTAGATTTCTTTACAACAATGATAATACTTTTTAACTGAATTCAAAATTTTATTCTGCAGTAGCAAATTAACAATTTTGATATCAAACTCTCTTTTTCCCTTAAACTACAAGTTAAATAGGATATCTTTAAGTCACAAGACTAAAAACTTATTAAAAAGTGATTTATAATAATCATACTTTCATAAAATGTTATCTACATCCAAAACAAATAACACATAAAATCCTTACATTCAGCATATTTTTTGAATAACTAATCACAAAACTTAGTCATGAAAACACTAAATACTGAATAATGTAGGTTATAAATAATAGAATTATGTTTCTTAGCAAGAACATTTTTAATCTTAAATAATGAGTCTTCAATATTTATTACAGATTTTATAATTTCACTAGTGCATTTTGATCGCTAGGTGACTAGCAAGTATGAATAAAATTTTAAATTACGTGTTATTACCAAAAGATATATACAGTCTGTATCGATTATATGGTCAGCTGAGTTGTCCAGAAAAATCAGACCATATATACAGAACAATACAACCCTATTGAATTGTGGCAGGATTATATTCACCTACCAGAATGTAGTACTCATAAACAAATAATTATACTTTTAAAAACATTTTAAAATTTAATTTGAGAAGTAAAAACTACATTAAAAATATGCAATATTTTTTTGGGGGGGAAATTTGTTAGCTTACCTTACTAATCAAAGTACAGCACACGTACATTCATGTTCAATGTATTTAAAAATAATCAGATACATAAGTTTGCTTCCTTTTGTTGGTTATTAACACAACTTCTTTTAAATGCTCATCTGCTGCTTCGGAATTAGTAAAATAACACCTGAGGTCATGTATGAGAGAGATAACTTCAACCAATAAACAGTCAGATGTCTACTTGTTATCAGGTGTTGGGGGGGGGACGAGAACTGAGAGTGGAAAACTCCGACAATGAGTGTGCCGACAGATGGCCGAATGGTTAGGGTGCTGGCCTTCGGAACCGGAGTTCGTGGGTTTGAATCCCACTGTGACATGGATGTTCGTAGCCGTTCGGAATCGGCTTTAAGCAGTAGGTCCTGGTCTCATTAGCCCTCGTGTTGCAGAAAGTAGACCGTAGCGCTCCAAACCAACCAACAATGAGTGTACACAAACAAGAAAGGGGGAAAGGGACAAAAATAAAGGTATGAATTAGGTTCTCTTCGATCTCGCACTGATTTCTTAAAAAAAAAAAAAAAAAAACGAAAAGAAAATGACTGTATAAGCGGTACACTTTAACACATCCCTATTAAGTTAGATGGAACTTTAGAAAACTGACCATATAGCCGGTACTGATTGTATATAGATTGATTCTCCTTTTTAAATCTACCAAGAAAATTTCCAAAGTCTTATTATTTTTCTATCAGTTAGAAAAATATTCATCTAAATATAAATTGATTCACCATAAAATTCACCATGTGAATAATTTAGTAGTTAAGTAATAACAGCTAACTCCATAACTTTTTTTAATGTAGAAAAACACATATTTAGACCGAAATTATAACATTTTGGATGGTTTTGAATTAATATTTTCATTAATTACAGTACCATGAAGATGAGATTTAGTAAGAGTTTTCCAGAATTTTCAAAATCTGTGAATAACCGTCTCACTTATAAACTCCTGGCCATTTTTGAGGATTTATGTGCAAATAGATGTGAAGCAATTTTAGTATAGATAAGATTTCATTATTGGAAAATGTTATTACTTACATTTAACTGTACATATCAAGGTGGTTGGTTCTCCATCATTAACTACTACACTTTGGATATGTTTTGTTATCCTTGGAGGTTTGCCAGCACCACCTTTGGCAGCTTTCTTCTTTTCCATAGCTATAAAGCAACAAAAATTTATATTAAATATTGTATCGCAACTCTTAAAAAAATATATAAGAACTGAAGTGTTAATCATAAAAAAAAGGTAAGAATTCTATCTATTGTTGTATTACCATGGGTCTGTCCAGATTTTTTACATAATACAAAAATACAATAAATTTTTAAAAACAAATTAAAACTCAGCTAATTTTGATTGTTTCTTTGAATAATAACACATGTTAACCAATACAGGTAGTACAAGAGTTTTTAATTTTTATGTTACAAGTAAATTAGCACTAATTTTATCAAAGTTTCATAATTGAACAAGATTATTTTGCTCTCTAATAGGTTATTTTCGAATAATTATAATGTGATTATGATTGCTGATAAATACACTCATAGGGCAATAAGAGTATTTCAAGGAAATTTGTACATATCCCTTCATTTTAAATTTGCCTCCAACAGAATATAAATATTCTAAAAACATTAAAATGTATAGTGAAATTCTTAAAATATTTATATATTGTTAATAAATTTTTATGAACTGAATTACATAATTACTTACTTTTTAAAATTAATAAATGATAAAAACACATTTTGGGACTAATTATTCTGAAAATGAAATAATTAAGTTCCTATTGTAAAAAATATTGAGATAAGAAAAAATAACGAACTTAAGAATGATAAAATTCTGAAAAGTAACATTAATTTACGATGACTAAAACTTTAATTATAATTCTGTAGAGATATTTACAAGAACAATAGTAAAAAGAATGCTATTGTCTTAACATATAATTTTGATTATAATTACAATGTAAGAATTTTTCTCGTTACATAATATATAGTATTTCAGTATGTTAATTGATGATTTGCAGTGTTTTTATAATGTTTAAAATAACTTTCGGTAGAATTATTTTTGCTTTTTAGTTTAGTCATATTATTTCAAAACATGTAGTTGTCAAGGAATAACATTTTTAAAATTTATTTTTAAATTTTTGTGGTATGGATGTGAACCAAAAGAACTAAACTTACGTAAAATTGTCAGCTTTCCTGAAGTAGACACGGTTCCCATAGAATTGGTAGCTTTGCAGAGATAGACACCTTCATCTTCAGGGAATACCTCTCCAATGCTTAAAGTGGCCACTTTGTTTTTGTACTTAAGATCAATGATATCAGATGAGTGAAGTTGCTAGAAAGGAAATGTAACAATGTTCATTACTTCATGCACTTTTATTTTGAAGAAAAACAATAATAAAATAATCTTTTTATCTCCTTTAGGGAAGGTTGTTGAAAATGACATTTATATGCTTGTAAACTTCATAGTTTTGACACCTGTCTGATGACTTCAGGAAAAGCAAAAGGGAGGGAGGGAAGTTGCAAAATTTAAGCACAGCAAATAGAAGACTTGAAACTGGCAATGCTTCATGTTAAAATTACTTAGTCTTTTACACTTTAACCCTTCTTGGTCTCATCTGATTTGACAAAGTGAAAAATTATGTCGTTCAAAAAGTATCTGTTACTACTGACATGTTTTGCTATATTTTGCAACTGTTTCCTGTATTTAAAATGATAAGAGTATTTACAAGGTTCTTATGTAAATGATATGATATGAAACTTACTGTTGAGCCATAATTTTGAATTTTTCACACGTATGGGGATATCGGAACTTATAATGAAGAAACAATTCAATATAATTTTGATATTTATGACTAATATTTTTTTTCTTGAATAAGTTAGCAAGAAAATAAGGCTGAACGATGGCCGATTGGTTAGGGTGCTGGCCTTCGGTACCGGAATTCGTGGGTTCGAATCCCATTGTGGCATGGATGTTCATAGCCATTCAGAATCGGCTTTAAGCTGTAGGTCCTGGTCCCATTAGCCCTTGTGTTGCAAAAAGTAGACCGTAGTACTCCAAACCAAAACCAAGAAAATAAGAATTAAATTATTTCAAAGTGGTTTTTATGTACTCGTGATAACAAACATTATAAAGCTGTTTTCGCAATAATATTATAGAATCCTTCTCCAAACATTATGTATTTTTAATAAACATTTTCATACAGATATTTATCTTATGATTTTCAAAGTAATATAGTTTCAGAGAGTACGTTTTTATTTAAAATTTCTTCATTATAGGGAAAGCCGGAGATAAATGAATGGGATTGATTCACATGGGAATGTTATAGGATATCAAGAAAAAAACCTGCTTATTAAATAAATTTTGCTCTCTTAAATTCCAGATAAAAAAATTAATATATGTTCTAATTAAAAGAATGCTTTTCTGAAAAAAAAAATCTGACAGAGAAGGAATTGAGGCTGTTCTTAACATCAAGAATTTTTTTTTTACTAAGTTAAGAAATATGTTTACACAAAAATTTTGAATTATTAATACTGAGAAAAATGGTTTTGACAGTAAATAGTATACCACAAACTTTATTTAAAATGAACAAATGTCCATGCTTTAATGTTTTCTTGACTTTTGATTTGATAAGTACAAGGGCATTAAGTTCAAGAACTACATTCTAAGAAAGCTATAAAATGGGGTAAAATTTTGATTGGTATGTTAAGGATGATAGTTTGATATGCTCAATAGTTAAAATTTTCTTACTGGCTATACTATATCTAGAAATAAAAAATATACTCAGTATTCTTGTACTTTTCCATAAATGTAAATTATATACTATATAAATTCACTAAATGAAACTTGACTAAAAGAAGACTTATTCTCCTTGTTTGAAATTTATATAATGAAAGGAAATAGAAAGCATGTGCATGATATTTACTTTCTTAACACATTGTTGACCGGCAATTTTACTGAAAATTTTTCTCATGTCACTGGCTATTATTTCACAGTTATCACAATTTGATTCATAATCACTTGGACAATCAGATAAAGCATCCGTGTATAATTAATTGAAAGATTCTTCATTACGTTCCATCATCATTTTTAAAATTTTTTACAACAAAAGATTTGGTGGGTCTTATAAGTGAGAGACACAGCTTGTGTTATACTGACCAACAATTGCACTGTAAGGTTGCCAACAGAGAAAACAACAGTGATGCGAAAAAAACGCATCACAAGTTTAATTGTGGGCAGTCAGCAATGTTCGGCCATAAAAACATGAGTTAACTCGTGACCGATCAGCAATGTGTTAAAATTGCATTAAGCATTTTAACTTTAAGTTTGGGTAGTCCAAAATGTTCTAATGGCCATGGTTCCAGTTAGGTCAGATTAACAAGATTCTATTGGATACGTGAACATATCTATTTTTGTTAATTCAGAAATTGATGTTGAGATTTTTTTTTAAATTTACTTACCTCATCGTTCTTAAACCATTCAATCTGTGGGTCTGGTTCGCCAGTTACAACACATTTCAGTGTCAAGCTTTCACCATCTTTGATTTTCATGTCTTTAAGACCCTCTGTGAATGCTGGTGCTGTCATTGCAGAATCATCTGGAACTATACAAAATAAATGAGTTATGTGAAATAAATAATTTTAAAAAGCAATAATGAAATCAATGTATAGTATGTACCATTAAAAAAATCATGAGAGAAATAAGTTTATATTGAATTACTGAATTTAGTATTTTAAAAAGATTAATAATAATAACTTTTTAATCCTGTCTATTTGAATTACATATTGTAAGAATATAAAATAGAAAAATGAAATAAGCAGTATAAAGTAATTGAATTTAAAAAAAAGCTTAACTTCCTGTGAAATTTGTGGAAGTAACAAAATACAGTAGAACCTCTTTTTAAGGACCCCACAATACAACGACCCCTTCGTTAGAACCATCTTAAAAAGTCTCAATTATTTTACCATAGGAATAATGTTAATTTTGAATCATTATGACCCCAAGTGTATTATTTTTTGTTAGAGCGACCGCCAATTTTAGACCGAAGAACTTATGAGCAAGTGAGCTATTTTAAAATTATTGTACTGTGGTGCAACTTCAAGAAACCTGTACTACTCTCTTTGTGTTTACTTAAAGGACTTTTTTGCCACATACAACATTGATGTCCTAGGTAGATGACACTCCAGATACTAATGAAATGACCTAGCTCCTCAGTGTCAAATTTCAGGATCTTTTGATGAGTTAGTTGCAGTAGACAAAACTTTACAGTGCTGGAAGAAAATTTAAATGAGGATGATTTTTTTTGCCCGTATTACCAGAAATGAAGAAATCGTCCAAGCTTTTGAAAAAATGAATGAAAAAGAAGCCTTCAATGTAATCAATGCCTTGCATCAATATTTTGAATTGCAATTTAATTCTGAAGATAGCCTTAATTCTAACAAATATGGAATCAGTGATAATGAAAAATTCCCAAATGAACTTGACACAGGCGTCAATCAAAGACATTTTTTCAAAAATTCAGTTATGGAAATACAAATATATAGAAGTGTTCTCTAGGTATGTACGGTTGCATAATTTCTTTTTATTATGTTTTCAATTCACTACAATGACCATATGATGTTGATCCCAAGTATTGTAAAATGTTTTACCAAGGTTCTACTGTATAACATTTTACAATATTTTTAATTACTTCTACAAACTTAGAGACTACAAAGCTGCAAGAGCTACTTATTGATTAATTTATTAGTTATTGAAAGATCAAAATTCTATCCTTACTTTCTAATTCTCTGGTTGATGTCCTGGACCTGACAGGACTTTCCCCTTCTGTAGTTGTTTTCTTTCCATATGGTTTTTGTACCCTCTTTGTTGATGGTGGAGATGACCTTGAAGGAGATAGCCTTGAAGAGCCATATGTGCTGCTAGTAGAAAGATAGTCTGAGCTTTTCTTTGTGGTGGATGAACTGCTGTAGGAAGATGACTGTACTTGTCTACTCCTAAAAAGAAAATCAAAATATACAATGGCTGATTAAACGATAGATTTTTAAATCTTTGAATTCCAACTAGATGACTAGTCAAAAATTTTAAAATTATTTCCCTGTGGTGGCTAACCACAAAAGGATTGGATCTTAAGCAATGGTTATCAATACTCAAATGAGTATGTTTTTATTCCCTTCGAGAAGGTAGAAGAGTTGTTACACATGAGAAGAGAATGTCTCTAATTTAACATCTGTGACATGAACAGAGCCATTGCTTTTAATAAATGGAGTTACTTCAGTCTTTAAGAAGTCACTATAGAATGGTGACATTAGAGACAGTAGCTCTGTAAGTCCATTCAATCTGTGAACCTATAAGTCTGCAGCAGTATTGTATTACGAAATAAAATTTTATTTAAGAAAATAAAGATGTTAATTTTAAAAGAAAATGAAATATTTATTTAAATTTCTTAGAAAAATAACTCTTTGTCATCTACAGATTCCCAACACATTAACATTTAACTAAGCTCTGTTAATTATGCTGAGGCTTTTCCAGAGGCTCATTAAGATGTCCACATAACTATTATGATAATTATTGTTGTTTCTAATGACACTTGTACAAGCCATGCTCGTGAGCTGGAGGCTATTTGATTCAAGACAAAAGGTTGTAATTTTTGTTTTAAAGAGCACCACTAAGGTTAAAGAATTATTTTTAGCTGAAAGTAGGTTTTAATTTGGAAGCAGAGACCAAACAAACCCCCCTTCCTCCCAAGCCTCCAAACTCGAGACATTTTTTGAACTTGGAGAACAATAGTTATTGTATAGTCATGATACTTGTAAAGGTGCAACCCGTTCAACTTGGGTAGCCTCTGGCCCACAGCTGAACAATCGTCACATGAGTAGGGCACTGCTCTTCATTACAGGGTATCTGCCAAAATAAAATGTTTCAAATCCATGACTTTTCATGACTTTCCCTGATTTAGCAGATCATTTTCCATGACTTTAAAAAGCTTTCGTTAAAGTATATATGAATAAAACTTCTGATGTACATACAAATAAAATATATGCTTTTACAGAAATTACAGGAATTTTATCATAAAAAGACTATAAACTTACTTTATAAGTGTTAATGAACTCACATACATAAAAATAAATTGTTGTATCTACATACCTAAGTTTAATCATATAGCAATTTTTCAATCAAAATGTTTCCAATTTGAATTCAGGGTACTTTGGTATTATCCAGGTGACCATGAATAATAGCCAAATATAAATCTATAATGTTTATATACAGTATCCCTAGAGATAAACTTATATTTTGTGCAAAAATATTAATTATTATATTAATAAAATTTTAATCTACAATTTAAGAAAAAAACAGAATAATATACATTTACCCACCCATTAAGCTTTCTTGCTTTGAGTTTCCTTGGTGAACAAATTTTACTTGGTAATAGGGTCAATAGGATAATACATAAATACCAAACTCAGTAACTTCAGCCAAATGACAAGTAAATATAGAATTAAACAATTCAGTGCATTTTTTTAAATCGGTAATTTAGCGGATCCATGACTTTCCATAACTTTTACTCTTTTACTTGAAAAATCAAGATTTTCCATGACTTTCCAGGTGCGCGGAAACCACGTCATTACCAAAGTTTGAGGGTTTGAATTCTGCTGATGGCATGAATGTTTGTAGCCATTCGGAATCAACTGCAGGAAGTAGCTCCTGGTATTATTAATCCTTATATAACAAAATCGTAAACTATAGCACTCCAAATCAAAACTTGGCTTGTTCAAGTTCCATTAGAAATAACAACACTTCTAAATGGCATAAACAAAGCATTGGAAATTCAGTTTTATATCTAAAATATATTCCATTAAACTACTTACGAAGATGATGAATATGATGATGAAGATTTGTAATCAGAACTATATTTACTGGAACTGTATTTGCTGGAGTAATCTGAACTATACTTGCTAGAGCTACTGTAACCACCTCCTGTCCTGGTAGCTGAAGATGCTCTGTAAGTGTCTCTCATTGGAGAATAAGCAGCTCTATAGGAAGAAGTCTGACCAGGAATGGGAGTTCCACTGGGAGTAGGTGCGACAATAGATGGTTTCATTGGTGGTAACTTATGATCTAATTAAAGAAAGATTGTGTAATTATTGAAATTCAGTAGCACGATGCTTATAATTACTAGCTATCAGATACAATCTTTAGTTCTTTGTTTAAGGATTAATTCTTAGAATAATTTTTTAAAATTTTCTTTTTAATATACAGTATAAATAGTAACAAATGTTTTTTACTGTATATTTCTGTGCATAAACCAAGAATGTTTGGATTTTTTCTAAGGCTACAGTGGGAAGAAGGAAAGGGTTTGGCTTATATGGATATGCAAAATAGATGTAGAGTAGGTCAATCTGGGTGACATATTTTGCTGTTGGGAATTAAAAAAACAAAACTAAATGGGCATAATTAAATTAAAAGTAAAAAACTCACAAAAGTTATAAAAAATTTGAGCTGAACAAACATTGGAAAAATAAACTTATAATGAATATTAACTGTGCAATAATCTTTCCAAAAACCGAAAAATGTCAAAATTTTGAAAATAGGCCATAAGGAATTATACTACATTTGTACCAGATTGCCAAAAATAGCACTTTTTAGTTTATATTTCAAAAATTTATGAAAATGTCCTAGTATCATATAGAGATACCAGAGCTGAAAGTATTGTTGTTGAAATCCAATAAGTAAAATATCATTGGTAATAAGATCTAATGTTATACTAAACAGCCATTTAATTGTAAATATTTCACCTATTTACCTGCTTGGTAACACTGTTGGCTTCTGCAATATGTTTGAATGTTACTGAGATTATTTTTTTTCATTTTGGCTTATATAGAGGTTTTAAATTTTTGAAGAAAAACTATGCTCTTGGGTTATGCTTGGCATATAACTGTGCTTCATGGTATATTTTCATTCTGTTTTCCCCAATTTCCTATAGATTTATTTTATACAGTTTAAAATTAAACAATCTATTTCAAAAAGTTAAAAACTGTACAGTCTTACGACATAACCCTACCATATTACACTGTTTAAGTTTGTATAATGTAGAACTAAATCTTACATGCTGGCAGGTATGAAACAGTATTTTCAAATTAATTACATAAGAAACACGAGACCATACTTGCCAACTTTTAAATATTGGCAGCAGTAAAACTTTTCATAAAACATTGAGTGTCTAATTGATTGATTTTTAGTGGCATGAGTAATTGTAATAAATAAAATCTTTATGAATTCATTATACTAAACAAAATATGATAGCTATTTTTTCCAAATATATTTAATTATAGAAAAAGACAAATTTAGGATCAAATATCAGATAATCACAGAGATCAGGAAATAACACCATATGAGGCAGTTGCTAATGCATGCTAGATGCATAAATATGCCATAGGAGCATTTTTATACATCCTTATATCACTATGTATATTTGTGCTGAAATTAAATAGATTTTTTACTTTTCTCATTATTAAACTGAAAAATTCATTGTTTTTTTCAAACTTTTTGATTTTATTTCTACAGTACCCAAAACTGTAAAAATCTTCAATTTATTCCTTAAGACCATAGAATTGTATACTGTTTCTTTGAAAAGATAAAATCTTTGCATTGCAATTAATTAATTCAGTAGAAGTTAGAATGTACCTTCAACCATAACATGGCACCATGTTTCATCTTCTCCAAGTGGATTAGATGCTCTGCAGCTGTATCTGCCAGAATCCTCAATAGTGCAGCCAACAATTTCAATGGTTACAACACCATCAGCATGATTGGCATTGTAATCAAATTTGCTGAGTTCCTTGCCATCTTTGAACCACCTTACCTAAAATTAGAAAATCAATAAGCCCATATAATATTCAATGTATATCATACTTATATAGAATTTATAAATTAAAAAAAAATCCAAATTATAACAAAGTAACATTAGAGATATATTTAAGCAAAGAAAAATATATGAAACATACTGTTGGTGTTGGTCTTCCTCTCAAGCAGCACAGAAGCTTGCAGACAGATCCAGTCTGCATGATACGTGGTCTAAGTTGGAATGTGAAGCATGGGGCACTGTCTGCTGGCTCGTCCCAGACCCTGGGCTGTGGAACACGCCTTCTAACTGGCTCATCAAGACGTACATGAGGTATGTCTCTTGGAACAGCTGTTAAAAAAGGGAAACAAAGACAATGCATTTAAAAAATTGATATTCTTTAGTTTTTATACAATTTTAGTATCCTCTCTCTCTTTTTGCTAATTAATACAGATGATTACAAAACCATTAAATACTGCATTCAATTATTATTAAAAAGGTAACACAGTGTAACCCTCTTAATCTACACTGTGTTGTGTACCAAATTGGGCCCAATTGACCATAAGGCCCTCAAGGCATATCATGATGGTGGTTGGTAGACAGCAAATACTAACCCACCACATACACATGGCAAGCCCTCGGCTCATGCCTGTCGCACCACAGGTGCTATGAGCAAATGACCACAGCAGAGTTGCAATCAGGAAGAAGAATTTAGAGAGTGCTCTGGCAGAACTCATAATAATAATAATGCTAAAATTCATGAAGGTATGTAAATCTTGCAGATGAAAGTTAGGCTACAATTGTTGCAGGGGGGTGGGGGAATTGTTCTAGTTGCAACTTCCAGGCAATATTTGGCAGGCAAAAAAAGAGAACAGGAAATTTTGTGAAGCGACAGACATAAACCTGGGCCTTCGAATTATCACTTGAAAGTCATTGCAAAGGAATATTGGCCCAGCCTGTAGAACTGCTGTGACCTAGCTTACTCAGAAAATAGCCACTAGAACCTTGCATTAGTTCTGGGGTCGAAATATACCTGACCAATTAAATAAAGCAATAATGCAATAAATAAATAAAAAAGGTGGTGCTGGACACGGCATAAGAACATTAAGATGTCCCTTTTCAGGATTTTCATGCCTTTAGGTAAGGCTGCAGAGGTTAGACCCAGAGGTCTTGGCTTCTTGCTTATGCAGATCAAATTGCTGAGTCACTCAACGTTGTAGCTCTTTTCACAAATCATCTCTGATGGGCATGACAGTTATGAATTATAACAGTAAGTCAGTTCTATATCTGTACATAATGTTTTCTTTAATTTTGAAACCCACTGAATTATTCTTGATTAAAGTTAATGTTTTATATAGAAGAAATTATGTATTCTAGATTATATTAAAATGTTAAATTTATTTTTAATTGTAAAATACAGGCTTGCAACTTCAGAGAGAAGTATACGTCCTGCTGAATGGATTTCACGGCCATTTTTGAACCTAACAGATATAAGAAAAATAAACCTTGTTGCTTTTTGTGTATCATATATGGCCCAAAATCTCTTAAACTGACTTACTTTTTTTCATTAAAAAATTAGTGTTATAACATACATAAGCCAACATCTAATGCAATACAGAATACAGGCTTGCAACTGCTAAGGTACTTTTAAAAAGGTGAGAAAAGTGACAAATAATACAGAATAAATGACTAAAAAGTGACTAAACATTGAAAAAAAAAGCGATTATTTTTTCTCCTTGATTACAGACACTATTATTAAAATTTTTCTATTTATTTTAACTCTAAATCAAATTATTCATGCAAGACATGATTTTACTAATACAAAAAGGTTAAAAATTTTGTTTAATCCAACTCAACATTGCTTTTTATTCAAGAAAATCTATAAATTAGATTTGAATACATACAATACATTAATTTTATAATCACAATTTTTTGCATATATTAATGATGTTTTGAAATATGTACATAGCTAGATTAAAGTATCTAAACAAAAATTGTGAAGAAAAAGAGAAATGTGTGCTTTGACGTAAATGACTTTAATGTATTAAATGTACATTTCAGTACAAATGTAGATTTCAGGAACTTCTTTACGACTTTTTAAAATCACTAAATTCTGGAAACCATATGACTAATTACATTTTAATAAGAAAAATAAGATTAGAGCATCACATTTTTGGTCTTTTATTAAAATATTTGTTATTAATTCAGATTTTCTTTTTTCAACAACAGACTTTTGCTGTGAAACACCATGACAAAAGTGACTAAAGGTGAGAAAAGTGACGGAATTGCAAGCCTGAAAATAGGACTATATATTTATGAAAACACATTTAGAAGTGAAAAGAAAAGAATTACTAGTACATTAAAATATTTTAAATTTATTTTTCTTGTCCTCTTGTCTAAAAGTTTCAATCTCTTGGTCTCTTGGAAAACTTCTTCAGCAGATTCTACTGTACACACTTTATAACTGATAAATTTTGGTAATGTCAGGAAAAGTTAAGGCTAATATTTATTTT
This sequence comes from Pardosa pseudoannulata, assembly GCA_032207245.1. Lineage (NCBI taxonomy): Eukaryota > Metazoa > Arthropoda > Arachnida > Araneae > Lycosidae > Pardosa > Pardosa pseudoannulata. The sequence goes on from CM063509.1 coordinate 64,537,270, forward strand.
GAAAAAGATTTGGAACAAATACAAAACTAAAAATCATTTTTTAAAAATGGTTTCACTAACCATATATTCTAATTTTAGAAGAACCACTCATATATGTTTATGTTATTGGCATTAAAATCAATGTATAAATTTTAAAATATAATTGAAAAAAAAATTACTTCAACATATATATTACCTTGTACATTAAGGAATACTGGTTCTTCCCTAAAGCCATAACTGTTCTCAGCACGGATAATATATTCTCCACGGTCATCAATTTTGCAACGATTGAGGACAAAGTAGTAGTCATCATTTTGATATCTCTTCATATACTTGACACTTTGTTTAAGTTCTGTACCATCCCGATACCTAATAAAATAAAAATATTATAATTTGTATATAATAGAAGAATAAATTTATACTGTAAACAACAAAAAAAAGTGAACAGTTTATTGAGGAAAGATAACAAAAATCATATTTCCTGCATTTAATACATAATTTGTCATATGTAGATAATATTGCACATATTATAATTAAGAAAATAAATAGGACAAGGAGAACTTAATCATTGAGCTTAAATAATTTCATTAGTACTGTGTTTACATAATTTCATATTTTTATAAATGGCATACTATAGTATTTAAAATTTTAGCTCATTACAAATCATGATGGGCTTTATTATTAATAGTTGCTTAAATTTCATATATAGCTTAGTTCTAAGAGTTCATAACTTAGATTAATGATAGTCATCAATATATATTCATCAGAAATTATATTGGCATTAATGAATTAGTAACATGTAGCAAGAAGAGGAATATAGCTGAGGAGGGAATAACAAATTCTTGTATATAGCAAAGGTGAAAATACTGTAAAACACATAAAAGAAAAATATCTAACAATGAATACACAGCATTTAAAAAATTCCTTTAAATGAGCTTTACCCTATAATATTTAGGAAAATTTTGTTTAACTATATCAGTTTATTAAAAAAAACAATGAGTAAAATAATATGGTAATTTTGAATATGAAAGGATAATGAGCCTCAAATAAATGATTGTGATATAATAATAAAGCTATACTTTTTTAAAAAGATAATAACTAAAAGATAAGAACATTCTTATTTACCAAGTAACGGTAGCAGGGAAGGCAGCAATGATTCTGCAAGAGAATTTAGCTGCTTGGCCTTCATAAACAAAAGTGCTTTGTGGACGGATAACAAATCTGGGAGCAGCTTGCCTGCGATCTAAATTATAAACAAATACATGAATGTTATACACCAGATTGTAAAACAGTACATTTTCAGTCAGAAACTGAAAACAGAGTAAAACCCCATAAAGAGGATGATAAGGATACAAAAGAAAATAAGATAAAAAGTTTAAAAACTCGCAAGGTAACACAAAAATATATCAACCAAGACTAAAATTATAATATCAGTCAACATCAAATGAATCTCCCTTTCTAAAGGATATCCCAAAATATAATTTTTTTATATTTAACAATATTGTTTATTTTTTGTACAATATGCTTGAGTATCCTTTTTTGATGTTAAGCAATGTAAACCATGCAATAATTTTGGTATGTGAACTAATTAATTAACTTCTTTTTGAAGTACGCCTTTTTATGTTCTTTCATAAGTTTAATATTTAAAATTTGTATTATGGGGCATTTTTCTCAGAACAAAAATCTATTACATATCAGTTCTACTTTGCTTGTCTCACAGTTTTCTAAAGATAAAATGTGGATAAAGGGCAAAATTGATTTACTACTATTCACAATCAATTAATGTAGTATTTATTGAGCATTGTGCTAAATATCGGGAGATATCATTTGATACCAAAAAATTATATTTATTTTAAGGATATTGATAGACATTGCTGAATATTGTTATAAATAATTTTTATCACACTGTTAACAGTATTAAGAAAAACATTTATATGCAATGAATGTAAGCAACTCTTTTAAATACTTTCTTTTCCACAAATTTAGAATTAAATTTTATAGTATGTTTGTCACTATTGACAGATGTTTAAAATTTGATGTCCAACATTTAATGACATTCAAAATATTGGCCAACATTTGTATGACAATAATAATATATTTTTGGTCTTCAATACCAAATTCTATTACAAATGTTACATTAAAAATAATTGCTAATTAGTTATATGCATAACTATTAATAATATATTTTTTTATATTTGACATAGCAAATTGGCTATGCATATTTTTCAATTTAAGTAAATATACAAAAATTTTTTAAATATATATTTTAAATACATATGCACAACTATAATCCAAGCATATTTTAACACAAAATTTAGAAAACGTGAGTATCATGAGTATTGATTAAAAAAAAAAAAAAATGCTTCTTACCAAAGTAAAATTCTCTGATTTTGAATTTTTCTTCTTGCAGTCTGCGCAAGCAACTGTAGTTGGAAATATGACCAAGAGGAATGACACAAGAGAACCAATAATCTCCCTAAAAATTGAAATAAGTTGATGCAAATACTGTTCATTACACCAGATACTATTTTAATTGCAAAGAAAATGTAACTATGCAGTTTTGAAACTTTTTTATTTTCATGTTTTTATCCTACAAAACATTTACTTCTAATTTTTATAATTGTTAGCATATGTTTCCATATGAAATTATATTGGAATGGTGTATTTCATACTATTGTGAAGCCCCCCCACCCTTTGTCCAGAACTAATGACTGGAATCAGCTGATTTGAAGCCTCCTGAGAATTCAACTTAAAAAAAAAAAAAAAAAAAAAAAAAAAAAAAAAAAAAAAAAAAACTGTAACCTTTAGCTGGAGTTCCCAGGTAACTGTAACTGTAACTGACCCCAAGGTATAAAAAGCCTAGAATTTTTTTACTCGTGGATTTTTGATATTTTTCTTATGTAGGTGCGTTGACCTCGTGGAGGCTTTTGCATCTTTTGACCGGAGCCAGCTTTCTAGTGATTAAGTTTGGGACATTTGTAAAGTTTGCTTATATAAGGAGCGGCAGAGTCTCTGATACCGAATGGGGAATAGATTGGGTTTGCACTGCACACTGGAAAAGCCTCCCCACTTGTGGGAGATTATTTAATCTCTTCTTTCGACTGTGATTGTTGTGTAGGCGACAATCTTTTGCATTTTTCAACTTGTTTTGGGAGATTAGAATCCCCTTGTATATAGCCGTATTTACTCAAGAAATAAAAGTGATTTCCAATTTTATCGTGACCGTGATCTTTCTTCCCACTACCTCTTCACTCAAGAACATTGAAGTCGTCATACTATGTATCTGCGATATGGCTCTTTATAGTGAAAACTAGACTACGGCTTTCATTGACATCATGTGTGCCTATATGTGTAAAAGAGTTTATGGATATATATATATATATATATATATATATATATAATAATTTAAAAAAAAAGCTGAATGTCATTAGTCATACAGGAGCAGTGAAATCCTAATGATAACAAAAAATTCATATTAGTGTAAAAACACTTAATGCTATAAAGCAGTGGTTGCCAAATTTATGAGGGCTCTTAGCTACTGTACCATTTTTAAATATTATTGTGAGCTATCAAAAGCTTATATTTGATGGTTATCTTTTGGTTAAATTATTAAAATGGGTTTCAATTAGCTATCACTTTCTCCATATCTTAGTAGGCTTTATCCTTCTTTATAGGTGTAATGAATTAATAAAATTAATTAAATATATAAATTAGCCTATGTGACCATGATGGTGTGACCTATGGAAAATTCTCCCTCCCTTCTATAAGTTACCGGTAACTCACATTCAACAATTTGGTGATCAGTGGTATAGAGGATGAAGAAAATACTTACATATCTGGCACGAATGCTGTCCCTGAATTTGATGTATCTGTTCCTTTCAATTGTGGCAGTCGAAGCGGTTTCACCCTAAATAAAGATAAAAAAATTGCCATTATTACACAAATTACATTACTTGAAAAAGATAATAAAAATGTACAGAATTATAAAGCAGTGGAATTTGAAAGAAATCTTAAACTAAATATTACCTTCAACCAAGCGTGTTCCAGACATTCATGTGCTGTCATTCGTTTACTAGAAGGTAAAGAAAAGAAATTTAAAATATGTTCAATTATATTTATAAATAAATTAAATATTATCTGAATAATGTCTGAATTATATTCCTCAGCTTTAATTCTCATTTTGTAATGTAAGCAGAGTCCATTTCTAAAACTGCAATAACTTAGGTTTCTCATCAAATGAAAATCACAGATTTACATACTTTATGTGTACTCTTTAAGCAATGGCATGAAAACACCCTGTATTTGAGCAGTTTAGCTATCTTCTTAAGTCTCTTTTCACATGTTTAATTCAGCAGTTTTATATTTCTAATGGATATTAACAGACAAATATTTCCAGCACATTTACTGGAGTTATGAGAGTGACAGCAGAGTTAATATTTTGCTGATGCAAATGTGTTTCCTCAAAGACAGACTTACTCTAATCTCTCACTTCTTAGAGGATTCAATAAAATGATTTTTATTATTTTATTTTAAGGAACTTAAGACTCAAACTGCATCTTTTGAACTAATGTACTTTCCCCTTATCAGTAACTTCCCAGCTAGCAACTTTATAATGGGGCAAAGCAAAACTGCATTGAATGGGCCAATTTCTAAATGGTACATAGGCCAACTGAAAGTCAATAGAATAACAACACAACCAAGTGTTCAGATGAGCCATCTTAATGCTAATAATTAAAAATTCCAGTTCACAGTAAACTGTACAACTGCATCACACTTTTTCTGAGTTTGAAGAAAAAAGTTTAGTTTCTTACAAAAGTAACCTAGAAAGATGTGTGATGTGACCTACATTCAGCCACAAACATAAGAAATGTAATTTAATTTACTTTAGAAGAATCTGCATTTAATTCTCCAAAGTCAGAGACAAATGTAATGTCTACAGTTTACTGTGAACACAATAATTTACTCCATTGCATTTTCACCCAAACATTAATTTTGAAATATTGCAGCCAAGGCCGTAGGCAGGGGGAGGGATTTGGGGGACTGGTTCCCCCCCCCCCCCGAAATTTTGAAAGACCATTTTGTAGATAGACAATGTCCCACGTTTGTGTGTGCTATCTGCCTAGCTGTTGATGAACATAAACAGTTATTCTCTTAAAAAAAAAAAAAAAAAAAAAAAAAAAAAAAAAAAAAAAAAAAAAAAAAAAAAACTGTTCAGACCATAAAAGTTTTCCAGGGAGTCTGGCTGGAAATACAGCACTGTATTCCGGCCCTACATTCCGGAAATACAGTGCTTTCCCTTTCATCAATTGAAGTATCATTCTCAAATAAAGATGTCTTTCTCCTTTGGTCCCCTCCGAAAATAATATCTGGCTACGGCTCTGATTGCAACAATCATGTGTAAACAGCATTAGGACTGTTAACACTAAAGATGGTGGGTTGACTTTTAACTTTCTTATTTACTGCTGGTTCTGTACATATAGCTATAGAGGGATTACTTTTGCATTTCATAGTCAATATTATACCAATATTCCTGCAAGAAGTGTAAACAGGAATATTTCTATCTTGGGTCAAAGGAAGGTCAATGTTTAAATAATTCAGTTGGCCAACAAGACATTTCGCTAACTAAATGCTACCATTTCATTACCCCCATCCAACGTACATCTAACCAAATGACCAACTACCAACTCCTGGCCAATGGACATGCCAATGTTTCCATGCTAGATGGATAAATAGTGAGCTTTTAATGAGTACAGACCAGGCACATGGACTATCTTTCTTTAAAGATATGTGGCATATGGTTTAAAAGGCGTAATATATATACACACATATATGAAATGAATAAAATGATGTACACGAGACAACAATTATATAAGATTATAGATAACAGATATAAGTACATAAGTTTGGCAGCTAAAATGTAATTGAAGTACCATAAATATTTCAACTTAATTAATTTATACTGATATTGTGCAATGTTGACTATTTTATTATTAACAATTACATTTGTATTTCATGATTTATTTAGAGTGAAGAAAGTGTACTTACTCTTTGCTCCTTTGCAATAACCTACGGATAAAGTCTTTGCCTTGGTCTGAAATGTTTGCAAAGGCATCAACATCAAAGTCCCAGTCGCATGCTCTGACATTCTTCAGTGTCTCAATGTCATTTTCACCAGCAAAAGGTGACAGTCCACTTAGCCTGTAAGTAATAGAAAAATTCAATGGATGATTAACAGTAGATATAAATATATAGATACTCAGTGTGATGTAATTGAAGGAGGGGGAGCGAAGGCAAACTTCCCTGTACCATCATTTTTTCCCCTATATTCTGTACAGAAAAAGATTTTAATCTACTATGTCATTTTAAATAAACTATTTATAAACAGAAATCCATTAGAATTAGAATTAGAATTAGAATTAGGGTGGGGCGGCCCATAAGCGCACCAGCACTGCGGCCCAAGGCCTATTGTACTGAAAAAAACCCATTCACTGGAACAAAGAGTTCCAGCACAAGGTTAAGAAATATTAATCATTAGATCTCAGATAGACCAATAGCTGAGATAAATCTCAGCAGCAATTTAATCGGGATGTTAATCAACTCCCATGGCTCGATGAAGTGATACCAAGGAATTCAAATCTCTTGGCACAGTAGTAGTCACATTCACACAAAACATGTGATGAACTCTCCTCCGCCATATGACATCCCCTACATACCGGGCTATCCGTAATGCCAATAATGTTGAGGTGCCTCTTATGAATGAAATAACCTTTAGGGCAGCTCTTGGGGGATTCCCCAAGAGCAGGGCACTGCGACCAGAGGTCTATTGTACCCAAACCCAAGAAGAACAAAACATGACCCAAGTGCGCAAGAAAAAAGGCCACAAACTGAGGCAAATCTCAGCAAACAACTGACAGGGATGTCCTGCAGCTCCCAAGGCTCAAGGAGGTGGCGACCAAGGTGCTCAAACCTAAGAGCTGAGAAATACTCGCAATCACACAAAATGTGGCGAGCAGTCTCCTCCTCAAGATGGCAGCCACGGCACAAGGGATCAGAGCTAATACCCATTATGTTGAGGTGCCTATTGAGGGCACAATGACCAGTAAGAAGACCAACTGCCTTCCTCAGGCCATTCCTATGAAGCGACAAGAGCTCCTTACTATGCAAGCTGGGGCAGTCACGATTAAGCTCTTTAGCTTGCCTATGACCATTCCCAATAAGCCACTTGGAATACTGAAGGTACCTAAAATGCCTAAAGACAGAATTCCTAAAAGACCCCGGAGCAATACCAAGGACAGGCTCAGGTACAGTAAAGGAGAGGTGCCTCTTAAGGCAACAATGGCCAGTCAACAAGTCAATGGCCACAAGCAGAAATCCATAAAAAAATACATATTTATTTTTATTTTTATTTATTTTTTATTTACCTTACATTTATTTCGTAGACAGGAATAAACATTTCCAAACATTATTTGTACCTATCTAGGTCATATGACACTGACTTCTGTCACACTTTTTCATTAAAAACTTTCCCTAATGCAAGTGAGCCTAAAATTTACAGTCATTAATACAGTTGACTCTTAATTTATCTTGATCTTTATACAAATACAAATTTCCAAATTTACAAAATTGTAATTCAACTTTCTAAAAATTCACTCTACTCTTTCTCAAGTTTTCTTGTAGTGTTATTTTATAAAATTTGATGAATGAATAATTAAAAAGAATGAGAATATGACATCCATTTCAGATTTAGAAGCTATTTGAATGAGTTTTAGCATTTGGTAACATGGCATTTTATGCCTTTTTTAAAATTAACAATTTCAAACATTATGATGATACAAAAAAAAATGAATATAAAAATTAATTCAATACTTTAGTCCTACATGAAATATGCAAATAGATTGTTTTGTAATCAATGTTATGTATTAATCCTTTTTATACTTTTGTTTCTATTAGTATTCTTAATGATCAGTTTATAAATTTTATCAGAATGAAAGTAAAAGTATTTAGCTTTGATGTGTTTTGATAGTATATTTATATCCTGATGATCAAACACCCCAGAATGTTTTTCAATATCTCAACATTTTTCTTGTTCTTGAAAAATTTGAGCTATTGAGAGTTGTTGTATGTGTACATAGTATGTATATCAAAATATATGTATGTTAAAATCGTGGTGCAGAGTTAAGGCGAATGGAACACAGTCTTCTTGATAATAATAAGTTTTATTAACTCATTGTTCTTACGGAAAGCAACAAGCGTCATTTTCAATGTTCGTGGCGGAGCTATGCAGGAAGGTGTTGACCACATTATGTCCACACGCCAAATTCCCAACTTAACTGTTTGCAAGTTCATCAAATCGCTGAGAAATGCTTCTGCCTGATCGGATGATCCCAAAAGCTTACGCGAGCATGGGTCTTTTTCATTTATTTTATTATTATAAAAGAGTTCTCTTTTTAAAATCATTGTTAACTTACATAATTTCCAACTACCCCCTTTTTTAGACCTGACATGTATATAAATAGTGAAATTTGTAAGTTAAAACATTGCTTTGGACTAAAACTAAAATCTGACTATTTATAAGATTTATTTAAAGAAAGTTAGTGAAGTATTTTTTTATAGAACATCAAATCACTTAATTTTTAAATAGGAAAAATGGTGTGTATTCAAAATATACTTACAATACATATGCTAATACACCAACAGCCCACATATCAGTGTAAAAACCAACTGGTTCACGCTCTACAATTTCAGGTGCTGCAAACTCAGCGGTTCCAGTTGATATTTTCACGCATTCATTGGGATCCAGTTTGGTGGCCAAGCCAAAGTCAATAACTTTGACGCTATTACTGTTCTTTGTCTGGCACATGATGTTTTCAGGCTGAAAAGTATGATTTTCTTAAGTATTAATACATCAAATTTATTAATAATTTTGTTTTTAGTTTTTGTGCTTTTTTAAAACATCAAAACAAAAATGAGTATATATTAATAAGGCAGTTAAATATTTATTTTTCTAGTATTTTCTCGCTTTGATATTAAATATATATGATGACTTAATAAATTAAATTATAGGTAAAAGGAAACTACAGACACGCATAGTTTAGCTCAGATGTGATTAAGTTAGTTATTATTAGCATTAAAAATATTATTAATTTAAAAGCATTATTAACTTAAAAATCCCAGTGGCATTGGGGTAGCGCTTCGAGCTCTCACGACACAAGTTCGGGGTTCGATCCCCGAGCTGAACAAAGTTGACTCAACCTTTCATCCCTTCAGTGGGTAGATGAACTGAGGACCAAGCTTGCTTGGGAACTAAACACTGGGGGTTCCACATTAAATTGACCACCTAACCGGAACATATGGCTCGCACCCCAGAGCCCTTGGTCTCGTAAGCGAAGATTGAGTTTAGTAAAGGAGTTAAGCTTTTTTTTTTTAATTAACTTAAAAATAGTATATTCCAATAGTTTTTTATATTGGTTTTTATAAAATCAACACAACATCATTTTAGTAATCAGCTTAGAACAAATAAATCTAGTAAATTATATCAAAATAAATTGTTAAGAAAACTAAAAAGAAAATAGAAATTATATATCTTTCATTAAATAACATGTCGAAATCTTTTCCTTGAAATACAAATAAAAGCATATGCATCATAAATTCATAAAGAAAAAAAACTAAATATGTCTAAACTTTAAATAAATTAAACATTTATTTCTAACAAATAATTTAAAAAGGTTTAAATATTAAGCCGGCTTATTTTTTTTTCAAGGAATTTAGTTCCTTTTTAACTGGAAATAATTCCAAAATTTGACCTTCTAAATTATTTTCTTCATTTTATTTTGGGCTTTCCCATAACTTTACAGGTCACTGGGAACCTTATTATACATATATACACATTCTTGAGGAACATTGGTTCTTTCAGATAGGTTTAAATAAAATAAAAATTATGTAATGTACCTTATTAACACTTCTAACAAAATAGGAATTTTGAAATATAAATTACACACTTTAGTATAGAACCAGGATTGATAAATTTGATATTTGTTATCAAGGCAAGAGAAAATTATGCACAAAAACCCAATTTAATTACTTTGAGATCCAAATGAATGATATTCTTCTCATGCATATGCTTGACAGCCTCACAAATTTGTCTCATGTAATTGATAACTTCAGCTTCTGACATGTTGTAGCCATCTGATGTTATACGTTCAAACAGTTCTCCACCAGACATACTGCAATAAAACAGGAAACATTAATTTCATTTAAAATTTATTGTTATCTCTATTTGTAATGAAAAAAAGATAAAAATATTTGTCAAATGATGACTTTGAAGTTTTTAAGGCACTTTAGCCTTAGAATGATAACTTGTTTTTGTAAAATGTTATTACTATTGTTACATCTGCATTTATAAAAATATTTTAAAGCAAGGAAAGACAAGTAATACATATGTTTTAATTAAAAATAAATTATTTATTACACACTAAAATTATTTTCAGCTTTTAACAGTTTATTATTTTTACTACAAAACATCTGGGAGATGTAATGATAGCATTGCAGAGTTAAAATACATACTGAATGACTCTTACAATCTTAAATCACTTTCTCATTATCATTCAATATATTTGCAAGCTTTATCTAGTAACACTGAAAATAATAAATTTTCAAAGGACCTTAAAAATACATACTAGTATAAGTAAGGTTTTATTTTGATGACTTAAAAATTAATCAAATTTGAATTTTTATTTCTTTTAACCCTTTAAAGGTCACCAAAATAAATTCATGGGAATTTAATGTAATTTGTTTATAAATGTTATCTATAAGCCTTGTATATGTAAAATATATAAATTTTTTTTTTACATTCCTTAGAAGGGTTTGCCTTAGAGGATACCAAATTAGGGTTTGAGAAGTGGTTTAACTGACTAACCCCTACCCTTCTACAGCTTGAACATTATGCCTTTTTAAAAGTTTAACTATACTGGAAGAAAAATAACTGATAATCCTTAAACTGGTATAATAAATAAATAGCTTAACAACTTAAAAGTGTTGTTTGTACAGATGCTTTTATTTGAGGTCATAAGTAAGATAAATTGAATCTGACTTCTCAAGTACAGAAAGTTTAAATACATATATTTCAATAGAACAAGAAATAAATAAGTTAAACGTAGAACTATCATCTGTTACATATTTAAAATATCAAAAATATAATATGTATAATATGTATATATATATATATATATATATATATATATACACATATATATATAATATGTATATATAAATATATGTAATACATATACATATATATATATACATATATATATATACATATACATACATACATATATATATATATATATATATATATATATATATATAATTGAAAACTCATCCATGTCTCCAAAAAGTTTTTTTTTAATTGCAAAAGCTCTTGATTCTACATCATTGACTTCCATATATCATAGATGTGAGATTGGAGCCGTAAATAATTATAAAAAGATAAAGTAAAGTAATCCAAAAAGTTAAGTTTAAAAAAAAAAGATGTTTAATAGGTGGTTTTGCTATGAAACCACTGTCTGTTAAAGGGTTAAATAATATGCAATAGTGTCAAATTCTTTAACTTTGCATGATATTTTCTGAAGTCTAAAAGTTTTGAAAGATATTAAGTTAGTTAAAAATAAGTTTGATAATGAATTCCAAGTTTTTAATAACCTAATACATGTTACTCACAATTCATAAACCAAAATCATTTCATCTTCTTCTTCAAAGGCATCATGCAGCCTGATAAGTTTAGGATGGTGGAGTTGATTCATTATGTCAATTTCTCTCTTGATCATTGTTTTCTCCAATGGATGAGATACTGGAATAAATTTAGCTGCAAAGACATGGCCAGTCGATCTTTCACGGCATCTGTGGACCACACCAAATGCTCCACTGCAAAAAATATCATATAATTAGAAAAAATTAATTGAGTACGAAAAGCTAATACAGGTTTCTGCAAAACTACACTTATTCAACATGAAAATATTACTTTTCTAAAAGTTTTAATTATATCAGGGAAAAATGAATAATTATCATATTGGTAAAATAATTAAAATAGCTGAATAATATATAACTGTTGTTTGGATATGTACTTTCATTTACGGTCATAAGTGAAAAAATCACACTAACATTCCATGCAATGCAAGTTTAAATATAATCATTTCAAAGGGAGAAAAATTAGGGTATTGTTGCCATCTGTTGCTAACTTAAAATACCCCAAACATAGAAAATTGGAAAAAAAATAGTCATGCCCATAAAGCACATGAATGGGTTTTTTTTCGTTGTTTTATGTAGGTGGCTTTCTCATGCTGTGCTGTAATCAGATGTTGCTTCAAACCAGGATAAAAATAACATGTTAAAAATATGTAGAAAATCATGGCTGCTAATCTATGTGGAGTTTTTAAATATGTGTTTAGTTTCATATTAAATGTTCTTATGTTTTAATTGTATTGGATTCATTCCATAAACTGCCTAGGACAATTATTTTAAATTCACAACTTGAAAATTCTTGGAATAAGCTCTCCAATTTGAACTTATCTGATCCATTATTCACTATTTTTATGTTATCATACAAAAGAAACATTTTTTTCTCAGCTTTTTAGCAGAGAAAATTTTTTTTAACATGTGGTTCTGTTGAGAAACCACTGTGTTTTAAAGATTAAATGTATATATATCACAATATCTTGAAAAAAATCTTATATACCTTTCAAGAATTTTATTTTAACTTGTGATAATGCCTTCCCTACCCTTCTACTTTCTTGAAACATAATAATAGGGATTTCTCTTTACATTCCTTAACATTTTTAACAATAAAATTTATAACTATGCATATTTTAGTTTAGAAAAACCTTTAAAGGGATTTATTTTCACATATTGATGAAATTTTATTTTTTGGATTAAAGTGAGTGATAACTGAATAATTAATTTTAGAATATTTTAGTAAACAAATTAGTAACTAAACAGAGTATTTGAATAGTTTAAAAGTATTAGAAAAGATGAGAATTTAAGAGGTACTTACACTCCAATTTCTTCTAAAATGTCATAATAATCATAGATATTTGTCGTTTTGATGCCAACTGGTTGAGGAATGTATTTAGCATAGATATCGAACACTGGAGAAAAAAAAAGGAAATCAAGAACATGAAAATCAGGTAATTTTGGTGATAAATGCTGACTTTAAAACATTATGCTTTTTATCATAATTAATGCATTAAACATTGATTAAAAAACATGAATGTACATTTCAGAACTGTATGAAATAGCTAATTTTTATTTTTCTACTAAAGTAGTAAAACATATATAAATGTTTAGTGAGTATTCAATGATACTATATGAAGAATAAATAGACATAATAACAGTAGTTAAAATATCTCAGAACTAATACATTTTGTACGTATTTATAGAATTAAACACTTTACAATCAGATGTGCGACTTCATGCAAAGAAATTTTTTTAAAAACTCATTTCTTACCAAATTGGTCATAATTAGAAATTGTTCCCTCTGATCTTCCACGAATCTTTTTACCTTGAGCATCAACTATAAGAAAATAAAGGTGATATTAATTAATATAAAATGATAGTGCTTAATAGAAGTATAAAATAATTAGAAGAAACAATAAAATCACTTACAAAGTTTTCTTTGAGCTCTCTCTTTCTTGGATTCTGAAATAAATAAATAAATGAAAGTAATGAATAAAAAAAAATGATTTTTACCATTGAATTTAATAGCAGATGTGTCAAAATTATGTTTGAAAAAAAATCAAATACTGTTGCATTTTAAACTATTATACATTAATTTTTTTCAATTAAAAGAATATAATAGTCACTTCATTTTAGTAAATATTGCATAATAAAATGTTTTATTCTTAATAAATTTAAAATATTTAAGCTAAAAAACTAATGTTTAAATATCTTTAAGTTGAATGCATTTAACTAAAAAGTATCAAAAGCAAATTTTATGCTACAAAATAATATTAGCAAATTTTATTTATAATACACTTATATACAGAACCTAACTGACAATTTAAATAACTTATTTAAAAAATTGTATATCATTTAAAAATAGTTCATTCTTATAAATGCCTAAAATAATTTATTTTTCAATGCATTTATTAAATGACCTTTGCAAGAATGAAGTTTTTATGTTGGTTATACAGAGGTTAAACCATGAAGCAATAAGACATTATTATAAAAATATGGCTTCATTTTATCAATTGTTATATGAGTGAAAAAAATATGGGCATTAATAATATTACTAAAATCTCTTATAGACTACTTTTAATTAAAAAAAAAAAAAGAAAAATTATTATTATTATGATACATGAAGTTATACACAGTATGAAAATTATAAATTTCTAAAAACTGTGATCTGTAAAACAGGACATAAATGCAACTGTGTGAAAGTTTAAAAATATCTTGCTACATTTAGAACATTTCAAATTAATGAGTACAAATAAATACTTACGTAATGTCATGATAGATGCAGAGGTATCACTAGGATCACTGCGACCAAACACATTTTCAGCATAAACTCTGAACCTGTATTCTTTGTTGGCATTCAGTCCAGTTACCTGGTGAAGTGTCAGCCTAAAAAATTAAGCAAAACATGTTTAATATCCTAAGATGCAATAAAAAGTTCTTTAATTTAAAATTTTAATACAAAGGTTGAGAAATTTTCTACTGAAGAATAAAAATTTGTTAAGCGCTGTTTCATCAAGAATTGTCCACTAATAATTTTTTGATGTGCCTTTTAAAATAAAAAAATGTTTATAAAGAAATAAAAATGAAAAATATATGTATTTATGTATAATAGGTATATATAATAAACCCTATAGTGAATTAATGTAAGAAAAATTTCAATTACTTTTTTTAAACTATAGTTATACTAGCATATAGCCCATCATATGATGGGATTAGTAAAATTTTTAATATTACAGAATTATTAAGTACCCAATGAGGCAGGTAAAAAATGGTTTGTTTTTTGGCTGAGAATTATCTGGTTCACTCTCAATAATTTATTAATCGTCATACTCTTCTAGAGTCTCCCGATCTTGTGAATGCAGTTTAGCACTGCATTGAATTCATTTAGTCAAACAGTGTGGTTATGTATAATAAACAAACACACAAAAGAACAAACTTCTTAATATCCAAATATATATAAAATAAAGTTAGATATTTATTAGTCAGTGAAATAGACTCATAGACTTATACGAAAAGAATTTATTGTTAATAGTGGTGATAAAACTTTCATTGCATCAAAAAATAACTGATGATTAAATTTAAAATTATTATATATGTACCTGATCTATTATTTAAGCCAAATATAAAAGAAAATCATTTACGTAGTATCTAAGTTCAGTGATAAAAGATATTAAAATAGCTTAAAATATTATTTCATATTTAAGCTATTTAAATTTTAAGTATCTTAAACTAATTAAATGAGATGTTTAAAGGAATGATGTCACAATGCTAGAAAAAGTTGTTATTTTTATCTATTTATTAAGTGACAAATGGGTAAATTGAATCGTCTGCTCTTAATCGAGAAAAATAGGGCTTGAAATAATGGCAATAAACTCTCGAAAAGGGGGGAAGGGTTGGATTTTAAACGTTTTAAAGATGACAATATTTTTGGCTGTGATATGAAGCATATTTATACCAATTTATTTTAGAATTGGATCGATAGTTTAGGAGAAGATAAAGTGTATTTGCTTTGAATGGACACCTCTATCCATTCCAGGTCCAACCGCTTCATAAATTGGAGGACAGACAGACAACTTAGGCACTTAGGCTATTATTATATAGGGGATAGGCCAGCAAGGTGTACCTGATACCATAAACAGAAGCTACACATGATGACAAGTATTAGTTGATTAAAAGAAATAGGGGGCACAATGAACTTTGAATATTTAAAACAATCTTTACATAAAAAATAATAAAGGAATTCAATTTAGCATCCAACCTTGTATTTCCACAGCGAATCCAGCTGGTCATTGGTGATTCTTGCTTTTCAATGATGTAATTATGAATGTGTGAACCACCATCCCAAGCTGGTGCTTTCCAAGATAATGTCACAGAGTCCTCAGTGGCACGATCAGCCTTCAAATCTTGAGGCTTATCTGGGCGATCTGTAAAAACACATTTTGAGATATCACATAAAAGCATTAGAATGCATAAACTTGGAAAATATTAAGAATTGCTATAAACAGATTTTTTTAAATAACAACTTATTTTACTTGAGAAATTAGGAGCAATCAAATTTCTTAGCCCTAATGAAATGTTATTTAAATATGTGCAGTGGAATACATTAAAAAACCTTTTAACTTTGTTTAGCATGAAAAATTTTTAATGAATTTATTAAAAGTTATAAAGCACTTGCTTTGTATATTCTTACTACTTGTGCCAGTATGTAGAATGTGTATAACACCATTAGTGGAAAAACTGCTAACATGTTAATATCAGAAAATGTACTATAATTTATAATTAAATCGCTGGTTACAAATGGGCATATTGAAACATAATTTTGGTTTAAAATCGGATCGCTAATGAAATATGTTCTACAAGTAACAATTAGTGGTGAGATTAATAGTAAATTTTACTAAATACTGAATACTTAATTGAAAATTTAACCAAATAATCAACCAAATACTGAATATATAATATGCCGAATTATAGCCAACTTATTGTAGAAAAATTTAACAACTTAATTCTTTATGTGAATATATTAACGTAAAGTTTTATTAATACTTAATGATAATGTTTAATTATTTCTTATTTTATTGCAGAAATTTAAGAATTATTTTCTGCAAAAAATAATTTTTAAAGTTTGGAATTAAGTTTTTTAAATTATTTATTATTATTTGTTATTTTACAAAATTACATCACAAATTTTAGGACAAATATAAGCAGTTTTCACAAAAGTAGTGAAAACACTGTATTTATACAAATTTTGGATTTTTTTTTTATTGATTACCTATTAATGAAAATAATTCTATCTTCAATCCCAATGACTTTCAATGGTGTTAGATATTTGAAATTTTGAAGGAAAAAATATATTTTTTAAAAATAAATTTTTTTAAAACTATTTTGTTGTTGAGAATTGAAACATTTGACTAAACTGCTGAATAGGAAATATAAAGAATATCAACTGAATGTTCAGTAAAACCCAATAATAGTAAAAATAAATGATGTATGTTAAAAATAATGACCAAGGGGTAACAGAACAATGATTGGAATTTATTGTGATAAAAATGAAATAAAAATTGTAAATAACGTAGGTTTAAATTTGAACCCTATGTCATGAGTGTTTACTGCTAAGTATTACCAATAGCTAGAGTTACAAAGATCAATTAATTTTTAAATATGTGAGAGTTAATTAATTTGAAGCTTAAATTTAATTTTGTATAAATTCCAATACTGTAGGATGGTTATATAAAATAGAATACTCTATTACTGTAACACTGACAATGGAGTAAAAGATCAGAATATGCAAACTGTTTTTACTTTAAAATAAAATAGTAAAAACATTGTAGTTTAAGCACAGATATGATTAGCTAAACAATGATCAAGATTAGTCACAATGAAAATGGAATAAAAATTTTATTTATTTATTAATCTGGGTCTCATGTCATATGTGTGGAATAGTAACTGTTGCATAACAAGTATGTTATATAGATCAATTGTTTTTCAACAAATAAAAGTTTCATACTTAATTTCCTTTTTTATGCTTTGGTTTATTTCAATACTGTAGAGAGATGTAAGAATAGGGTAATCTGTTAAGTGTAATATTGACAACACAGTAGAAATTCTTTATGTGGAAAAAAAAGTTCTAATTTTGATAATGAATGAAATGATAAATTTGGTGAAAGGAAAAATGACTTATTAAATCCAACATACCACTGATCTTGATTTTGATGATAGCAGAATCAGTTCCTAGCTCATTTTCAGCAAACAATCGGTATGGTCCATTGTCATCACTGTTCACATCTCTGATAATGAGGACAGCATGCCTGTCACCAATGATGATATCATAGTGCAAACCCTTCTCAATTTCTTCTTCATTTCGGCTCCACTTCATCCTTGGTTTGGGGAAGCCAGTGAATGGAATTTTGATGTTGATATTTTCTCCCTTTTCAAACTGAGCCACATCTCGGAATCTTGGTGGGACATTAATTTGTGGTGGTCCTGAAAAAAATCAAGTTTAAAATAAATTAGATATGGATCTTGTTTTAACAAGATAGATATAACAACTTGGAAATGGAATTATGAAGACTAACTTAATTGTTATATTAGAACACTTAGAGTAGTCTATATTATTGTAATATATGTTACAATAATATTGTGAAATCTTGCCTTTTGATTACGAACAGTATTAATGATTTTTGCACTCTTCAAAGGTAATTTCTAATGTTAAAGGTTTTATAAAAATTTAAAAAATATTATTTTCACCAGTACAATGAACTAGCATCATTATGCAAGAATAGTATCATTGTTATTACTAAGGTTAATCAGGCTTTGATATTTTTGTGTTTTATTAAATGCTGTGGTAGCACTACAAATAACAAAAATCTTGAAATGATTGAACATAACAGGAATTATGGAGTGTTACGGTCATTCCTTGTATAGTGTTAAAAACATAGATTATACAATCTATAATAATTAGATTATGTTCTAGTCTTAACAGTTATATTCTAACTCCTTAAAATATTTTTAACTTTTTCAGGTGATTTTGAATTAAATTTTAGGATTAAATAACTATGCATACATTATTTATGTACAGTTGTAATATTTAGCCAAGTAATTCGGTAATATCAAATATGTTCTTTCACATAGAAATACTTAATATTTTAATTACAGAAAATTTATTAAAGATTTCTTTCCCACGTGTTTTTAAAGTAATATTCTGCAATGAAAAACGAAGCTTAGAATACTGGCAAAGCAAAATTGAAGGTAAAAAATTTACAATTAAGCATGTTTATTTATTAGAAGGAATGGCACTTCAAACTCATAAAAAATTAAATACACAGTTCAGTTTACCATCTTAGATCAATTTAACTTCAGCTTTAAATAGAGGTTCAATAAAATTGAAAGCTAACTGTATAAACTTTAAAACACAACACATTTTAACCATTTACTTTAATTGTCTGGTACATAACTGATTTTAAGATACAGAAAAATATTGCATTATGGATTTAAGAATACTTACTCATAATGAGCAGTTCAGCTCTTGATGTTCTGGTACCACCCTTGTTTGAAGCTCTGCAGCTGTATTCATCAGCATCTTCACCATACACATCATTGACACACAAAGTCTGAACATCTCCTTCTCTCAAGATGTTGTATTTTCCAGTACCTTCAAATATTTCTCTGACTCCCTTGTACCTTTAATATAAAAATGAATGTCTTTTTGTAAGTTCTAAACACCCTTAAACGTGAATTTCATTCATAGGTTTGGTTTGGAGCACTACAGTCTAGTACTAATTTCATTCATAATTTTTAACTTTACAGCCCTAACAAGGAAGAAATTTCACTGAACATCTGATTAACATCCAAAATTACATTAAAACATTGACTGGATGCTCAGTGCGTGTGGCTGTGGGATCTTAGATCATTTTAATTTCATGTGAAATTTTAGAAAGAATCAATAAGCTGTTTAACATACCAGGTAACATTTGGTTTGGGATTTCCAACAACTGTGCAAGTAAATTGAGTATTCTTATTTTCTTGGCATAGAGCATTCTTCAATGGTGACATAAACTCAGGTGGAACAGGTGCTACAAAATTAGAGAGAGTTTATTTTTTATTGTTATATACAAACATTAATTTCAAACATATACTGTATAAGTACATTTAAATGTTTATTATTGAAAAGTTTATAACTAGGACTTCCTTCCAGGAAACCTGGGAAGTCTTAGGATTTCCATACTTTTTGAATTCTAAGGATTATATTTGGTTCTCAGGAATTCCTGAGAATGAATGTACTGATATGCAAAATTATAAACTCTAATGTAATTACAGGATAACTGCCAAAATAAAATTTTTCAAATCCATGACTTTTCATGATTTTCCCTGATTTAGCAGATCATTTTCCATGACTTTAAAAAGCTTTTGTTAAAGTATATATGAATAAAACTTCTCATGTACATACAAATAAAATATATGCTTTTAGAGAAATTACAGGAATTTTATCATAAAAAAACTATAAACTTACTTTATAAGTGTTAATAAACTCACATACATAAAAATAAATTGTTGTATCTACATACTTAGTTTAATCATATAGCAATTTTTCAATCAAAATGTTTCCAATTTGAATTCAGGGTACTTTGGTATTATCCAGATGACCATAAATAATAGCCAAATATAACCCTATAATGTTTATATACAATATCCCTAGAGATAAACTTATATTTTGTGCA
Organism: Pardosa pseudoannulata; assembly: GCA_032207245.1. Taxonomy (NCBI): domain Eukaryota; kingdom Metazoa; phylum Arthropoda; class Arachnida; order Araneae; family Lycosidae; genus Pardosa; species Pardosa pseudoannulata. Next base: position 64,557,693 of record CM063509.1, read on the forward strand.
AAAATCTTAACTAATTTTTATTAAAAAATAATTATTATTATATTAATAAAATTTTAATCTACAATTTAAGAAAAACCCAGAATAATATACATTTACCGACCCATTGAGCTTTCTTGCTTTGAGTTTCCTTGGTGAACAAATTTTACTTGGCAATATGGTCAATAGGATAATACATAAATACCAAACTCAGTAGCTTAAGTCAAATGACAAGTAAAAATAGAATTAAACAAATCAATGCATCTTTTTTAATTGGTAGTTTAGCGGATCCATGACTTTCCATGACTTTTACTCATTTTACTTGAAAAATCAAGACTTTCCATGACAAATTTAATCCATTGTTTAAATCCATGATTTTCCCATGACTTTCCCTGAATTTCCAGGTGCGCGGAAACCATGTAATTAGTATGTACCTTATTAAACTATTATTCTTTCTGGAACAGAAACTTCAGTTGAATTGATCAAAAAATATTTTATATTGGTTCAAGAAGTTTTTTGATTCAAAATCCTAAAATAATTTGTACAATTTTTTTTCAAGAAAGATAAATCACTGTCCATTTCTTCATGGTAAGAAGAACCACCCATATTTTATAGACACAGACTTATAGAAGTTACTGTGTCATGTTTTCACCTAGTGAGCTTGGGTTCAATTCCCAAGTAAGGTCTTTAATTTAAATCAATCACTTATATATAGAAGTATTTTAGATGGAGAATTTAATAAAATGTGAATACTTAAGATTAGTATAAATCCTAAGCTAAAATCTTAGTGTCCAAAAAAGCCTAAAAAAATCTCTAAAATAACAGTACATACCATTAGGATCAACAATCTTCACAGCAGTTTCAGTAATTGCAGGTGGACTCAATCCAGCTTCATTAAAAGCAAAGACTCTGAATTCATACTGCCTGTCTTCTATCAGATTCATGATGTTAATCTGAGTAGCATGGCATGGAGTCAAGTTCACCTTCTGCCAGGTTTGAGTTCCTGCCTCTCTCTTCTCGATCCAGTAACCCAAAATTCTGGATCCTCCATCATGATCTGGTTTGGTCCAAGACAAATTGACAAAGTCACCACCAACTTCAATGACTTTGGGTGCTCCTGGAGCAACAGGTGGATCTGTGGGAAAGATTAAGGAATGATTTTAAGGTTTAAAATCTATCCTAAATTTAAACTGAAAATTTTTTTCATGAAGTACCGAAGTTTTTAGAAACATATTGGATCATAGCCCGAAACTCTAGGATATTGATGTATAGACACAAGATTTACAGGTTGCAAAGCTATTCTCCATTAATTGAAATACTATGAAATGTCTAAATAGAACACGCCTCAAGTCTTAGGGAACTTGTTCCTTATTCAGAGCTGTTTCGTAGTCGAAGGTTTGGATACAAGGTGCTAGGATTTGATTTGGTTTTGGAGCACTACGGTCTACTTTTTGCAACACGAGGGCTAATGAGACCGGGACCTACTGCTTAAAGCCGATTCCGAATGGCTACGAACATCCATGCCATAGTGGGATTCGAACTCATAAACTCCGGTTCCGAAGGCCAGCACCCTAACCATTCGGCCATCATTCGGCACAAGGTGCTAGGAAACACACAAACAAAGATTCTAACCCTCTTAGATTTTACTCAATACAAAGGTATTATAATAATATATATTTTATTGTTATTAAAATTAATAAATGTAAACTATCTTAAGAATTTGGTTTTATTAGAAAGAGGAGTGTTGTGAATGGGGATTACAAAATTGTCCACTATATATGATACCATAAGTTTCTCTATAAATACTTCATAAGTAAATAAGTATAATTTTAAGCCTAATGTGCATCTTAATGATATTCTTCATGAGAAATTATATTGCATTATTTGAATTTTAAGCCTAATGTGCATCTCAATGATATTCTTCATGAGAAATTATATTGTATTATTTGAATTTCAATCTGTTTTTGATAAGATGAGCAATTAAAATTTATTTCTGTTAAATAATATTTTTTTATTTAAATGTTAAAAATTTTCAGTATAAAAAGAGAAGCAGTTATACTTACCAAATGGCAGTTTAGCAATAATTGGATTCACTCCCTCAAGTGGTGCGCTGTGTCCATTTTCATTAACAGCCATTACACGGAACAAATATTCTCCATTCTCAGTTAAGCCTTGTACAGTGAATATTGTTTCCTATGCAGAAAAAATAAAAATTTCATATGTAAAATAAATTTTAAACCATATTTAATTTCTATAATTTAAATCATCTTAATGCAGATACTTATATGTATATTAATAAACCTTAAGATAGACTTGCTAATATTCGTTGTTAACAAGTTATTAAAAAAATAAAAGAACTGCAAAACAAATTTTATTTCACTAAATATTAGAGTAATTTTCTTATAACATAAAATGCCTACAATATGTGGAACACTGAATAAAATTATAAATTACAGGATAAAGTACAAGTTATTTTATTTATTTAATGGCAAAAACTTACTATTTTATTAGTTTTTATTGTGTTATATATTGAAAAGTTCAAGAATTTGACTCTTAAAAAATCTAAGGATTGTTAAAATATCATAAACAAAATATATCAGATATATGAAATACTTCTTAAAAATTTAGTGTAAACTAGAAATACAAATTAACACTAGATTAATATCAAATTTTTTAATAGTTATGAAAATTAGTTTCTCAGGTGTAACATATTCTAGTATAATTTATCTTTAGATATAATTATCTTTAAAACTGTTTTTGAGTTAAGGTATCCGTCTATGTTAGAAACGCCATTTTTTGCCCAAAATCATAATTTTTAAAAATTTCTCTATAGTAAAATTTCAACTTTTATGCTTCTAAATCTGTTTTATTTTGTCTCTACAGCATTTTAAAGAAAAGTTACAGCTGTTTAAACACCAGTGACAGCTGTCAAAACAAAATAGAAGTAACGACTTCGGAACCGGAAGTTGTGAATTTAAAGCCTTTTAAAGAGTATTTTTTGGATTTATTTAAAAACTTTTTAAATTTTCATGAAGATTAGTTTAAACATTTTTCTAGTATTTTTAATGACTAGCAACTTTGAAATTAGAAATTTTTGAAGCAAGAAAGTGTGGGGAATTTTAAACAAGTATTTTAATTTTTTAATAGTTAAAGTTGCTTTCATAAAATTCAAATGCGTTTTTCTCAGAAGGTATTTTTAATAAAATGTTGAAACTTGAAATGTGGTTTCTAAAAAAATTCTTAAAATATTTTGTTGAAAATTATTATGAATGCTTTTGATAGTATTTTCTAGTGACCTAAAAGCTTAAAATTTGGATAATTTTTAATGATGTTACACTCATAGTTAGATATAAAGATAATGAAAATTCGTTAAAAATTCAATGTGTATGATTTTGAAGGACCAAAAATTTTTACCAAATGTAAATTAAGCAAAGATTTTAGATGATTCACTAGTTCAGTCTATAAGAAATGTGTTGCAGCAAAAAATATTGAAATAATTTAATTTATTTAAAAATTAGAACTATTGAAAAAAAAAGCTGATTTTTTTTTACTAAATTTTCTTCATTTATTAAAAATTTTATAAAAACATCTGCAGGAATAAATTTTTTAAGAGCAATTTTCTATGATAATATAAAAAATAAATCTAAAAATGTAAAAACATGAACTAGTTTCTATGTTTAAAGAAAAAAGTTCTCTGAACGTAGATAGATACCCTACTTCAAGTCATGTTGATGAACTACAAAGAAGAATGCTGAATATGGGTACAAATTAAGAAAAATTAAAAAGCATACATCTGTTTTGTAGGTTCAATCATCCTACCTTTTTAGTGCATAGACAATGGAGTAAAAACACAGTGCATTTCTCTTACCTTGCAATAGCTAGCAGCGATAACCCATTGGTTATGAGTTGTCTCTTTCCTCTCAATGAAGTAGTGGGTTATCTTGCAACCACCATCATATTCTGGTGGTTTCCATGCAACAGTAGCTGTATGCTGGGTGATATCACTGACTTCCAATGGTCCAATAGGAGGTCCAGGAAGGCCTAAACAAATCATGTATTGTTACAAAAATTTTTGTAAAGTTACTTTGCTTGAAGTTCATATTTATTTCCATTAAATTAACCCTTTCCCTGGGGGCAGGGAGTATTTAAATCCTACCTTGGTTTGGAGTGCTACGGTCTACCTTTTTGTAACACGAGGGCTAAAAATCCTGCCTTGGTCTGGCAGGCAATTTAACAATTAAATGGCTGAAAAGCATGCATTAAAATAAAAAATTCCAAGCTTGAAAACACGCCTTTGCCAGGAAAGATTTGGATTTGTCTCGGCGTGTTATCACGCCTACGCCAGGGAAAGAGTTAAGAGCATATCTACTACTATTAACCCTCTGACTGCTCATCCCGTGATTTCCATAGGCAATTAAAATGTAGCAAAATTTGCTCCAGGAAGGCCTAAACAAATCATGTATTGTTACAAAAATTTTTTAAAGTTACTTTACTTGAAGTTCATATTTATTTTCATTAAATTAAGAGCATATCTACTACTATTAACCCTCTGACTGCTCATCCTGCGATTTTCGTGGGCATGTGTTTTCTTCCTTTTTTAAGAAACAAATTTCACCTTTTCACCGTTTAACCAGTGGAATAAATTATATACAGTATTAGACATTTAATTAGGTAATAAATAGAAATATATGACTAGAACTATAGTCATATTAGATAACAGAATTATAGATAGTATGCTTATATGTATACTTAAACTATGCAACAAAAAATATGCAATTATTAAAGAGATCTCGGTTTACAAATTGAGCAATCAGAGGGTTAAAATGGAAGAGGAAAAAATTGAAAGTAACGATTATAAAGTTATAATAATTTTTAATATATAACTTAAAATAACAGAAATATCTTAATCCTAAATTTTAAGATATCTAGTTTTTTCTGGGGGTACTTTGTCAGAAAACAGGGTTATATGAATTTATAGTAATTTTTTTTATATGTTTATAATTTTTTTAAGTATTTAATTTATGTATCTAGTATTTCTCAGAAAGTTGTGGCCAGAAAATGAAAGTTTACAAGGTCATAATTCTGATAATACTGTCAAATTTGTTTATAACAAACTCTAATCTATCAAACTAACTACTGTTTTTTGTTAAACTAGTGTTTGTTTTAAATCATTATTTAACAAAACATTTTCTAACACCACTTACAGTACTCCTAGGGATATCTTACCCACCAGGGCTGTGTAGAATTTAATTAGAAGGGTACTGTTTTAGGCATACAGACATATAAAAAGAGAATTAAATTTGAAGTACAATACCAAAAATTCATACATACCTGTGACATACAGAGTAAATTCAGCATCAGCTGATCCACTATCATTCTTAACAGTTAATCTGTATTTTCCCATATCATTCTTCTCAATTTCTTTCCAATAAATAATCAAATATTCATCAAATACTGTGAATTTGAGATGATCAGAGTCTTTCACTTCATTTCCATCTTTAGTCAAAACAACATCAAATGGAGATGTGCCAGAGAAGTAAATTTTGATTTTAGCATTATCTTTCTCTGGGAAGAACACTTCATTTGGACAGCGCTCAATTTTGGGAGCAACTGAAAATTAAAGAAAATTTTTATTAGTTTCATATTTTAGTTTTTTTTTAAATGTATTAAAATTTTTGTTAAATTATCTAGACAGCTTTATGAGTAATAATATTATTGATGATATACAAAATTATGTTTATATACAGATTGTTTACTCTCCGAAATACAGATAAATTTGTATGTATGCATTATTTTATGTATATACATTTGAAAAAAGTATATCCAACAACAGTGAAAAAAAAATTAAAAGTTTCAGTATATAAACTATTAAATTGCCCAATGCTCTATATTTAGTAATTTTAAATTAAGAAATCTAAATTTAGCAAAATATAGGAGTGAGTGCTATTACACTGAAATCGAACATTAACATACAGTCAGTACCAGTTATATGGTCACCCGCTTATATGGGCACTTCGCTTATATGGTCAGTTTTCTAAAGCCCCGTCTAACTTAATAGGGAACATGTGTTAAAGCTTGCTGCTTATACAGTCATTTTCTTTATCTTGTTACTGGTTAAATGGTCAGTTTCATGTTTTTAATGAGTTTCCGTTTTTTTCTTTTCGTTTTTTTTTAAGAAATCAGAGCAAAATCAGAGAGGACCTGAATTCAAACCTTTATTTTCCTCTTCTTTCAGTTCTCGTCCCCCTGATAACAAGTGAATATCTGTCCATTTAATGGTTGAAGTTATTTCTCTCATACATGACCTCAGGTGTTATTTTACTAATTCCGAAGCGTCAGATGAGCATTTAAAAGTTATTAGGGATTTAGAAAGAGTTGTGTTAACAACCAACAAAAGGAAGCAAACTTATATACCTGATTATTTTTAAATACATTGAACATGAATGTACATATGTACGTGTGCTGCACTTTGATTAGTAAGGTAAGCTAATAAATCCTCCCCCCCCCAAAAAAAAAGAAAAAAAAATGCATATTTTTAATGTAGTTTTTACTTCTTGAATTAATTTTTAAAATGTTCTTAAAAGTATAATTATTTGTTTATTAGGCGAATATAATCCTGCCATAATTCGATAGGGTTGTATTGTTCTGCATATATGATCACCCTGTTTATATGGTCTGATTTTTCTGGATCGATTAGCTGACCATATAACCGATACAGACTGTATATTGAAATGAAATTATAAGTTTAGACATATGTAATAGAAAACTTATTCTGCAAAAAACTACTTACCAGCAATGATCATTCTAGCAAAGCATTTCTCAGATCCAAGAGAATTGCTAACGACACAAGCATACTCTCCCTCATCAGTATCCCAGACTTCTGTGATGGTAAGCTTGAATTCTCCATCTTTTCCTTCAGAGAGAAGTATACGTCCTGCTGAATGGATTTCACGGCCATTTTTGAACCTAACAGATATAAGAAAAATAAACCTTGTTGGTTTTTGTGTATTATATATGGCCCAAAACCTCTTAAACTCACTTAGAACTTTTTTTTCATTGAAAAATTAGTGTTATAACATATATAAGCCAACATCTAATGCAATACAGAATACAGATTTGCAACTGCTGAGGTACTTTCAAAAAGGTGACAAAAGTGACAAATAATACAGAATAAGTGACTAAAAAGTGACTAAACATTGAAAAAAAAAAAAAAAAAAAACACGATTTTTTTTCTTCTCTTGATTACAGATGCTATTAAGATTTTTCTATTTATTTTAACTCTAAATCAAATGATTCATACAAGACATGACTTTAGCTCAAATACAAAAAGGTTAAAAGTTTTGTATAACACAACTCAACATTGCTTTTCATTCAAAAAAATCTATAAATTAGATTTGAATACATACTACATGAATTTTATAATCACAATTTTCTGTACATATTAATGATGTTTTGAAATATGTACATGGATTAGAGTATCTAATAAAAATTGTGAAGAAAAAGAAAAAGAGAAATGTGTGTTTTGAGGTAAATTACTTAATGTATTAAATGTACTTTTCGGTACAAATGTAGATTTCAGAAACTTCATTATGACTTTTCAAAATCACTAAATTTTGGAAACCATATGACTAATTAGATTTTAATAAGAAAAATAAGATTAGAGCATCACATTTTTGGTCTTTCATTAAAATATTTTGTTATTAATTCAGATTTTCTTTTTTCAACAACAGACTTTTGCTGTGATACATCATGAAAAAAGTGACTGTTTACTTAAAAAAGTGACTAAAAGTGATCAATTGTAAAAAAAAGTGATGGAATTGCAAGCCTGAGAATACTAAATAGATGTTCCACCTAAAGTATCATATATACCTGTCCTCTGATTTGATTGAAAAAGTTTTGCCTTTATGATATATCTGTTCTTAAAGGGTTCAAAATAATTAGGGAGTAATTTAGACACTATTTCATTTATTTCCCAAAGATAAAAACAGGATTTAAATGCAGACTAAATGTAGTATATTATTACATCTGAATTAAGGTTATTTATACATAGTTTGATAGCAATTTTGCAGCCTTGTCTGATATTTATTTACTTTTGATTAATCAACATACTTCAGTTAAAAAATTAAAACCTAAAATTTGCAAAGCATAATAAAGAAAGAAAAAATCAACATTATGCAAAATAAATAAGTAAATATAATAAACATTATTTTATAACTCTGTTGTACATATTTTTTAATTAATCAATTTATTTCAGTTAAAAAACTCATCAAAATTTAAATTAAAAGTTATTTCTAAACATACAAAAAAATATTAATCAGGTAAAAATTTGATTAAGCATTTGTCCAAGTTTTTTTTTAAACTGATTATAAGTTAAGAATGAATAAAACTAAGTAGATAATTACAATATTAAGTTTTGTTTTAAAATAATTTTTTTACAAATCTCACCTGTTTTTAATATTCAGGACTACATTTTTATACAATTACAATTTAACAATTTTAAACATATACCATATATTTTCAAATATAAGTCCATATATGTATGAGACAAGAGTGCATTTTCTCTTAAAAAATTTACCCCAAATTCAAAAGCCATTTTCATTACATTCAAAAGTTATATAACACAATTCTGTAACAAAAAAGGTCAATAAGCAGGTAAAATGAGTGAAATATTTTCTGAATTGAATTGATGTAAAGTGCTAGAATATTTGACCAATGGTATTTTTATTTGTTTGATGTCATCAACAATGATAATTTTCTAGTAACCCTATCTAACGCTAGCTCTTTCCCTAAATTTAAGCTATATAAATATAAATTTTTTTAAAATCTTATTTTTGAGGATTTACTTTATGCATATAGAGTTTATAGAGAAGTATATATTTTGTGAGATTAGCCAATTGGGTGCAAATGTACTATAGACCCTCTTGGAATGTTTTTGAAATTTCAATGAGATTATTGCACAGGTAAGACTCATTATAAATTTATTTTCCAATTTTTGCGATTTTTTAGTACAATTATTTTCGATTGTATTTTGTTTTTTGCTAATGTATACTTTCTTTTTGTTATTTTCTATTCTTTTAAATAACTGTTTGATTAATTTTACCAATTTAGCAACTTTGTGACAGCTAATGGCATAAAATGTCACTAAGAAGGACTTTTATGTATCAGCAAATACAACATCTGTTCTGCTGTTTATATATATATATATATATATATATATATATATATATATATATATATATATATATATATATATATATATATATATATATATATATATATAAACAGATCCCTCCACTTCAGCTTTAAAAAATGTCCCAAAACATTTCACTTATACATGGAAATATACAGTATCTAAAATTTTAAACATATATAGCAAGCTTTAAAAATAGATTTGTCTATTAAAAAAAAAATAAAAAAAAAAAAAAAAAAAAATCCTGCAATATATTTTAAAAGGGAAAGAAATTTAATAATTGAAATTATGTCAACTAATTGAAACAAACTACACTAAAATTACAACAAACAATAATTACAAAACAAACTATATTAATTATATTAAAAACTACAATTTAAGGATTTTCCTGATAAATTACCATTTGGCAGTAGGTGCTGGATTGCCAACAGCTTCACAGTCAAGTACAGTATGCTTCTTCAAAGCTGCACTTTTGTTGAATAACTTCCTTACAAATTCTGGTTTTTGTCCACCTAGTTACAAATTTTGATATAAAGATTACTTTTAAGTAATTAGGTAATTTAAAAGAGTCATCATATTACTAAAAACTTTATATTTTAGCTATTAACTCCACAAGTTAATTCCTTTCTAATGATATTTCGTAGAAACTTTAACAACTAATACAGAACCTCAATTAGATAAAAATTGTATGATTTTAATAACTACAAACTCTTGGTTACTCTTATATTCATATAATTAAAAACTAAAGCATTTTATAAAAGATTTATGTGTTTTATAATGTCCCATATCAAGGTAAGTTGCCTTTTTTTACTGATAATTTTATAAATTGTTTACACATATGTGATACATTTTATTGTGTAGACTTAAGCAAATAAAAAATTAAAAATGTTTGAATCAAATTAGCATAAAGATACTATTATTAATAATAGAACCGAATAATACTGGTTGCTTTCTTTTCAATAGTGTTAGTATTTAATATTTTTCAGCATTTCCACATATATATATATATATATATATATATATATATATATATATATATATATATGTATGTATGTATGTGTGTGTGTTTTCTGAAACAGCTATTATGTAATTATATCAATTGAAATTAAATTTCTAAAAACAATGTGCTGCTAAATCAAACTTAACATTATGTTGAATATACATTTCACATTATTACTTAAATAAATTTATTGCTAATATCTAGAAATTTTCAGAAAAAAATATGTAAACATTTAACTTACCTGCAACTTCACACACTTTGATAGGATTAGTGCAAGCACTAGGTTCACTCTTTCCAGCAGCATTCACAGCAATAACTCTGAATTCATATTCAGCATTTTCCATGAGATTCATAACAGTGTAACAGCAATCAGCACATGGGAAATCATTGGCCTTAAACCAGAAAGTACCTCCAGCTTCCCTACGCTCAACAATATAACCTGTTAGAAAAAATATTGGGTTAACTAGAGGAACAATTAGGAAATAATAATAATAAAAAACCTTACAATAATGGTTGAATTATATTGTACACTATTAATTTTTAAATTAAATTAACAACATATATATATATATATATATATATATATATATATATACAGGGTGTCCCAAAAGGTTGTTTACAAACTTAACATGCTGGTCTGTCATATCATGATGAACAAGATTTGCATAGGAACTTGTGTACGAAAATGCAAACTGTGACCGCTAGAGAGCAATAATTGCAGGAAAATCGCTGGATTGGTAGAGGCAGACCGTTGCGATCCCCCGACCTGACTGCCCTGGATTTCTACCTGTGGGGAAACATGAAGTCCATGGTGTACGAGACACCCTAACATCGGATATGGATATTATCGCCAGGATCGCGGAAGTGGCAGCATGCGTCCGTGACACTCCTGGCCAATTTGAACGGGTTCGTGAATCCATGTGCCGACGTTGTGGCAAAGGGAAACAATTTTGAGCATTTGCTGTGATATAATTCTCATCTGTAGTAAAAATCATATTAACACCACTGTCAATAACATTTTTTTTCTTCTGCTCCATATTCATGATTACAGCACTCTAGCGGTCACAGTTTGCATTTTCAGACACAAGTTCCTATGTATATCTTGTTCATCGTGATATGACAGACCAGCATGTTAAGTTTGTAAACTACCTTTTGAGACACTCTGTATACACACTAAAACTAATTTGGTTTCAGAAGGGTTTTATTATAAATTTAGACTTTTAAAAGATTTTAAAATAGAAAACAGAAAGATTTCATTTAATATTGAGGAATAAGCAATATATATATTTAAAACTTATATGAAATAAAACACTTAATATAAATTAATGTTTTTGCACATTCAACTCTGTTTATTTAACATTACTATTAAGTACTAATGACAATTTCAAAAATAATATCTTTATAACAGAATGATGCAACTATGTACTAATATTAGCAATTTTTATGAAGTTTAAACTAGATAAATCATAATAAAAAAGAATGTAAAGAAATAATTGCATCAATTTTAAAAAAAGAGCAGCACTCTTTTACAAGAAATGTTGTTTATATCTGATTTTAAAGCTTTAGTGCATATGGCTTTACATATTACCAGTCTTTAGTAATGAATGAGACTATTTTTAAATAAAAATTTGTATTGTCACATTGAAATGAAAAGCTGTTAGGATTTTTTTCTATACATTTCTCCTATAAATAAATATTTTTTTGCATCATATTTGTATAAAAAGAGAGACATAATACCAGTGATTTTGCTTCCTCCATCTGATCGTGGTTTATCCCATCTCAACTCAACATAGCTGCGACCAACCTTGCCAACCATAACATCTTGAGGAGGTGATGGTGGACCTAATCAAAATACAGATTTATTAAAAGACAAGAATATGTAATTTGCAAAGTTAAATTAAAATGAATTAATTATAATACATATTAACAAGATTAAAAGAAAAGCATTATCTTAAAACAAAAATTTAAAAGGAATATAGGAAATTTTAAAACTTGACATCTATCAATAATACTATAAATATTTATTTTCACTGGTAAGTAAATTATATACAGCCAAACCCTCTTTTGAAAACTTTTTCTTGGAATGAAGAACATTTTGCAAATTTCTTCAAGAAACAACCACCAAATTATAAAACAACTTCCCCTATTCCAGTGGAATTCAACCTTTTATACTTTGGGAAAATCCTATTAAAGTTTTATATTACTGAAATTTACAAATTATTTTTAGAATTAATATGTTTGGTTTTGTTTGGTAGTATGATATATATGATGTAAACCCAAAGGGTTGACCAGATATCCAGACACATAGGCATCTTAAGAAACAGGCAAGTAGAGGCAAAAAGAATACAAACTAACATGTAATGTAATGATTCTCGGTTAATATACTTGTAGCATGTGACTTTTATAAAATTTAAGATTTTATTTTATGTAACTGCCTTTAAGAATTCTATCTTATATAAAAATTAAAATTTTAGAAAAATTTTGACACTTTGATAAGCAAATGGTGATCTCTTTGCAGAACCCTAGTGTTCTATGGGAACCCAGTTTGAAGATCTCTGTTCTAGTCAATGAATTTTTTTTCCTGTAATTTAGTTTTTTACTCTTCCTGTTTCTCTAAATATTTCTAGACATTTAAAACTTATTATATCTTTTAACACCTTTCATGATAACCAGCAACCTTAAGTAGGTTATACACCCAGAAAACATACAGAAGGGATTTTTGGTACAAAATTAATTTTCAAACATAAAACTCAGACAAAATTAAGACTTTAACAATAATTAAGTTTGACACATTTGGTATACTATTTAAAATTATTTATCATATATATGATGATTGCTTTGAAATTAGTTTACTTCAATATAAATACAGTGTAATTATTAAATAGTATCCAATTAATAAAAACACGATGCCCTCAAATCTAGTGAAAAAAAGGACTTCTATACAGTTAGGTAGTTGAAATATTAAAATTAAATTTAATGTTGTTTTAATATTTGCAAATGTTTTACTTTTTTTGTTTTCTTTAACTTTTAAAAATGCCTTTTTAGATTATGATACAAGTTAAATGCATCAAAAATGAGGGCCTTGGTAATTGTGCCAAACATGTAGCCATAAGTCAGGCCCTGTCAGTTATCAGTAAATCCATTTATTAAAGATCACTGAGAAAATTATATTGATTTTATATAAATACTTCAGCTTTGAAACAGATATACAAAGGGTAAGTTCTGAAGAAATTTCAAAGAAATCTCTCAAATATGTGTATTCAAATTGAAATATAGCTATAGGAGAATTTTACTTGTTATGATGTTAAAAATAGTTTCAAGGATACTCACTGAATTTCTTCTTCAACTTGAATGTGCTAGTTGGCTGACTAGCTTCACCCAGACCAGCGGCATTCTTAGCCTTGATACGGAATTGATAGTCATGGTTCTCAGACAAATTAGGAACTGAAATAAATAATTTTTTATTAATAAAATGTTACTAAAACTATTAAAAAAGTAAACCCTTTCCATAGCTAATGTTAGCTGCATTCAGTGTCACAAAAAGCCTTACAAAGTGACCTAAACAATATCAGTTACACTGCAAAATCCAACTGTGCAGTTGAATAAGTAAAAGACTGGACAATGAACTGATCTAAGAGTGTGTCGGGAGTAGTTTTTACTTCTGTATTTTTCTCAGTCTTGTCAATTTAGTTGAATATGAATGTGAGGCAAATGCAAAACCTTTATACAAACATCCTCACTAGAAGTGCCCAATTTTTTAAATCACTAATCTCTTTGCATTCTTTCCTAAAAGTGGATCTGAGGTTATTGATATTTTTCACAATATACTCACAAGCTGCATCAGGCTCAATAACTTACAGTTTATCAATTAGCTTTTCATATGTAACTTTAAAAAATTTGGTTTTATAAGAATTTTGTATATTCCAAAGCTCAGGAAATAACCAGGAAGATTCAATAATAGCAAGAACAGCTTCTTTAAGCTGATAGAACTAAGTAAACTATATATTTATGCAGTTAACTGTTTAGTTATTTAATAAGAGGGTCCATTTGTTAAGGTTGGAGAAGTGATTACTCCAAGTCCTAATCAATAACAAATTAGTCAAATCAAGATCAAGAATCCCAGTATCATACATATAGGCAAGAAAATGTGATTACTCACTCGTGTAGTGTGTATCCTTCACCAAATATTCATTTCCAGCTCTCCATCTTCCATCAGCCATATCACAGTATTCAACTTGGTATCCTCGGATTCTAGATCCACCATCACTGACAGGTGGATCCCAAGACAAGCTGACATTAGCACCATCATAGTCAGTGATTGTTGGTGTGCTAGGTGGTCCTGGTGGATCTGTAATTTAATCAGTATTTAAGTTACATGTTATTTTATTTATTTAGAGCTATCAGTGTAAAAAAATAACTATGCATATACAAGTATCATACCAAATGAGTATCTAGCTGTAACGAGGCGATCAGTATCCAATGGTGAACCAACACCATATTTGTTCTCAGCACGGATTCGGAAATGATATTTCTTTTTATGCTCTAAGCCCATGACTTCATAGTGACAGCTACGTACATAGCTGCTCAATTTTATCCATACCTGTGTATTTAATGAAAATATTTAAAACATGAGTATAATAGATAATACTATAAGTATATATATATATATATAACACAGAAATTGTATAGTATTTAAACATTAAAGATACATTTCACTAACAATCTTACTGTTTCTCCTCTATATGCAAATACATACAGATATACATATATATATATATATATATATATATATATATATATATATATATATACATATACTTGCATACATACAAACACACAAAGTCACTGAATGTTGCTCTTGCCAATAAAAGCACAGCTTCAACTCTGCTGTTCTAAATAATATTTTTTCCCCTTTATGCTATGATTTCCTCAAGCCAAACTTAATTTGTCTCAAGAAGGAAGTCAGTGTGATTACAGTAATTAAAATGGCAATTCATACATCTTACATATTTTCTGACCTAGACCCTGACGGTCATAAGGTTTATAGAAAATTCAGATGTTAAGAATAAATCTTGAAATGCATTGTGATTTTCATCAAAAGAAGACCTATTGGAAGTTTCTACTATGTATATCATAACAGTAAATTTTATTTAAAAGCTTAAAGAAAATAATAAGCAGTTTGATCAACTAAACATATTTATCCTAACTGCAGCGGGCCTCTACCCTGATGGGTTTAAGGTATTCTAGAGGCTAGTTGAGTCTCACAATTTTGACTATCCTCAAGAAAATACCCCTCTCCTATCTGTCAAGCTACCACAAAAAAAATCTACACTCACAGATTTATTCTATGTGATCTCTAGGTATACAGGAAGAAGTTTAGCACAACTGCCACATTCAAAATTAACATTACCTGCACCTAGTTATATCCTTAGTAAAACAGGACTTACTTGGGAGCTGGCCTCTTGCCTCTCTACTACATAGTTAGTAATAGAACTTCCACCATCATCTTTTGGTGGCCTCCAAGATAATGTGCAAGTTTCTGGACTGATGTCTGTGACATCCAATGGTCCTTCAGGTGGTCCAGGCTTATCTAAAGATTAATAATTTCATGTAAGCATCTAAGTCTAAATGATTTGATTAAGCACAAAAACTTTCTATAAATGTTTCTTCAATTAAAATTAGTTGCTATAGTATAATGATAAATGTATAAAAGCAAATTCATACTTTGATGTTAGCTAATTAACTGAGTGGAATGAATTTTTTTAAATAAAAAATTAAGACTAATTATTAAGTTATAAATATAAAGGAGGAATTTTATTATACCCCATTTAATTTTTCCTATTACTGTTTAACTGTTTCCTATACACAAAAAAGCTTTAAATATTTTATTTTGGATATTATGTTGTATGTATATAATTCTGCTAATGATGTAAAAACAGCTTTTTATATTATGATTAATATAATTCAAAGATTTAAATAATAAAAGCAAAATAAATGAAAACAAAAATATTAATCTTTAATTTATAGGTATTAACTTTTTTTGATAAAACAGCTACAAAAATAAATTTTTATCAAATACAAATTTGACTTTTCCACTTACCTACAACAAGAACTCTGCATGATCCATTGTCTGAACCATGTTGGTTCTTTAATACCAAAGTGTAGTTTCCAGAATCATCTCGTTTGGCTTTCTTATTGATTAATACAGTAAAAGCAACATTTACTTCACTGTATACTCTGTCAGTTTTAATCATTGGACTTCCATTCTGTAATAAAGATATTATTTCATGAATAAAATTGTACTGAAGTTTAGGATTATTAGTATAAATTCAAATTTTATATTGTTAGTACAATTACTTTGTAATTTTAAGAATTCTAGATTGTACTATAATACGGATGTACTTTGATAGTGTTTTAAGCAAGCTAAAATCTATCCAGGTTTGTTCAAATATTGCTTAAAGATAATGATTTTAATTTTAATATTTTATGCAATGTTTGAAAATTTATCTTAATAAGACTAAATTAGTTTTCCCAATTTTATTTCTACTTTGTAATGAAAAAAGAGCCTTGACCAAAGATCACAATTACATCTTTTTCTCATGAATAAAATCCTTATCTTGTAATTCTTTCCATATTTCAATGAGGTTTTCATGAGATCTTTGTGATTCATTCATACTTTAACCCTATGTTGGGCCACTTTTTGCTGACATTCTGGCATTAGCATCCAAAATAGTTGAGCTATGATTCTCATGAGAACTGGCACTTGTCTTACTCTAGGGATAACAAAGTTTCTACATTTTAGAGGTAGATCTGCGGGTATGAAATCCGAAAATTACATGTCTAAAAAATTGTCCTGTCAAATTAGTAGATAGCAGGACAGTGTTTTAAATCATTGTCTTATACATGTGTGTGTGTGACTTTGTCAGATTTTGAAACATGGGATTGATATTTGTGGTGAATTTGGCAAATAGCACAATGCACTGTTTAATGGTGTAAATTGATTCTGGGTGAATTCGTTAATAAGAGTATTGTGTATTAACTTTGAGGCAGATATCATTGGTGAGGGAGCTAGTTGACTTCAAGTTAGAATTTTGCCCTTTGTTAAGCTCATTTGAAAGCCAAAAGTTTACCATGTTTGAACAAATGGAATAAATGGATTTAAAAATGAACTAACTGGAACTGTTATCATTTACCAAGGAAGAACCTTGTCATATATACTTATATATATATATATATATATATATATGTCATGTCATGTCTGGGAATATCAGTCTCTAAATAAACAGTCGGGGCTGTGATTTTTCGTTCCAACTCATCCTTTATTTCTATTCAGACATGAGGCATATACTAAGTTGATTTAAATATGGAGCACCATCGACGGCAAATACAGCTGGGGAGAGAATGTCTCCTTTTCTCACATGACAGCAGAACAGAGAAAAGTCTGAACTAACTGGTGCCAGAATAGAGAATGTGAACTCCTTACTTAAAAATATAAAATCTTACCTAAGTGGTTTTTTAGGGGGGGGGGGTTGTGCCTGACCATTTACACTCTTCGAGGGTGTGTTTTAGGGTTCTTGAATCTCTTCATTGTTTGTTGCACTTTTTTGTTTTGTTTTTAGTGTGACCGAACAGATAGTGTGGAGGACGCCGTTTTGTGGCTGCAGATGCTTCGTGTTAAGTGTAAGTCAAACCACAGATGTTGGGGGACTAAAAGTTATGTGACTATCTAGTGTCAAAATGGGATTAACTGGTTTAAATGACGACTTCTGTAACATCAAAGGGGGATTAAAATTTCGTCTTCATGGCCCACAGGTGGCTCACATGTGTGTTTCAGATCTTGTTTGCTGCAGTTGTTTACTTCTTAAACTTAGGGGTTTTCTCTCATTACTTTTTATTTTCGGGGGTCTTATTCCTCGATCTGTTTTTCTATATTACATATATATATATAATATATAAATCTCTCCTTGGCATAACAGCCCTTAGAGGGCCAGGGTTACAGTGCCAAACTCCATTTCCGAGATCAAGGGCCCTGGGGTGCAAAGCATATATTCTGGTTAGGTGATAATCTCACGAGGAACCTCCAGTGTTAGTTCCCAAGCATGCTAGGTCCTCAGTTTGTCTACCCACTGAAGGGATGAAAGGCTGAGTCAACCTTGCCCAGTTTGGGGATTGAAGCTTGGACCTGTGTCGTGGGAGTGTGAAGCTCTACCTCAGCACCACTGAGCTAGGAACGGATAATAATTATGTAAATTTTTAGTTTAATTGCTCTCAAGATAAATATATTTTCCAATAGATATCAATAAAAAAAAAGCATCAATTCCCTTTACCTTATAAATTACAGCTACATATTTATATTTAAATAGGAGTAAATATTCGTATATAAGTAGGTATTTTTAGGTGAAATAAAAGTACTTACTATTGTCCAAGATGCAGTGGGAATAGGGAAAGCACTGAATGGTACTCTGATTCTAAATTCTTCTCCAGCTTGTACTGTTATATCACGCATGCTGAAAGCAGCATCAATCTTTGGACCACCTAATTATGAAATTTAAAATTTAAATAAAGAACTACACAAAGAAATGGCAATACATTAAACTTGATACTTATAGAACTAAAATGGAATTGTGCATATTTGGCATTGTGGGGAATATTCACAGCAGGTTGTCTGAACTCAATCACTTTTTTAATCTAGTCAGTAGATATCTGTCAGTCAAAAGTTCATTTTAATTTGATTTAAAAGTAAAGCTAAATAAATTATAAAATTCAGATATAATTTCATAGAATTAAGTATGAGTTAAAAGAATTTCAAAATGTAATTAATTTGAGTCTACCCAGAAAGTTGATAATGAAATAACCAAACATGCTGAAATAACTAAAATATGCTAAAATAAAATTAAGAAAAAATGCCAAAACATTACGGTTAAAGAAATTTCAAAATGAAATTCACTGTTATTTTCTATCTTCCTAAATTTGATATCAGAATAACACATATAAAATATGCAAAAAAGTAAATTTAGAAATAATGTCAAACAATTATGGTGTAGGCAAATTAAAATAATCTTAAAACATAATTTATTAGAGTCCCTGTACCAAGAAATTTTATTTTAAAGTAACCAAAACAGCTTAAACATTCAAGATAAAATTCAAAACTATTACAGTAAAATTATGATATGCATAAGCATAAGTTAAAAGTACATACTGATAATTAACAAAACTAATACGTACATGGTGGTGGTTGAGCAAAGATGCCATCAGATGATGAACTGAAAGGACCTTGTCCAGCAGCATTGATAGCAGCAACTCTGAATTCATATTCATGATTCTCTTTAAGTCCAGATACGCGGAATGTCTGATCAGATATAGTGGTTTGGCATGCAGCAACCCATCTGTCTTTTCCTTTGTCACGTTTTTCAAGAACATACCCAGTAACGGGACTGCCTCCATCATCTCTTGGCTTATTCCAAGACAAAGTAATGGATTCAATAGTTGTCTCGACAGACTGGGGAGCACCAGGAGCTCCAGGTGGATCTGAAATTATGTACATCAGTAAAGTTATTATCAGAACAAGCATGAAGAATTAATATACATAGTGTTACTCATATAAATATTCATGTACATAGTGCATGTTTCTATATATTTTAAAAGTTACTGGTTATAACTCAGCTGATATTTTAAAACAAATAATTGGATAGATAACCAAATCAAATAATTAAAAGAACAGTAAAAGTTAACTCTTGTACAGACACACATATATGTAATGTATCAAAATTGTTAGCCCTAAAATAGCTCTCCAAAATTCTCCTTTTTAATATTTTACTCCTAACCATAAAATGCTAGATTAAGGAGTATTCTCAGACAAATTCTTTTTACCCATTTCTCAAATGCTGGGATAACTATTAAATTTTTGTCCATTGGCCACATTTGTTTAGCTACTCCCAGGAAAGTAATATTGCCTTTGCAATAATTAAATTGATCCCTGTGTGTTTTCAAGCTCTCTTATATGTATAAAATTCACTCTTGCCTCACAAAATTGCTGATATTGATTGATTCTTATGAGAACAAAATCATGTGACTGACTCACTATAGAGCTGACAATAGCTATAAAAGTATATATTCTTAGAACATTCTATACAGAACTCTTGCACTGTAAAGACAATTGGAGACTATTTTTTTTTTCATATGAAATGTCAAATTTTGCCACTCATTGAATTTAATTTTTTTGATATCCAAACTACATTTCTAAAAAGTCTCTTTGTCCAGTAAGCTTGGGCAAATTAAATAATAATAGTGGTTGATTATGTAAAGTTTTTAAAAATTATACTTAAAATTATTAGTATTATCCCTACATCTGTCATATGCTGGAAAAGCATTATAATATAAATATGTGTATATATATATATATATATATATATATATATATACACACATTTATATAAGTAATATGTGTATCTATCAGACCATTATTAATATCAATCATGTTAATCAAATACAATCATATATTTAACAATTAAATCTCTCTTGGTATACTATTAAATTAAAATTACAGTAAAGTGTCATATTCATATGCTACAATTTTTAGATTAAAATCATAAGAAACATTTTTTTTTTCAGATGTTGATCTCAACACTGTTGCAGTAAAATGCTATAACATGTGAGGTGACCCGATGCAAAAGAATAGTCCCAATATAGCTCATGCATTTTGTTCGAGGCGACTAAAATACTAACCCTACCCAGTGCCTGGGGGTATAGCTAGGTACACTGACCTTGGAGATATCAGGGGACTGGTCCTCCAGGTTGGAGGTTGGGCATAATGGCCAACTACCTTACCCCATAAAAAAATCTCAGTTCAAAAACCTCAACAAAGTGCAAAACTGGTTGGATTCTGACAAGATGACTCAGAAAATAAAAGGATTTGAAAATTGGTACTTGGATATGTATATGTTTGGAGAGGAGTTGCTAATGTTAGAAGACCCTGGACGGAGTGAGTGGTTGAGGCAGCTAAGGCCTGTAGTGCTTGTAAAAAAAAAAAAAAAGAAAAAAAGTACTATAATGTTTTGTTATACTTTGAAGAGAAATGTAATCAAATATTTTTATCAGTACTTTTAATTAGTAA
Source organism: Pardosa pseudoannulata (assembly GCA_032207245.1). NCBI lineage: Eukaryota > Metazoa > Arthropoda > Arachnida > Araneae > Lycosidae > Pardosa > Pardosa pseudoannulata. Next base: position 64,578,972 of record CM063509.1, read on the forward strand.
AAGTAGCAGTTGAGAACTCATTAAATTTCTATTAGTAAGATATTAAGTTACAACTAAATGTATATTTTCTGATTCTTCTTTGATTGTCTTAATATCCAAAATACCTAATTAGAAAACCTACATTTTTCTGCCAGTTAAATCAGTGTGAACAATGTTTCACAACTGTAATAGTCCAAACTGAAATACTCACCAAATGGCAATTTGGCCAAGACTGGTTCTCTGGTTCTTCCTGGATCACTAGTACCATGCTGGTTTTCAGCCATAACCTGGAAGTCATACTGCTTGCCAACAATGAGATTCTTGACTCTGCAAGCGGTTGTGGTCACAAAAGTGGCTGCTCTAACCCATGTTAAAGTACCAACCTCCTTCTTTTCTACTACATAGTTTGTGATCTCAGCTCCACCATCATCTGTTGGTGGATACCAGTACAGTGTCAGAGATTCACCCTCAATTTCTTCAGCACGCACGTTCTGAGGAGGAGATGGTTTATCTGAAAAAAGTTAACATATATTATAAAAGTTGTATGTAATATATCAAAATTATTACCCCTAAAAAAGCCATCAAAAATTCTCCTTTATTCCCTTCTCATGTTTTAATATTTAATTTCTCAGCCATAAAACGTCAGATGAAGGGGTGTTCTCCAACTTATATTCTTTTTATCCATTTCGTAAAACTAATGTTGAATAAATGCTAAATTTCTGTCCACTGGCCATATTTTTCAGCTGTCTTAAATGATCAAAGTTTACTCTTCCTTACAAAATTGCTGATCCAGACTTATTTAAAAAGAAAAAAACAAAAATTCTGTGACTTGCTCACTGTGGGGCTGATGCAGGCCTAAAATGTGTGTATTCTATGCAGTGCTGTTGAACTGAAAAGATGGCAGTAGACCAATGTGTTTCTGATTCTCAATAAATGTGAAGTTACAAAACTCTTTAACCATAGGTTATTTCTTTTTTGTCACAATTTAATTTCTAAGAAGTGTTTTAAATTTTTATTACGAAGTTTGGTTGCTAAAACATATGTTATTACTTTTAAAATCTGTTTTTCAAAGACTTGCTACACTAAATATATTTTAGAGAATCTTGTTAATTCAGTCCAACTCTTACTATTAAAAAAACTTATTAAGGCTGGTTTCAGTACATACAGGGAGCCCTTATATGGAAAACAAACACACACACACACACACACACACTAAAAGAATCCTGTGGCACTTTGTTAAATTATCCAGTCCCACATGATCTACATAGAACTGTGGATATGCTTACCCTTTGACTATTTGCAAGAACATGTAAACTGCTTGGGACTGGAAGATTCACCAAATTATTTGTTTTGTGGATTACCTGATATGACTAATAACTGTCTTTATGCTTGACCTAATCTTATTTATAACACTGCTGGTAACCTTGCAGAGATTGATTTTTTTTTTTATTTTTAACTTTTGGTGAGACTAATGGACTTTCTTGCAAAGGCTAGTGATCAAAATGTTAAAAGTTTCATAAAGATTTTAAAACTATAATAATAATAAAATTTTCATGTTTGTCAATATAAACTATAAGTTACTTATTTATAAAAGATTGAAATAAAAAGTCCTATTAAAATATTTTATGGTTAAGCATGAGAATGTGAACTTACCCAAAACAGTAACTTTGCAATAGCAAGTATCAAATCCAGATTTGTTTTTCAGATGCACTTTGAATGTGGCAGTATCATCACGTTTAGCATTTGTAACAGCAAGTACAGCAGCAGCCTCACTGACCTATGAAATGTTTAAAATCATCAATAAGTAAACTGTCTATAAAATATAATTTGATCCAATAGTAAGAAAAAACTTCTATAACTTGTTTAATTTCTTCATATAACTTTAGGACTGTTATAACAAGACAGGGTATTTATAATGGATATAAATCAATTGTAAGAAAATAAGCTCCAATTGAATTTATTTTTTTTAAATAATACTTTATGAAATAGCAGCAGAAAAATTTATTAGAGAGTTCTTAGGAAAGATGAAGGATTTGGCATTGCAAATACAACACACATCTACTTCCATAATTGATTTTTTGAAACATTTTCCAGAGACAAGATATCCATGCTTAAAGAAAGGTGCTTGCTACCTAATTTTAATTTTTGGAACAAAATATTGCTACAAATTTTTGTACTTCACAATGAAATTCAAGAAGTCAAAATATTGTTCAATCTTTAACTCTCACAATTGCTGTGAATAGCTTTAAAAATTTTTTTACTTGAAATTTCAAAGATGACATTTAATAAAGACCACAGGTCTTTATTAAATGTAAAATATTTTATTAGTTTACTATTAAAAGTTTGAAAATATTTATTTTGCACTTTTTCACTTAATTATATTTTCCTAAGCACATTTTACATAATACTTAAGACTCAAATATATAACTATATTGATTAAATTAGAGTTTGTCATATGTGGCTATAACAGTGGGGGGCATGCATAAGGTCAAGGTTTGGTTTGGAGCACTACAGTTTACTGTTTTACTCACAAGGGCTAATGAGATAGGGACCAACTGCTTAAAGCCAATTCTGAACTGCTACAAACATTCATGCCAGCAGCAGGAATTGAACTGGAAGACTCCAGCACTGAAGAACAGAGCTTTACCATTTGGCTATTGTTCAGCAAGCATAAGGTCAAAGAAGTATACTTTGGTATTATATACCTTATACAGGGTATTTGCCAAAATAAAATTTTTCAAATCCATGTCTTTTCATGACTTTCCCTGATTTAGCAGATCATTTTCCACGACTTTAAAAAGCTTTCGTTAAAAGTATATATGAATAAAACTTCTGATGTACATACAAAAAAAAAAAAAAAAAAAAAAAAAAATATGCTTTTAGAGAAATTACAGGAATTTTATCATAAAAAAAACTATAAACTTACTTTATAAGTGTTAATAAACTCACATACATAAAAATAAATTGTTGTATCTACATACCTAAGTTTAATCATATAGCAATTTTTCAATCAAAATGTTTTCAATTTGAATTCAGGGTAAATTGGTATTATTCAGGTAACCATAATTAATAGCCAAATGTAACCGTATAATGTTTATATACAATATCCCTAGAGGTAAACTTATATTTTGTGCAAAAATCTTAACTAATTTTTATTAAAAAATAATTATTATTATTATATTAATAAAATTTTAATCTACAATTTAAGAAAAACCAGAATAATATACATTTACCCACCCATTAAGCTTTCTTGCTTTGAGTTTCCTTGGCGAACAAATTTTACTTGGTAATATGGCCAATAAGATAATACATAAATACCAAACTCAGTAACTTCAGCCAAATGACAAGTAAAAATAGAATTAAACAATTCAATGCATTTTTATTTAATTGGTAGTTTAGCGGATCCATGACTTTTACTCATTTTACTTGAAAAATCAAGACTTTCCATGACAAAATTAATCTATTGTCTAAATCCATGATTTTCCCTGACTTTCCAGGTGTGCGGAAACCATGTATATATCACATTACTGTCAGGACATCTCTGATATACACTTTAAAATTAAAGAGACTCATATATACCTTCAAGAACATTCTAGTATCTTTTTCATCAACATCCTTATCATTCTTGGTCCAGGTAGCAGTTGGTTTAGGGAAGCCAGTGAAAGGCACAGTGATAGAAAATTCTTCACCAGCTTTCACAGTAATATCTTTGACAGCACCAACATCAATCCTAGGTTTATCTAAAATTTTCATAAAATGATATAGTTTTCTTTTTAAAACTTAAAATCTCAATCTTGTTTTAAATAGATAATAGGCATATTTAAAAAAAAATCCAATTAAACAAATCTGTTAATATTTTATAAAATTAAAAACCCTTACTTTTTTATAATTGGAATGACATTTAATATAATATATATATATATATATATATATATATATATATATATATATATATATATATATATATATAATATATATTAGTGACAACATATACATAGATATTATTGGGGTTTTACTTTTAAATACTTTTTTTTTAATGTAACAAGTATTTACTTAACCCATTACAGATCACTAGCATAAATTCTTATGGAATTAATTAAATTAGTTTATAAATATTATCTATGATCTTTATATATCTAAAATATATGAAAACTTTTCTTTAGATTTATTAGCGATTTCCTTATAGAAAATATAGGAAGGTTTGACGGGTAATTTACCTGATAAACTCTTTCTTTGTGAAAACAATAATTTCTTAGTTTTTATTATATTAGAAGAGCAATAACTATCCTTAAAATGGTATAAAAAAATTAACAGTTTATAAGCAATGTTTAGATAGATATTTTTTGGGGGTTACAGATGAGAAAAAATGTTTTACTGATTTTCTAGGTACAGCAAGTTTAAATACTTATATTTCAAAATGAAAAATAAATTTAGTGCAGTTCTACCATCTGTTGTAAGTTTAAAATACTAAAATCATTAAAAAAAAAATAGTAAAAAATTCATTCATACATCTCTAAAAAGCAGAGAAATTATGTGTAATAGGTGGTTTCTCTGGGAAACCGCTGTCCGCTAAAGGGTTAAAGTGGAAATTAATAATTTAGGTATTACATACACTGTACATTTCATTGGATATAAAAAAAAGCCTTAAAAAAATTATAAGAAAAAATTTAATATCTCAGTAACAAATATTGTTACTCAAATTTCCCCCCTAAAGAGTTCTTTAAATATAATGTTATCAACTAACTTTGAAATGCTTCTTATGCTTTTGTTGTTTACTGCTGTAATTTACAAATATCCTTGAAATCTTCAACTGAAATGTGATCTCTAATTTAATTATTAAAAAAGTAACTTTTAATCCTGCAATTAAATATTAGTTAACTGTGTTTCAAAAAAGTAGTTTTATAATTAATCTGAAAATTAATTTGTGAATTTATAAACCATATAAAAGCAATTTGACATATTTTTGTATCATCTTGCAAAGTCCATAAAAATAACTCTGGAACAATATAAAGACTAATTCAAAATAGTAAAGTAATAATGAAGTAATAGAAATAATAACAATAATAATAATTATAATAAAAGTAATAATAATAATAGTCGAAAAATAAAATAATAGTAATAAGAAGTAAAATAATTTAAATTTCAAGCTGAATTTACTTACCAGGCTGTTCCTCTACGGTCACCATGTTGCTAGGATTACTAGGAGGACTTTCTCCAATGTTATTAACAGCAATGATACGGAATTCATACTCTTTACCTTCAAACAACTCCAGTACCTGCGAATAGAAATACACAATTAAAATCTGTTAGTACAGCATAATTATTTCTTTTCTAAAAACACAAAAACATTTCTGCAGAAAAACATCGGAATATATCGTCTACATAAATTTTAAATGATTTTTTTTTAATAAAATTAATCTTTATATAAAATTTCAAATATGTATCTGATTACACTATTTGTGAATCCTTAACCATTATTTGGTTAAGAAATATGTTTTACTTTTAAAAGCAATATATCATAATTTTCTAATGAAATTTGTTATAATGTGAAAAACGATAAAATGCAGTGCTAACTTTAAGATTATTCCATTTTTTTTATACATTGCTGCAATAATGATTTATATTTAGTACCTACATACTCAAGTAACAATATTAGGATCAATACTAATGACAAATAGTTTAGTATAAGATGATTAAAATTTTCTGTTTAAATCCTAAAAAAATTCAACACTAATCCATATATTCTTAGTAGAGCTTCCACAAAATTTTTAAAGTCTTTATATATATATATATATATCATGTTTCACGGAGTTTCACATCATGTTTCACATGAGTCCTGAGTACATTTTCATCCTTTATTCAAATCTCAGAGCACACTAATCATCTATCATCTTCAATGGCGTCGCACATTGGCACCTAACTTTTAACAAAGGCAGGCTTAGCTACCATGGGTAGCCACAGCTCTGTTTGCAGAATGTGCACACTGCTCTCTGCTCTAGATTATTGAGCGTGAGCCGTATTTATGTGGCTAACTCATCATGCCGCATCACTCCCAGTAATGAATCTCAAATTAAAATCTTTTAAAATTAATCTACAATTTAAATCCTGACACACACATATATACACTCTAACCTGTCTATCTCGAAACCTGCTTATCTCGAAAACCTGTCTATGTCGAATTTTTTCAATTTTCTTACATTTTCAACAAAAAATTTACCATATTTTCCAAACCTATCTCAAATTATTTTTCTCCCAAACCTGTCCATCTCAAATTTTTGTAAGAAACACAACATTCCAGTTTAGAGCCTTATTGCGTTGACAGCCGCACAAGTTCCCATTTCCCTGAAATATACTTCTAGTTTTCTTTCTCGGGGGGGTTGTTAGGTCAGGGACTGAGTGGGAATTGTACTAAAAACAGGTTCTCTGTTCTGGGATAATAAGGAATGGGGGTTGAGGAAGGGAAAAAAAAGAAATCGTAGAGCAACCGGCTGAGGAAACTGATAAAAACCTGAAGGAATGGATGATTATCACAGAGAAACTGAATACTGTTACTTCATTTAAAGATTTTATAGAAGTAGATGAATCAGTGGTAACAAGCGGAACATTATTAACTGATTCCAAAATTTTAGAAAACGTTCATTGAAATTCTGAGGATGAAGAGGATCATGACAAACAGGAAAACTTCGGTGTAGAAAGAATTGTTACACACACAAAAAAAAAAAAAAAAAAAAAAACATTGAAACACTAAGAATATTTCTTGAATCCCAAGAAAATATCGATCAGGATTGTTTCGCCACTGTGTCAAAATTACAAAAAAATGTCCAGCCTAAAAGAGTTTTACATCAAAAACTCCCAACGGATTACTTTCTGTAAGGTATGTAAATAAAACTAAAAGTACTTCAAATTTTCAATCTTTTCTATTGTGTAAAGAAATTTTCTTAGTCTATTTTCATAAAACCTGTGTATCTCGAAACCTGTTTATCTCGAATTTTTTTTTGTACTCCCAAGAGATTCAAGATAGACAGGTTTGACTGTATATAATAAATAGGTTATTTATATGTGTGTGAGTGACAATCACAGTATCCAGATAAATCCATTTTGTGAAGTGGTTGAAGAGGTTTGAAAAATACATGCAGGGTTGATAAAAAAAATAGAAAAAAAATTAATGTAATTTTACTCACAGTGAATGTTCGTTCTTTGTGTAAGATATTGTTAATAATATCCCATTCCTTGGCATCTTTCATCCTCTTTTCAATGTAGTAGCCCAAGATTTTGCTGCCACCATCTCCAGGTTTAGCCCAAGACAAACTGACAGAATCTTTGGTAATTTTATCAATATTTGGTGGTTCAGGCTGTTCAGGAGCATCTGAAACCATAAGAAGCATAATTAAATGCAACATAATCATGAAACAATATACCATTCTTAATTCTTAAATGTATGAAGTCATTTGATGGATTTCTGGAACTTATGATTTTTTTTCTCTGTTGTATGGCAATGTTGATATTTTAATATGGCAATAATATTTTAAGAGACAATAAAATATGATTAATATATTGCATACTAACGGTAAAAATTATGATTATTTAGGTCCTTCATATAACAGGAGTAGTTCACAATCACAGTGAACCAAATCAATTTTTTCCTTTTTAAAAAGAAATTGGTTATCAGGATTAATAACTTGTTATTTCATATATGTTTTTATATGTACATATAATAAAATACCCTAGTTATTAAGCATTTTCTAAAATTAATTTACATTCCCAGGAATTAATTATTAATGAGATACTTTAGGACACAATTTCTTTAAACTTTCTCAGCAGTGACATTTTATTTATCAGGCTTCTAAACAATGCCTATAAAGAGACTTAAATAATAAACACTATCTCATTTTTATCATGATACAGGAGAAAAATATCACACCAGGAAATGCAAAGTGAATATTATCAATTAACAAATAAATGACTTTCTAAATTTAAAAATTAATGCAAAGTGCTTCAAGAAGAATTAAGAAAGAGACTAGCTATTTGTGTTCAACTTGCACTGTTCAATTCGACAAAGAAAAATGTTTTATAAAGTATCACACCAGGAAGAATTACTGAAATTATTTTTGTTACTTCCAAAATTTAAAAAATTTAATTGTAAAGATAAACAAATTTAAAAAAAATTAAATTGTTATATTACCTACTTATGAAATTTTTTATGATGCATGTTTAAAGATCGAGGTTTAAAAATTGGACATAAAAAGAGGTTACAAAGCATTAAAATAATTTTGTACACACTGTGTTAAAAACTGTACAGGTACTCCTCACTTTACAACCAATCCAGTTTTAACCTGCAATTCAAGCAATTTTGATATACGGATTGAAACTGAACAGGTCAGTGGCAAATGGTGATATGAACATTTTGGGTATTATAGATTTTCTATGCACTTTATCATTTTCATCCCAGCATGCAGTCACTGTGTAACTTTGTTATGTTTTGCATATTTATAATTCTGAAATAGTATAATTTAATAAAAGAAAAAAAAATGGCATAATATGAAGAAATTGTTAAGAAAAAAAAAACTATTAACCTTGAAATGTAAATAAAAAATATACAAAATTATAAAGCTGATAAAACAGTGAAAGAACTAGCATGTGGCTTGGAGTTGACATATTTGATAATTCCAAGATTTTAAAGTATAAAGTTAGAGCAAAAGATTCAGCTACATCCAGAATCTCTGTTCTTGAAGGTACAACTTCTGTTTTGTGGTTGTCATTTCCCTTACAGCTACCCTTACAGCATACCCTCTACAGCTCCAGATAACCAAATAAACAGGTGATAATAAGTACATATGTATATTATTTATGAATAAATTTGTAGCTTAACTTTTATAATCTTATAATGTTTCTAAATTCTCAGCATAAGCTCCTTATCAACCCCTTCACTTAATGACATAGTCATTAGAGCAAAATTCAGTCATAAAGTGAAGAATACCAGTATAATGTAAAGCCAAAATGTACAAACTAGCAGGTATGTTGTTACGCTATTACCAAATTTCATATCTGAATTATTCTCAAGAACACATGAACAATACAAAGCGACTTTAAATACTTACACATCTTCTTCACAGCTGTAACAGGTCCAGTTGGTTTACTTGGTTTACCAACACCACCTTCATTGACAGCCAATACTCTAAACTCATAAGTCTGACCATCAGAGAGACTAGGAACAATAAAGTCAGTAGTTGGAATGGGGAAGGTTGTAACCCTGACCCATTCTTGAGTTCCCTTTTCTTTCTTTTCAACCAAATAACCAGTAATTGGTTTTCCTCCATCATGTGCAGGTGGTTGCCAAGACAATGAAACAAATGTTGGACCATGATCCAGTACTTTGGGTTGGGATGGTGGATCAGGTGGATCTATATACATGAAAAATCAATTAAGCATGATTGTATTCAATAACACAATACTAATTCAATATAATAACGTCATTGTAATTTTAACCAATATAAAAAGTTTCAAATTTTAAATAAAACTTAAAAACATTTAAAATATGAAATTCTTTGTGAATTATACATTTTCTTTTAAGAAATTTACTGCTATTTAAGCATATTTTGCAAAAGAATTTTTAAAATTTGTTTTATGGCAGTTAGAATTTAAAAAATGAAATGACATGGTATGTGTTTGCAAGATTATCTTTTAAATTCTTTGGTTGAAAAAATAAATACATCTTAAAAGAAATATTTAAAACATAGATTAACTTATCTTATTAATAAAAAAAATTAATTATTATTATTTACAGAAGAATATTTTGATGTAAATAATATTTTGTTTAAAACCTAAATCAGTTGAAAAATACTATACTAGCAGTCTAGAAATTTTATTTTGTTTATAAAAAACTATATTAATAAAAAAAATAGGATGTTCTATATTCAGCCTTTTAAACAGGTTTCAATATAGTTTTGGGGATCTAGTTTACAATTCATAATCTATAATTAGTCATTAGTTAAATGCTAACTGATTTCTTATATAAGTTTAAAATCTTAAAGCTCTCTTCTTACATTTGTAAAGCAGTTAAATCTAAAGTAGCTTAAGCAGTAATTTTAAGCAAAAACTATATTTACTTAACTAAATAGTATATCACATACATTTGAAAATAAGAAAAGATTCTATTTGCAATTATGTATGTACAAATTACATACAAATTCTATCTCTTTTCCATTCTCAAAATTTTCTGTTTGCATTGCAAATAACCTTGCTGGTCTCTTTTAAATTTAACCTTTGTAATGAAATAATCAATAAAACTTTCAGTTTCTTTTCTGTAAGTATATTTCTAGGACTAGTTTTGATTATCTTCATAGAATAGAAACTCCTTTTCAGAAGTATTGGGTGGAAAAGAAAACTTCTTTTCTTTTCCTTGGATTTTTCTGGGTCTGTTATATTCAAAATTAGCTAAAGTTGTTGTAAGAGTCACGTCCGTCTCTGTCGGTGTCAAGTAAACTTTTGTTCATTTTAACAATTGAAAATGGCAGTAATATACTAGTAATGGTTTTCTTGACACACAGACAATTGGAGGTGTCAAGCGTGCAGTTTACCAACACACCAACAGAGAAAAGGAATTTTGCTTTGAACGAGCCAGCAAGGCATCAAGGGCGCTTCGGTTACCCCATGGACAAGGGTCAAAGAGGGGGGGGGGGTCAATCTCCCCTAAAACTGAGGTTTCCTACTTGGAAAAGAAAGAAGTGAGAGGACTCCCGGCTGAACTTCTAAGAGAGCAGGTCGATTTAGAGTGATCTCCTCTCTGGATGATAGGTTGCATCTGCATACACTTTAATGTTTCTTTAAATTTTTTTTTGTTGCTGTTGTAATAAATCAACCTTGTTAAGTTTTAATCATCTACAGCCGGTTATTTCGCCTCCATGGCTGCTTCAATGCAAGAGACCCATGCGAAGTCATATCCAAAATGACTAGGGTGTGATGGACTAATCAGGAATAGAAACAGCATGACCGTTCGGTGTATTACAGTTGTATTCCTCCAAAATTGTAAAATTTTTTTCTCTCTTTCCCGTACAGTCAATTAGGTCTAAAGGACTAAAAATTTGTCCCATTATTTAAAATTTTTTTAGGTGCATGAGACCATAAATTTTGCTGAAATTATGTCCTGTTATTACAAATTTGCATAAAAATCTCGCTATAGTGCATACATGCATATCTTACTTTAAAAGCATAATAAGATAGAATTAAACATTACCAAATGGATTCTTTGCAGTAATTGGCTTGCTCTCCAGAGGATTACTGATGCCATAGATGTTTTCAGCCTTGACCCTAAATCTGTACTGTTTGCCTTCATGCAAGCCCTTCACTGTGAAATAGGTGGTAGGACAATAGCCACCTACAGGACTCCATTTGTCTGTTCCAATATCACATTTTTCAACAATGTAACCTATTGAAAATGGAAAATTTATCATTGAAGGAATTGCATTTAACTGCTGTTTAAAAGTAATTTAAGACAGCTCTTATTATAATATTATCATTCTAATAAGTGTTTTGAAAATTATAAATATTTTCTTTAAACCTAACTGAAAACAATATAAAATTACTTACCTGTCAACTCTGAGCCACCATCATCTTCAGGTTTACACCATTTCAGTGTAATAGAACTATTTGTTGTCTCTGTGGCTTCCAGAGGAGCTCTGGGTGGTCCAGGTTTGTCTAAAAATATTAAAAACAAAAGTTTGTAGTTTCAATATTTTTAGTTAATAATATGTCCTGTATACTACCATACATTATAATAAGAAATGTGTGCTATTTTTATTAAAATGTACGTATATGAATATATATATATATATATATATATATATATATATATATATATATATGTACATAAACAAAATGTCGTGATCCATTGTTAAGGCGAATGGAAAACAGTCTCTCTTGATAATAATAAGTTCATTAAATTATCATTTCATTTAAGCAAAACTTGACTCATTTTTATTTATTCACCGAAGACACGTGTAGAGTGAGTTCACAGTTCCATGTCCATGATCTAACTGACTCTTATCTGTTTGAAAACTCATCAAATGCTTCTGCCTGACCGGCTTAACTGAAAAGCTTACGCAAGCGTGGTCTTTTTCATTTATTCTATTATTATAAAAGAGTTCCCTTGTTAAAATCGCTTATAACTCATGTAATTTCCAACTACCCCTTTTTTAGACCTGACATACATGTGTGTGTTTGCATGTGTGTGTGTTTTGTATCATGAATAACAGCATGTTGATATCAATGATCAGTTAAAAGTACCCTTAATTTGACAAGATGTTTTTTCAAATATTTTTTTAATTTCTGTTATTTTCCCATGTCTGTATAGACATTAGGATCTCTGTAAAATAAACAAAAAAAATATATCATTTTCCATTTTTGAGATAATTAATGTCCACTGTGGCGAACACTGGCAATTACGTTATATAGTTGTTATAAATATACATATCCGATGTAGTGGCCAGACTTAGTCAAATTAAGGGTTAAAATGTGTGCTACTGTACAAGGTGTACTGCAATACACACACTGTGTTAGTACTTCATCCAGCAAAGAGATGTGCATATATGAACCAGCAATAATCTGCAAAATTATAAGATGTGATTTTAATAAAATGAAAGCATAAAACATACCATATACGAGTAAAGTAATATCAGCTGAATCTTCTCCATAGGCATTCTTTGCCTCAATATTGTACACACCACTGTCATTTCTTTCAGTTTTAGGGAAAGTAAGTTTAATGAAATCTTCTCCAACTTCCTGCCTGGTGCGAGGAGTATCCTGAAGATGCTGTTTGTTAAATGTCCAGCGAACAGTAGGCAAAGGAGATCCAGTCATTGGTATATTGATGTACACTGGGTCACCAGCCCTGACACGAATAAGCTTTCCAAACAAGCCATCCAAATGAAGTTTCGGTTTTTCTGAAAATGAAATAAAAGAATATTATAATATTCACAATCAAGAAAAATAAGAATCTATAACAATGAAATTTAACAGATTTTAATGAATAAGTGATAAAAATACTAAAGAGCAGTTCATGTGAAACTTTGTGTGATTAGTTGAGCTTCTATAGCATTGTTTTCTAAAGTGTGGTATATGTAACCCTTAGGGGATGGAAAGAGTTTGTTGGGGGTATGTGATGCATTGGGCTTTAGCTGTGTATAGTTCAACAGGAAACTTACCTTTTTAAAACTAAGAACAATAATAATAAACATAAACATAATAATAATAATAATAATAATAATAATAAACAATAATAAACATAGAATAATAATAATAAAAAAAATTTGTTATATGTTAATATTCCACGTATGTGGCTTTATTATTTTTCTATTTTTTACAAATATAGAAAAAAATATCACATCTTAGGTACTTGGCCAAGGGCTAAGTATATACAACTTTGTATCAGCTATCGCTTATATTAAACTTCCTTAGGTTTAATAAATCCCCGATGTTTGTGTTTCCTTTCTGTTATTAACCCTTGAAAGTTCATAATTAGAAATTCTTGGACATTCAATGGGAATCGTTGATAATATTACCTATGAACCTTATAAATGTGAAAATTAATGAAAACAAGTACATCAGGAGTTGTAGATGTGAGCAGTAGTTTAACTGTAAAACCCTCCCCCTGTACGGCTTAAAAATAATACTTCCATAAAATTTAAATTATATTGGAAAAATAATGGATAATTATCCTTAATATTATGCAATAAATAAATATATAAAACATTTATAAGTGTTGTTTCATGTAAGTACTTTTATTCGGGATTATAAAACACGAAAAATATAATTCCTGATTGTTTCAAGCAAAACAAGTTTAAAAGTGTATATTTAAAAGGAAAAAATAAATTATGTAATTTGCTAGCATCTATAGATAGTTGTCAACTAACATCTATAGATAACATCTATAGTTAGTTTGATAAGTGTCAGAAAGGTATAAAATCTAAAAAGTTATTCATATATCTTTAAACAGAAGAGGAAAAATAATCCTAACATCTGGTTTCGCTGCTAAACCACTGTCCTTTCAAGGGTTAACACATTATATGTGGGCTTGGCGAATGTGGTAATACACACGTAGCGGGGGAATCGGACAAAATTTGCATTATTCGCGGAACATTATATTATGCTTCAATTGATTAAAAATGTGTTAATTTTTAAAAGGGAGATTACTCGCTCCCGCAGATAAAAATTGGCACATCAAGTGGGTAATCACCCGTTCCCGCATGGAATGTGTTAACATATATTCATGAATCACATGACATCAAGACTTGTATAAAATCCTTTATACAAGATGTTTTAATGTTTAAAATAAATTATTAAAAAGTTCTTAACAATAAATTTATAATAAAATAAAAAATATGATGTAAACAATAAAGATAAAAACTTTCAATAAAAAAAATAGTACTGCTTTTTTACTCCTCAATCTTATTAAAGTATGATATTGTATTCAATAGTTGAGCTTCATTACACGAGTCATCAATTCAACTTCTATACTTTGTGTTGCAGTATACTTTGAAAATCCAGTTTTATTTTACAAATAAAAGAAATTTATTGCTAAATTTCTTATCATTATTCTTATTATATCATTATTCTTTTATTTCTTATCATTTTTAATTTGATATTCATCAAATAGTCCTAACATGAATAATAGCAAAAAGGTCTGAATAGAATATGTATAAATATTATCTATTCTCAAAAAAAAAAAAAAAAAAAAAAAAATATATGATTTGGATAATATGCCATGTCACAGGATCCTTCAATGTTTCAGCAAAACCACAGTCAGGTTTTATGAAACCAGAGTTTCATAGAACATTCAATGACAATAGGGATAGAACATTGCTTTAAAACTCTATATACATATGGATAACACATGTAACTAATGCAGAATAAGTAATTAAGAATGTCAATAGCAAAATAAATAAATAACTGAAAGCGTCACAAAAAAGAGATATTGTAAAGCATAAAATACCTTTCATTGGTTTGGCACAGATAGGTTTAGAGGCAGGACCAGGTTCACTGGATCCAGCAACATTGTGAGCAATGGCACGATATTCGTAATGGTGGTTACTTGTCACAGTGTTGTCAGTATATGATGATCCCTTTAAAAAAAAAGAGACAGTTAAAAATACTTTTATTATAAGCAACCTTCTGAATATTAAATAGGAAACTAATTGATTTTCAGGAATAAAATATTAATTTTAAAGGTTTATTTTTCATATACATATTTTTTTATATAGTTTATTACACCATTACTTGCACTATATTTATAACGCTACTGCTTAGGACAGGTAAAGCTTTTGTTCTCAGCTTAAACAGATATATTGTAGGCAGTACAGTCTTGTTGTGGCAGAGGTCAGGAATTTTCAATAAAAGAATAAGTCAAGTATCTCCCTACTAGTATTTTATTCCATATAAATACTAAATCTTATATGATCTCTACATTTGTCAAAGTCAACCTAATGATTGTAATGGTAACATGCTCACAAAGTATGATCGGTACAAAAAAACTAACAGTGATCTTATGATTTGTTACAAGACTTCTTTTCACTTTTAATTAGGTTCTCAATTCACTTACCTGTGAATGTTCAATTACTAATATTTTCTTATTGAAATTCAATTATTTACATAATTCTTACTGACCAGAAGGAGCCCCAAAAGGGTTCAAATAAAACTCTCAGCAAACTTTAATCTTATGTTTTAACTTGTCCCATAGAACCTATGTTATAACTTTTTTTGTCCCCTTCATCTTGTCTGAGGACTATTTGCAAGCTGATACCATATAGAAACTTAAATTATAACTCTACAGCTGAGGGACAAAGCTTAGAAATATAAAATTTTTCTTAGAACAGGTCTATTAATTAGAAACTTACGATAAGTGGTTTATTTACTAATCATTCTTATGTAAACAGTGTATTAGTTTAACATATATACATATATATATATATACACACACATTGTACATACACACATATGCAAGCTTCAAGCATTTGTTAAACTTACCTTTACTAGTTCTCTATTAACTTGTATCCATCTGTTGAGCTTAGTATCACGCCTTTCAACATCATATCCAGTAATAGTAGAACCTCCATCTCTTGCAGGTGGAGACCAACGGATCTTAATGAAGTCATGATCATGATCAACAGGCTCTGGTTGTCCAGGAGCACTGGGTGGTTCTGAAACACAAACTCAGTCAAACTAGCATATTTTAAAGACATTTCACAAGCAATCAGTCTTATTTCTCTAGATACAGTTGATTTTTGGTTTGATATAATATAGTCTACTTTTTTTTCAACATAAGAGCTAATAACCTTTGGATTTACTACTTAAAGTTGATTCTGGATAAATATAAAAATCCACATCATCAGTGAGATTCAAAGTCATGAACTGTGGTCAAGACACAGTTGAATTAGATAACACAAATACTAAAAAACTCAATTATTTATATATTGCCTTCCTTCTATACATAATTGGACCTTTTTAGATTAAATATTACTCATATTATTATAGGATAAATTGCTCATACTTTCTTTGCTAGGGCTAGATTTGGCTAAAGGAGAAAAAGCAGCAGTAGGCCAACCTTCATTTTCATATTTGTTATAATGGCACATGTCTAGACACATCAAGATTATTAAGCAGCGTGTCATGCTCTGTTTTCGAAACAAAACTCAAACAAATATTCAGAATATAAAATCTTAAAATTATCTTTAAGCTATTTTGAAATAATTGTAGAGAAAGGAAAGATATATAAAAGCTGACAAACTTTCATTTAATTAACTGTTTTATTTGGATGTGCCACATTAAAAAGATTTCTTGCTATATCAATACATTTTTTTACAGTAAATGTTGATATGAGCTTCAGAAATTTTCATAATCTGATAAGAAAATGTGCTTCTTAATTCTGAGATAAAAAAGGAAAAAGATTAGCCATCATCCAGCCAGAGGTGTGTGGTAGGTACATGAACATGTTCTCCATTCTAAAAGGAAATATTCTGTTCTTTTTTTTCTTTTTGACATGCAAAAATCATGAAGCTTTTCTAAAATTTAGAATTAATGTAAGAAATCCATAATCAAAATATTCTTATCATGAGAAAAGAATCCTAGAAGTCATAAAATTTTTCAAGATAAAGGAAAAGCTCCCCTTAAAATAAGGTTGTTTCATTGCTTTGTTGTGTTTAACTAAAGTTCAAAAGTTATACAGAGATCTAGATAAAACTGGGGTACATACCTCTTTCCAAAAATGTTTTACTGGAAATTTTTTAAAAAATCATTGAGCATATTCTTTTTCCACAAGATATTATTGTTTAACAAGAACAGTGTTTCACATGTTCAAAAAAGTGAAAGAGACTAAAGGTGAGAAGTAGTAACTAAAAATAAGTACCAATGGATTTAAAGTGAGAAAAATGACTTGAGCCTGAGCTCTGTTGAGGGTGATTTAAGCTAGTAACTAATAAATTATGAAATTAATTTAGTCCATTATCACTTACTGTAAGGATTTTTGACCAAGACTTGTCTGTCAGTAGTGAGTGGTGTGGATAAACCTTGAGCATTTTTGGCTTTGACTCTAAACTCATAACTGGTGTTTTCCATGAGTTTTGGTACTAAAGCAGTTGTTTCTTTGGCTGTGACTGTGATAGCTGGTACCCACGGGCCTTTATGGGTAGCATCTCTCTTTTCAATAACATAAGCACTGCAAGATAGAAATATAATTATATTAATACACACTATATGAAATATTCAGCAATAAAATTATATAGAAACTGCAAAAATCAAAACAATTTATTTAAATATAAAAAGGATACATAAAAATATTTTGGAACAGAGAATGTAAAAAATCACCTCTATTAGACAGAAAAATGTTTAATTTATTCAGAAATGCTGCATATTAGTATAGTTAGAACAAAAAGTCTGAACCTTACTCTATATTGAAAATAAACTGACACTCATTATTAAATATTTGAGATTTAGGACAATATGTACTTTATATTATTTATCAAATACCATTTTAAATAAGTAACTCTACTGCAATGAAACATTATCACTGACTATAATATATTTGCTAAATAATAATATGCAGCATACACATAAATTCTTATGTACTATAAACCATAGACTCTGTATACATAAAAAGTAAATAATATGATAGGATTCCTTCTAACTTTTGTTCATTGTGCTAGAAAATATTAATACCAAAAAATCTATAATAAATGTCCATATAAAGCATAATTAAATTAGATAATCTTAAAAAGATTAAATTATATATAAAAAAATTGTTATGAATTAGCAAGCCTCTTCAGTAAAAAAGAAGTTTAAGGTATCTGCCTACGTTCTGTGAACTTTTTTCTTTAAATGTAGAAACTAGTTCATATTTTTACATTTTTAGATTTATTTTTTATATTATCATAGAGAATTGCACTTAAAAAATTTATTCCTGGAGAAGTTTTTATAAAATTTCTAATAAATGAAGAAAATTTAGTAAAAAAAATCAGGTTTTTTTTAAAAGGTCTAATTTTTTTAATAAATTAAATTATTTCAATATTTTTTGATGCAACACATTTCTTATACACTGGACTAGTGAATCACCTAAAATCTTTGCTTAATTTACATTTGGTAAAAAATTTTGGTCCTTCAAAATCATACACATTGAATTTTTAACGAATTTTCATTACCTTTATATCTAACTATGAGTGTAACATCATTAAAAATTATCCAAATTTAAAGCTTTTAGGTCATTCACTATTAAATACTATCAAAAGCATTTATAATAATTTTCAACAAAATATTTTAAGAACTTTTTGAGAAATCACATTTCAAGTTTCAACATTTTATTAAAAATACGGTTCTGACAAAAACGCATTTGAAGCTTATGAAAGCAACTTTAACTATTAAAAAATTAAAATACATGTTTAAAATTCCCCACACTTTCTTGCTTCAAAACTTTCTAATTGCCAAGTTGCTAATTATTAAAAATACTAGAAAAATGTTTAAACTAATCTTCATGAAAATTAAAAAAGTTTTGTCCAAAAAATGCTCTTTAAAAGGCTTTAAATTCACAACTTCCGGTTCCGAAGTCGCTACTTCCGTTTTGTTTTGACAGCTGTCACTGATGTTTAAATAGCTGTAACTTTTCTTTAAAATGCCGTAGAGACAAAACAAAAACAGATTTAGAAGCCTAAAAGTTGAAATTTTACAATAGAGAAATAAAAAAATTATGATTTTTGGTAAAAAATGACATTTTTAACTTAGACGGATACCTTAAAGAAGACCCTAAAGAAGTTAAGCTTGATCTATCTGCTTACTCTGTAATTTTCTTTTATTTTGAATATCTTAGTTGTGGGTAGACATTTCTAATATTCATAATACAGTCAAACCTGTCTATCTCGAATCTTTTGGGAGTAAAAAAAAAAAAAAAAAAATTTGAGATAAACAGGTTTTATGAAAATAGACCAAGAAAATGTCTTTACGCAATAAAGGAGATTGAAAATTTGAAATACTTTTAGTTTTATTTACATGCACGGCTCTTTTTCATTGTTTAGCAGCCGTTTTTGAAGTTCTTTTGTACGATGTATTTGTTTTTCATGATAGTAAAATAGTACTGGGTGGAATTCCAAATTTAGCGGCAACTACGCTTTTCTTCATAGAAGGGTTTTCCTTCAAAAATGACAGAATTTCCATTTTTTTTTCGAAGGTTAAAATATTCAATTTTCTTTTAACACCTGCCATTTTTAGCTCTAAAATTGAGACAGCAAGTTGCCAGATGATACTTTAATCATTAGGCTATATAGACTGAGGACCAGTTCTATTTCCAAAAAGAAATTTCTCCCGTCTCCTATTCCCCCCTCCTCAACCCCAATCCCTTATTATTTAAGAGCAGAGAACCTGATTTTAGTACAATTCCCACTGAGTCTCTGACCAAATAATCCTCCGAGAGAGAAAACTAGAAGTGTATTTCCTGGAAATGGGAACTTGTGCGGTTGTCAACACAATAAGGCTGTAAACTGGAATGTTGTGTTTCTTACGAAAATTCGAGATAGACAGGTTTGGGAAAAAATAATTTGAGATAGATTTGGAAAATACGTTAAATTTTTATTGAAAAGGTAAGGAAATTGAAAATATTCGAGATAGACAGGCTTTTGAGATAAGCCGGTTTCGAGATAGACAGGTTTGACTGTATTTCTAAATTATTTAAAATCCTCATATCGCTTATCATTACAATACACACTTTCATCTAAAAACAGAAAACAGATCATAAATCAAATTAAAAAAAATAAATTTAGAAGTGCAACATACATAAGTGCACTACCACCATCATCCAATGGTGGATTCCATTTCAGAGTTACACTGTCCCTTTGAATGTCAGTGACATCAAGTGGTCCTTCTGGAGCACCTGGTTTGTCTGAAAACAAAGTTGTAAAATCTTAGCTTAAGCAAATCATAATGAATTCTTCATAATTAAATACTTATACCAAATATATACCCAACAAAATAGTAAAATCCACATTGTGCTCATAAAAATATAAGCATATTGTTATTTTTAATCTGAAGCTTCACAATAATAAAAACAATAAAAAAAATGTTTAGACAGAAGTTATGTATTCAGAGCTATCCATTCTATTTTATAAATAATGTAATTTAATGTTACATTAAAAACATATATGATTTTCAGATTTGTGAATTCTCATATTTAAAATATAATTTCCCACTTTAAATCAATAAACAGCCCATTTTGATATTTACAGGGTATCTGCCAAAATAAAATTTTTCAAATCCATGACTTTCCCTGGTTTAGCAGATCATTTTCCATGACTTTAAAAAGCTTTCGTTAAAGTATATATGAATAAAACTTCTGATATACATACAAATATAATAAATGCTTTTAGAGTAATTACAGGAATTTTATCATAAAAAAACTATAAACTTACTTTATAAGTGTTAATAAACTCATATACATAAAAATAAATTGTTGTATCTACATACCTAAGTTTAGTCATATAGCACTTTTTCAATCAAAATGTTTCCAATTTGAATTCAGGGTACTTTGGTATTATCCAGATGACCATGAATAATAGCCAAATATAACCCTATAATGTTTATATACAATATCCCTAGAGATAAACTTATATTTTGTGTAAAAATCTTAACTAATTTTTATTAAAAAATAATTATTATTATATTAATAAAATTTTAATCTACAATTTAAGAAAAAACCCAGAATAATATACATTTACCCACCCATTAAGCTTTCTTGCTTTGAGTTTCCTTGGTGAACAAAGTTTACTTGGCAATATGGTCAATAGGATAATACATAAATACTAAACTCAGTAACTTCAGTCAAATGACAAGTAAAAATAGAATTAAACAATTCAATGCATTTTTTTAATCGGTAGTTTAGCAAATCCATGACTTTTACTCATTTTACTTGAAAAATCAAGATTTTCCATGACAAAATTAATCCATTGTCTAAATCCATGATTTTCCATGACTTTCCTTGACTTTCCAGGTGCGCGGAAACCATGTATTTATAAAAAATAATAATAATTGGGAGTAGCCGCCCCTCAAATTTATCATATACTCATAGAAAAAAAAAGTAACTATTTTCGTCAATCATTTTTTCTTGTTTCTTTAAAAAGCATATGAATATAATCATATAAATAATATCTGTCTTTTACATATTTATTGAACTTTTTTATGAACTTTAGTAAAAATATGCATTAGTTAATCCTAACAAGGAGTAAGAAGTATTTGAATGATTACAATACTTTCCCAGGGCTACATATATGAAAAAGTAACAACTAGTCCTTAACATATTTAGCACATATATGAAAATGAATACATATGAAACATATAGTACTATAAGTACATTAGTACCATAAGTAAAGTACTATAAGTACATAAATGAAAATATAACAATTAGTCCTTAATATATTAAGTAACTAAAATATGTAATATACTTATTATAGAAAAACAATAATATAAAAAATATATTTACAAAATTGCTTGTTTATTTCTTGAAAATATGTCACGTTTACAGTAACATGAAAGTTGATTTCTTACCTAGTACAGTTACTTTTATTGTTCCTTCATCAGTGCCGGATTCATTCTTCAGTTTCAAGCAATAAATACCAGTATCCAGTCTTTTTGTATTTATTGTGTGAATCAGAGTATAATTTTCATAATTTGAAACAGTCACTCTCTTATCTGTTACCAGAGGTTTGTCATCAAGAGTCCAAGTAATTTCTGGAGTTGGAGTACCAATGAATTTAATTTCAATGTGCAATACTCCACCATTCCTTACTTCAATATCTTTAAGAGGTGATATAATCTTTGGTGCCACTGTAATGATACAAAAGGTCATGTAATAACTTTATATAAATAGGCTTATATAAAAAGATATCTTCAAGTATATATACAAAATATATTACCTACAGATAGGATAAATGGAAATATATAACTTAATAATAAGTTGCGTTAAAATATTTTTTGTTATTTACATAATTTACTAAAGTGTGATTTGGGCAATAAAATAGCTAAAAATTTTCAAAATTAACTAAATAAAGAAGGTAGAGGTTTACAATTACAGAAAATATAGATGTTCATAATAGTTAAATTCTAAAATCATACTTAGAGTAATTGGGTTTATTTTTAATACTTATATTACTTCATTTTTTTATACTCCTTTTTAAAATATTAGAATTATAATGAATTTACCCATTCAATATTTTTATTTATTTGTTTAAAAGGAATTAAAAAAATATATTGCAATGTATTGAAAAAATTTCCGCTGAAAAAAGAAAAAAAACAAACAGATTTAAATATTAATATTAAATTATAAGTAAAATAATATAAAGAAATAAAAATATCAGAAATTTTCTTAACATAGTATAGAACTACATAATAGTAGTATAAAACTGTAAAAGTACTAAGAGATATTTAATATATTAAACATTTATTAATAAAAGGCATAAAATCTTATATAATTCTACAAATAATTTCAATAAAATATTTTAATTGGGACACTACAGTACATTTTAACTGAATCTCATATAAAAATAGATTACAGCCTTTTAATACAACATATATTTTCGTAAATAAATAGTTTTATATTTAAATACAATTATTTTATGTAAATGTATATGAATCATAAACAAAGATAATAAATTTACAGAATAAACTAACTTTTACTGAATCTATAATATTGAACATATATTATGAAATAATTTGTTTACTTACAGAATCTGGGCTTAGCAGTGATGAACTCAGATGCTTCACTAGGATTGCTTTCTCCTCCTTTGTTAACAGCAATAATTCTAAATTCATAATCTTGGCCTTCAATAAGGTATGGAACTTTGCCTTTGGTATCTGATCCAGGAACTTCAGTACCTTTTTCCCATAAATTAGATCCTCTGACTCTCTTTTGAATGATGTAGCTATCCACAGGTGCTCCACCATCGTCTGTGGGTGCAGGCCAGCTAAGTTCAACAAAGTCACTGCCCCAGTCAGTAGCAACTGGTCTTCCTGGAGCACTTGGAGGTTCTGAAGGCATAAAAGAAATGAAATTGTAACAGAATTTTGAAACAATGTGCATTTTGTTGAATTAAAAGGTGATATGTTTGTTGCAGAAAGGTAAGTCACTTACTAATTTTTTTAACCTTGTAAGGCATTGAGAAACAGTTTCTCAGAATTTCAAAATAACACATAAAAGCACTGACATGTAGGGAATCAGTTTCTGTAAATTTTAATTCTCATTTTTTTTCAATACCTAATTTTTTAGCCATAAAATGCAAGATAGAGGAGTGCTCTCCAACCTAAATTCTTTTTACCCATTTCTCAAATCTAATGCTGGAATAAATGCTAACTTTCTGTCTGTTTGCCACATTTTTCAGTCAGATGTTCAGCTATTCCAGGGAAATGGTATTGTTTCTGCCACAATTAAAGTACCATACGTGTGTTTTAGAGCATTCTTAAATGAGGACAAACAAGATTAACAAGAATGAATCTTGAGATTCACTCTTACCTCACAAAATTGCTGATGTAGATAATTCTCACGAGAAAAAAAATCATGTGACTTGCTTGCTGTGGGGTTGATACCAGCCCCAAATGTGTATATTCTTTGAGCATGTACAGCTATCCTGCTGTAAAGATGGTTTAAAAACCAATGCGTTTTGGATATAAATAAATGAAGTTCCATAACTTTGTTTTTTTTTTTAAGGCTGCACTGCCATTTTAAGAAGTCACTTTGCCCAGTAAGCTCAAACAAATTAAATAACAGGGGCTAATCAGGTGTAAAATTTTGAATTATACCTAAATTGTTACTATTATTCCTACTTTTGTCATGTGCTGAAAAAGCATTGTGATATATATATATATATATATATATATATATATATATATATACACACACACACACACATGCTTGTGTTATTTTTACAATTTATTTAACTTTTTTTTTGGTCTGATAAATTATTTTTAATATTTGAATACTTACACAAAAATGAATAGAAATGATAAAACATTCTTTAATTCTTAAATATTCTTTAACTTGAAGTAATAAGTACACATAAAAAACTTACCAAATGGATCTTTGGCAGTTACAGGATCTGGTTTCTCAAGTGGATCTGAGTCACCAATTTCGTTCACAGCAATAACCCTGAACTGGTAATTTTTATGATGTACCAATCTGGTAACCTTGTAACTAAGAGATGTAGACTGTCCAGCCTCCATCCAAGTTGCTCTTGAAGTATCCATTTTTTCAACCAGATAATATTTAATGGGACTTCCACCATCATCTTTTGGTGTTCTCCAGCTCAATACAGCAGATTCCTTAGTTACATCACTGACTTCCAATGGTCCCTCAGGAGGTGAAGGTCGATCTATAAAACAAAAGGAAGCATTATAGTAAGTTGCATTTTTGCTCATTACAAACCACACCTAACATTGTTTTCTCAGATCACAGAATAATAAGTTTGATCTAGGAAATGTGTCTATTCAACACATTTCCCAGCTGTCGCCAGCAAATGGATTCTGATCTTACACTTATATCGCTGAGTAAATTTCTTCTCCCATGAGAAAATTCTTTCTGTTTTTGGTCTTGGGTGCACCTCTGTTTGAGCAGAGTGATTTTTGTGCCTTTTTTTTTCTCTTTTCTGTCATTGAGTAGTAAAGATGTTAGTTTTAGCAGTTCTGAAATAAAGTTTTAATTAAACTTGTGCTGTTCTTTTCAATGTCGGCCGACTGCATTTTTATTACTGCTAGCTGAATATAGCTTTCTAATTGCCCTGTAGCCCAGGCAAGTAAAAATAATAGGGGCTATAATGTGTCCAGAAGTATAATTAATTAAGTTATTACATATATATATATATATATATATATATATATATATATATATATATATATATATATATATATATATATATATATATATATATATATATATATATATATATATATATATATATACATGTGTTGCAGAAAAGCAAAGAGCTACTTTTAAGTTTTTAAAAGATATGAAATGATTCAAATTATCCAAAGTTAAAAATGAGAAAAAGTAAATGAAAATACTTTAAACTATTTTATTATGATGGCTTTTCTAGTTGAAAATACTATTGATAATATGAGATGAAAATTGAGTTACAGCCCTATACTCCTAATATTTAAATTCACATTTTTTATACATCTTTTTATTAAGTATTTTTATTCCAATTTTTAAATAGGATTTAACCTGTTTATAGTTAAAAAAAATCAATTTACAGAATTGTTACAGATAGGATTAATTAAAAAAATTATGCAACTGATTTTCCTGACAAATTTGCCACTCTAACTTCCCTACCACATTTGGCATTTTCTTGACAATTCCTGACAGCAGACACCCTTATTATAAACCATATTAATCACTGTGAGTCCTTAATTTTTTATACCCTAACAAACTTGATTGCAGAAAAAATTATAAAATCTTCATTTTCCAAATAAAAATTGCCAAAAGGCTCAGTTGTTGTAGAACTATCATTGGAATAAAAATAAGGTATAAGCCTTATTTTACCAACTGGCAAATTTTGAGTGACATTTTGAAGTGATCGCCAAAGTGAGAAAGTGTTTCAAAGTTCAGTTTTAATACATCTTGGAATGATTTAAAAATATGTTATTCAATAACAAATGTAAAATATTTCCCAAAGGAATAACAGAGTACAAAATAATGGTTTTAACATCACAGATAAAGAAATCCCCCTCCTAAAATAATTAGAAAAACTCTTAAAAATGACTAACCATAAACCCATTTATATGCAAAAAAAGTAAGCAATATGAGTAATACACATAGAAAATGTGAATAAGATGGATTCTACAAAATCAATATATACTAAGAAGTAAGACATTTAACTTACCCATGACAGTAACCATTGCTGAAGTGGATAAACGTCCAGAACTATTTTCAAGATTAAGAGTATATTTTCCTGTGTCAGATCTTACAGAAATCAAAATTTCAAAGAAGCACACAGTTGGTGTTGTACGAACTTCCACTCTTGGATTACCAATTACAGGCTTGTCATTAATTGACCATGAAGCATTTGGAGCTGGTTCACCTTTAATAGCAACCTGGTAAGTAATAGGACGTCCAGCACGTACTTTCTGATCCAGAAGTGTGAGGCGATCAACAATTGGAGCCACTAAAAAGAAAATATTATTAAATATTAATACAGCAAAACATATTTAAAAGATTTAATTTTGTTAATAATTTCTATGACAAATTATAATATTTAAAATCTTGAAAATACAATTATAACAGAAAAATATTTACTAAAGTTAAGTATTTATTTAACCCTATATTTAGATTTTATGAGAATAACTAAATAATAATAATAAAACTGGATTTTGTTCAGAAAACACATTTTATTTACTAACCAACTATGAGCATAAAAAGAAATTCAAAAACTTTCAATTAATATAAATAATTTAAAATGTTGAGAAATGTATATTAAAGTTTTAAAATTTTCCTAACTTTCTGAATGGTTTTCAAAAGTAAAAGAC
Source organism: Pardosa pseudoannulata (assembly GCA_032207245.1). NCBI lineage: Eukaryota > Metazoa > Arthropoda > Arachnida > Araneae > Lycosidae > Pardosa > Pardosa pseudoannulata. The sequence goes on from CM063509.1 coordinate 64,605,984, forward strand.
ATTGAAAGAATTACAATGTTTAAGATTTTTTTATGCAATAGAAAAATATGAAATTTCATAATGCCAGTATATTAAATTAAAGTTATTGAAACTTTTCATAATCATAAAACTAAATATATAAATAAGTAAAATAATGAATTTTAATCATGGAATATGAATGCTCATTCAAAGACCCAGATCACAGCTTGTCAGTAGTACCAAAATCTGCTTGTCAGTAGTACCAAAATCAGTAAGTTCAAAGCTGATGTTTGGCCTGAATGTTTACCACTGTTTTAAGGTGGCTTAAAGCAGTAGGTTCCATTGCCATTAGCTATTGCGTAACATTAAAAAGTAGTAAGCAGCACTCCAAATCAAACCAAACAATCAAAAACTATATATATGGACTTTGTTAATTCTTTGCTAACATTAACATATACACTAATTTACCAATAATTTGAAAAATTTCCAAATTTTATCGACTTTGATAATTATTTTACTAGTAGCAACAAATTAACTAGTATATATATATTAATGATGGAACTTTCACTACCAAGATTAAGATAAATTTAATTACTAATTGCATAAAAAACAATAAAAACAAAACCAAAGTGACAAGAACACAAAATTAGATAAAAGCTAATTGCAAATAGATATTTCAAAGATACAATGAAGCTACATCTCGAAAGTAGACACAAGTACATCTTGGTGGTAAGAGTAGAACTTATTAATTTCATTCAACTTTCATATTTTTACTGTATTTTAGTACAAAAATTTTATTTTTCTAATTGTATCTAAATTAATATATACTTCTTCAGCATAAGCAGGATAGCAAAAACATCAGACTTTCAAATACAGGACATGAAAACCCCCAAAGTCTAAAATGTCTAAAATCCTTTAATAAGTTACCTCGTTGACTAATCAATACTATACTAATAAAAAATGTATAAAAGAAAGCCAAATTATATAATATTCAATTTCTATATACTGTTAAAAAGTTGTTACCTATCTGGATTACTATGTGGAGTTGTTAAAATTAATAATATGAAATCCAAAAGATTTTTATACTTAAAATATTCATTACTGTTCTCTCTATGTCTAATCATTCACTGGGTATATTCCTTCAAGAATTGAGATAGGAATTTTTTCCTGTTGTAGACTGCAAAATTCTGATTTCAGTCTGATCTCATTGGCACAAATAGCTCCAATTTAACAGAGATGAAGAAATATTTCATTTTGTTGTTGCAAAAGCAGGCACAAAGCAGTTCAATGTTTTCATCTTCGAAAGCCTGGTAATTTATACATTTATCCCAGAAATCTAAAAAATGCTTAAAACCCGGTGTTACCAGGTTAAACTTAGAGTTGGCAGGTCTGCAAACAATACCAGTAAAAGATACTTACAAAATCGAGGTTTGGCAGTAATAGGCTGTGTCGGATCACTTGGCTCACTGGGTCCAGCTTTGTTAATAGCAATCAATCTGAATTCATATTCTTCACCTTCCTGGAGATCTGATATTTTAGTCTTTGTGCATTCTCCAGCAACACGAGCAGCTTCATCCCATAAGGGACTGCCTTTGAGCCGTTTTTCAATGACATAACTGGAAATGGCAGCTCCACCATCTTTCTTAGGAGGTCTCCATTCAAGTTCAATGAAATGAGAGTCCCAATCAGTTGCAACAGGTGGATTAGGTTTCTCAGGTGGATCTGAAATCAATACATAATTAATTGAAGAGTATAGTTATCTACTGATTAATACAGTTAATTATGTCTCTGAGTATACTGCACTATGTTACATATTAAATGAATATTTCAACTTATATACAGGGTATCTGCAAAATAAAGATTTTCAAATCCATGACTTTTCATGACTTTCCCTGATTTAGCAGATCATTTTCCATGACTTTAAAAAGTTTTCGTTAAAGTATATATGAATAAAATTTCTGATGTACATACAAATAAAATATATGCTTTTAGAGAAATTACAGGAATTTTATCATAAAAAAACTATAAACTTACTTTATAAGTGTTAATAAACTCATATACATAAAAATAAATTGTTGTATCTACATACCTAAGTTTAATCATATAGCAATTTTTTAATCAAAATGTTTCCAATTTGAATTCAGGGTACTTTGGTATTATCTAGGTAACCATGAATAATAGCCAAATATAACCCTATAATGTTTATATACAATATCCCTAGAGATAAACTTATATTTTGTGCAAAAATCTTAACTAATTTTTATTAAAAAATAATTATTATTATATTAATAAAATTTTAATCTACAATTTAAAAAAAACCAGAATAATATACATTTACCCACCCATTAAGCTTTCTTGCTTTGAGTTTCCTTGGTGAACAAATTTTACTTGGCAATATGGTCAATAAGATAATACATAAATACCAAACTCAGTAACTTCAGCCAAATGACAAGTAAAAACAGAATTAAACAATTCAATGGATTTTTTTAATCGGTAGTTTAGCAGATCCATGACTTTCCATGACTTTTACTCACTTTACTTGAAAAATCAAGACTTTCCATGACAAAATTAATCTATTGTCTAAATCCATGATTTTCCATGACTTTCCCTGACTTTCTAGGTGTGCGGAAACCATGTATATAAATGATATAATACATTGCTCAGTAAATAGATATTGAAATCATGCTTTTATAAATATTATAATTTTTAGACTGCAAATAATTAGCACAATACAACTTGCTAATAGTTTTTTGTAAAGTCAGACCTGAAATTATATGGAAGTTTTATTTTGGTTTCATGGAACTGTTATGTCTTTAGTAGCCAATAGAACATTTTCCATGGATAAGTATATATATATGTGTTAAATGTAATGTTGGAAAGGGAACAATATTGTTTTTTATTTGTTACTATAATGTTTGTTAGATGAAGTCATGGTGAATGATATGTTTAGGACTGTTTATATGTTTTATGTAGAATCAAACCTAATATTAAAAGATACAATTATCTGTATAACTTTACAAGAGAACTAACTGGCTTTTTTCTTCAGATGCAGATATGACAAAAAAGACATTATACTGCAAACCAGGTATTATCAAAGTGTTGACTGCAAGCTAGTAAAAAGCTTGTGAGGAAATTTTGGGTAGATCACAGTGGCACTCTCAACTTGGCTTAAATGGAGTTGCTCCACTGCTAAAAAGAGCCTAAAATCAAAGCTTAAATTATTTGGATTTATCTTTAAAATCCACCTCTATAATCTTTGAAAATATTTTGGCTCTTGTTCCTAAACAAAAATGTCCATCCTACACAAATATTTTTATCAAGATTGATTTGAAAGTGAAGGCAATAATCAGCTTACATATTGATATGGGACTTCTTTTTCGAGGATGGAATTTACAAAAAAAGAATACAAAAACAGATTGACTGATGAACATTTGGACAACCGTATTCAGATGGCAGCCATTACTTTCCCAATATTCAAAAACTTGTTAATGACCAAGCAGAATGCCCTCATTCTAATTGAAGTCTGATGATTATTCTTACATTTCTAATCTATATTACCTACGATACTTCAATTTTTACTTATGTATATATTAATTCAATTTCTTTTTATAAAAAGTTTTATTAAAATGAGTTCATATTCAAAATGTATGTTTTTATTTTTGTCCTGGTGTTGTTTGGTAGCTTACATTAGGATTTAAAATTGGTAAGGTTATTAAGAAGCCTCAAAAGTTTAGTGACTACTACTGATAACAGATTATACACAGATTACTTAATTTTTTTAAATTTAAATATGCACTAAAATGCTTTGTTGGATTTTCTTAGGACTTCAAAAAAGCAAGCTAACTTAAGAATCTATACAGAAAGAGAAAAGAAAAAACTTACCAAATGGATTTTTGGCAACAATTGGTTGTTTAGTCATCGCCCATTGAGAGCTGCCTTCCCTGTTCACAGCTTTCACTCTGAATAGATATTCATGCATCTCAATCAGTTTATCTGCATGCAAATGAGTGTTGATAGTTTCATCTACTGGTACCCATCTTCCAGTTTCCATATCTTTCTTTTCTACAGTGTAATGCTGGATGTCAGTACCACCATCATCTTCTGGTGGACTCCAACATACTTTGCAGCCTTCTTTGGTAATATCTTGAATAGTCACATTCCTGGGAGCCAAAGGTACATCTAGATAAAAGAAAATTTGTTATTAAAACAGAAGTTGTTCATACTGTAATTTTTAACTTTAAAAAAAAATAAAAGAACTAGTGTGAAAAGGAGTATGCCTAATTTGGTACTAATCCTGTATAATATTCCATAAATTTTTAAAGTATGAAATGTAAATGAACATACTGTGATTCTTCATGTTGTATGAATAAATACTATTTGATTTCTTACTATTTTTAATATTTTGTGAAAAAGTTTTGTTAGTGGTGTTGTTACAAATGCAATAATCTTAAATTAATTTCTGGTAAATGGTAAGTTAACAATTTGCTTTAAGATGGCATTCAAAATGTTAAAATAAATATTTATAAAAACTAAAAATATCACTTTCTAGTTTTGTTATATTTGTATTCCTATTGTTCATACAGAGAAATGCTATCACGCTTCTTGTTAGCTTTGATATTTTGAAAAAATTAACTTCTTTAGAAAAAAAAGGTTTTCCTTACAATGGTTTTACAAATGCAATATAGATGAACAATTTTCTGACAAAGAATATATAAACAATATGCTTTAGAATGATAAATGCTATTTTTAAACAAATCAACTTCTCTTTAAAAATAACTTTTTAGTTTTCTCCTTTTAGTTTTTTAAGAGAGAAAAAAAAGACATCAAATTAAACTAAAATTAACCTCATTTGTTAGAATAAAGAGTAAAAATAAACTACTGTGATAGTGTGATTAAGAAAGTAGTTTGATGTTTTTCTAATAAATAAAACAATTAATAAACAAAGTTGAAAAAATGAAGTAACCCCAAATATATCAAGCAGAAAGCAAGTAGAACAGTGTTTAAAATATAACAAAATATGTACACATAGAATTATATATCAACATAGATTTTAAACATACCTAAAATAACAATAGTGACCTTAGCAGAGTCACTTCCATTGACATTGGTTGCTGTGAGTGTCAAATTGCCTGAATCTTCCCTGAGAGCTTTCTTCACTTTGACAGTAGTTCTATAATCTTCATAAGTGAAGAACCATCTAAGGTCATCCATGATTTCCTTTCCATTCAAATTCCATGTTTTCCTTGGTGGAGGCTCACCAAAAACTGGAACATTCAAGTCAAAGCTCTTTCCAGCTTTAAGTCTGATATTGATCATAGCATTGCGGTCAATACGTGGAGCCACTGTTAAAAAAATACATATATATTATGATAATGAATGAAGTTTGTTTAGTAACTATCTAATTGAGGGCAATTTTCTAAATCTTTGGGGAAAAACATGAGCAGAATTTAGATTGCATTTGGTTTGGTTTGTTAGGTCTACTTTTTGCAACACGAGGGCTAATGAGACCGGGACCTACAGATTAAAGCCGATTCTGAATTGCTATGAACATCCATGCCACAGTGCGGTTCGAACCCACAAACTCTGGTATCGAAGGCCAGCACCCTAACCAATCAGCCATTGTTCGGCATTTCATTTAGATTGCATTATAACACTGTGGCTGGCAAAATTGTACAAGAAGTTCTGAATATGATATCTATATTTTCCACAGTTTTGGGTTAATGCTCTTATCAATTGCAATCTTCTTTAGACTTTTAAAAGGCTTACAAGTTATACATAACATAAAAACTATGATTTTCAACTAACAATTGAGTAAACAATTTTTCTTAAAAGCTTAAATTAAAATATTTTTTAAATAGAAATTTAAAAATTGTAGCTATAATGAAGATATATACATAGCTGTCAATTTGTATAATTCTTCCATACAATGTAAGAAATTACAGATAATTGTATTGATGATTAAAAAAATGCCCAAATTTTAATTAAGTTACAAATAAAACCAAACAATATACATTTTTCAAGTTCTGAATTTGAAAATATATTAATTATCAAACGTAACAAAAAAGGAAAATGTTATGAGTAAAAAGTTGATAAAGTATTTTTGAAAGAGGCTAAATCACCAACATATAATTAATTTAAAAGTGGGGATTCTGAAAAATAAATTGCAAGTATGCATTTCTGTTTATTATTTATTTGATATATACTTGTTTTTGTACATTCAGCATAGTGGTTCTTCCATCTGTTACTTTTAATGCTTTTCATGCAGCATCCTGTTAAGCAAGTAAGTTGCATGTGCATATATATGTGTATACACAAAGTGTGTAAACAGGTACATATTTTAAAATTGTCATAGTATTTATGGCTATGCTGCAAGTGTATATGATATATTGTTAATGCATTAAAATTAAATACTGGTAAAATAGTACTAATTTTAAAACTAAAATGTTAGTAGCTATGTACATAAGATATAAATGTTTGATAAAATATATTTAATACAGAATAAAATATATGTAAAATATATTTTATAAAACTAAAAATAATGAACAATATTGTTACACATTTGTTTAGTGAACTGTAAATTTAACATGGGGCTCTATGGGTATCTCGCCAAATTGGTGAGATACCGACTTGTTGGCAACAGTTTTGGCAACCCATTTTTGTTGCCAAGTTCATCGCGAAGTGTTGTCAAATGAGGTGATACGTGACAACTTCCAGTTCCGGAAAATTCTAGCAGTTTCTTCGGGCCTATATAACGCAGGATGAGTCCCAAACAGAGAGAGTCGTTAAGTAGATTTCTCAGTGCAAAGAATACGCACAGTGTGTTATGTTTTACTGGCGCTTCTATTTTGTTTGATGCGGAAAGAGGTACATGAGCCCACGGAGTTGTGCTCGAGTTGTTCCGCGATGATTTTGTAAGGTTAGTACGAGTGTGCAGTACCTTAATCTTGATGCCTTTCTGACATTGTATTTTTCCAACTGATTGCCAATAAATTATTGTTTTCGTGCTGTCTTACTTAAAGTCCATTCAATCCCCGAACCCAACTTTGAAGTTTGTAACAATATAAATCTATTATAAATATTAAATCACTGCTATAAATAAGAAACTAACAAAATATAATGATTTATAGCAGCAGTTCTCAAACTATTTTTGCCATGAAACCCCTGGTATAGTTTGATGGCAGTTTCAGAGTGCTGTGACACCCAGTTTGAGAACTGCAGATCAAAAAGTGCAAGAGTGGCTTCAAGTACCACAACAAGCAAACTTGACTTACAGTTCTTTGGCTTGGCTATATGTGGTCCAGTAGAGTCACTGGCTTCACCAGGTCCTCCCTTGTTGACAGCACGAATCCTGAATTCATATACTCCATTTTCAATGAGATCATTAACAGTAGCAGTGGTCTGATCTCCAGACACTTCTTGAACTGGTGCCCAATCAGGACTGAAATTTATTTAAAAGATATTTTAATTTTCTTTCAATACATGTTAAATTTCTATTCAAAAATCATATTTTTTTTTTTAACATGAGCAGGCTAGTTAAAAATTCAAAATTTTGTCAAGTAAAGTTAAAATGATTCAAAAGCTCATTACTGTAGAAACAGGGTATCTGCCCAAATAAAATTTTTCAAATCCATGACTTTTCATGACTTTCCCTGATTTAGCAGATCATTTTCCATGACTTTAAAAAGCTTTTGTTAAAGTAATCATAAAAGAAATTACAATTGTTTTTATCAACAGATCATTCTTATCTACTACAATAACTTATATTTACCTCTAGAAAAAAAATATTCTTAAGAATAAAAAAAAGTAATTCACAAAATAAATTACAAAAAATGAAAGTTTTATCAGACTGAAATACATACTTAAGTTTATCTTTCTTTTCTATGATGTAGGCAGTGATTGGTGAACCACCATCAGATTCAGGTGCTGTCCACTTCAGTTTTACAAATTCTCTATCATAATCTTCAATTTCAGGAGTACCAGGTTTACCTGGTTGATCTAAAGAAACAATACAGAAATACTCAGAGTCTATGTTAAATTAAAGTTTAAACAGTTATCTTATTTAGAGTGTATAATCAAACTTGAACAAGATCATAGACATAGTTTCTAGCAGAGACAGAGCTAGTTATGAGGCCGTGGTACAAAATGTTGATCACATAACATTATTAACTTTAGACATTTATTAAGTTATAGCTCAGGGTTCCCACTCTTTTTCCACAGCAAAAATTAAGGACTTTCCAATGACCAAAGTAACTTTTTATAAGGACCTACTTCAAATATATGGCATAATGACATAAACCCTATTTCCTAAGGAACATTTTTTAATAATTATGAACCAGACAAGGCATGTTCACGAAATGCTCTACAATATTTCAGAATTAAGTTTTTAAAATGCCTAAAAATTAATATAAGATAAACCTATTTAACAAAAACTAATTTTGAAAAGTATACATTTTGAGTGGTGAAATTCAAAATTAATTGTGAATAAAATAGAATATTTTAAACAGTACTTTCTATATATATATATATATATATATATATATATATATATATATATATATATATATATATATATATATATATATATATATATATATATATATATGTGTGTGTGTGTGTGTGTGTGTGTGTGTGTGTGTGTGTTATACTAGCTTATTAAATTCAAAGTTGCCAGGGAAAGAAGAAAGTTTTAGACTTTTCTATTACATTCAATGCAAGGAAAATTAAATTTCCATAAGTAACTGAAATATCTACAACCCCCCACCCTCCATGCTTTGTTTAGTTAAAATCTGCATGACTGTTAACTATCAGGAAAGGGCAGCTGACTTTATAAGCCTTTTCAGTGCATGAAAGATTATTTATTTGTCAAAAAAGTTTTCTAGCTTGCGACCATAAAAAGTACTAATAAACTAAAAGTATTTTTATAATTTCATAAGGATATCAAGGAAAGGAATTTTGAATTACTACAATAATACACTGAAAACATTCATGCAGTTGAGGATTTTCTTTATTATTAATACTGCACTTTTGGCTAGAAAATGTAAAAGAATGTTATGAACGTTAACAAATATTTTATATATTCCATGACCAATTTTTATTACCTGTACTGGTGTTCTTAGAACCAGTTTTGGTCAAGTTTAACTCCGAATTTACAAAATCAGAGAGTTTGGAGAGTACTACGAAAACAGATAGGAAATCACGTAACAACAGTGGATCGTGTTAATGGAGAAATTTATCACATTCCAATTTAAAAATTAAAGAGTTTTTAAGGACCTTTGACAAAAATTAAGTAGTTTTAAGGGCCCATAAAAATGAAAGCTAAAATTAAGGAGTTCTTAAGGACTTTTAAGGACTGTGGGGACCCTGGAGCTAAAATTTTCAGTTTGAACAAATGTTATTTTTATTAAAGAAAATAAAGTTATACCAAATGGATTGCGAGCAACAATGCTTTTGTCAGCTTCCAGTGGTGCAGATTCTCCTTGTCTGTTAACAGCACGCACCCTGAACTTGTACATCCTTCCAGGCTGAAGACCTTTCACCTTTAAAAAATGCATGTATTCTCTAACTATTTTGTACCTTCAAAATTATTGGCATACATGACTGCATTTATAGGTTATTTAAAAGACCCTAGAAGAGGCATACTATAGATATTCTTGAAACATCTGTTATTGCTACAATTGTCATATTTGAATCAATTTTATGATGAATTTTTTGGTGATAAATAAAGCTACCCCAAAAATTCAAAATGATATAGTTTACAGGGGCTTATTCAAAGAAAATATGAGTTTGTTAATGAACCACAAAATTCTTCCAGTGAAAAATGAATTTTTCAAAATATGTATTGTTTTAAAAATTAATCTTTAGCAAAGTGAATTTATTTGAAAACTTTACCTCCTTGAATAAATGTTATTTATAAATCTGTATATAAATAAATATACAGTTTTCTCTAAAATGGAAATTTAACCTAATACTAGTTTTAGATTCATAAGTTTGAATATTTCGAAAAAGCAACAAATATTTTTAGCAGTTTTAAACCTGCAAATTAATGTCTCTCATCTTCAGTACGATAAGAAATAGTTTATTTTCCCTTTCTCAAAGTTAAAAAACTAACAAAATGCTAATTCATTTTCTCAAGAATAACATTAGATTAGAATTAGAATGAGGGTGGGGCGGCCCATAAGGGCACCAGCACTGTGGCCTAAGGCCTATTGTACTGAAAAACCCCTTCATTCACTGGAACAAAAAGTTCCAGCACAAGGTTAAGAAATATTAACCATTAGATCTCAGACAGACCAATAGCTGAGATAAATCTCAGCAGCAGGAATAACATTACAATCAGTAAAACAAACAAGCAAACATAAAATACCTTCATATTTGTATCTGCTCCGATGGTTTCTCCAGCTGGAGTCCAAACACCAGTCTTTGGATCCATTTTCTCAACAACATAATGATCAATTGGCATTCCACCATCATCAGTTGGAGGATTCCACGACAGATTGCAGCCTTCAGCATGGACATCTTCAATTTTAAGTGGGCCACATGGTGGTGTTGGTTTGTCTGCAAAAGCAAAATACATGCAGTTATTTATTATGTTAAAAAACATTAGTAAAAATACCTGTAACATCTAACAGTTTTAATGCAAACAATATATGCATAAATATATGTATATATCAGATAACTTGGAAAAGAAAGACAGAGAAAGAGAGAGAACAGGTAAGGTGGCCAAGCAGGGCAGAAGCAAAATCTCTCATTCAAGACTGCAGGGAAATGGTGATGCAGATTGAAAGCCTTAGGTGCATTCATTTGGCATGAATTATAATAATGTATGTATATAAATACAGGAAGATTGACTACGAATGTCCCAAATTTTACAGGAAGTGTAAGTGGTACAAAGATAATTTGTGATTACATAGTAATGCAGGTTCATAAAATCCTTTGTTATCGAATAGTGGGTGTTGAACACATAAGTAACATGAGCATACACATGTGTAGTCTCATGAGCAGCAATCCTGCTGGAAGTTAGCATTAGCAAATAGGTTTATTATGAGCAGGAAAAATAAAGAATCGATCCTAAAAATTTGAACACTAAGGGATAGGCAGAGTATATATGTGAAAAAGTGAACAAATGCAGTTAGCTGATGTAATTAATAATAATAATGATTTTAAAATAAATGTTAATTTATAAGGTGACTAAACCATATGATAGTACAATAAAGATAACTTATGATGAAAATAGTAATGAAAACACTTAACTCTTGAAGCACATTTGGAAAATGGACTTATAACACTGGGTAACTGTAATGACAGCTAATCAAATTCAGATATGCCATTAAAAATAATAAATTTTTTATATTAGTTTATATATAAGAATCTCCAACAATAATAAAATATTTAAGAATCAAGGCTGTTTGGATAAAATGATACAATTATTTTATATTTATGATAAATAAATCTTTTAACTTCATTTTTAATTCCTTTCTGACTTTAGCATTTGAAAATAATACTATTTAAAGAGATTTTTTTATAAATAATTTCAAGCAGTATAGTTTAAAGATAGATAGTTTTATTTATCAGAGCTGATGTTTAGCTATACTTTCAAAACTTTTTAAATTTTAAATTAAAGATTTTAAATTTATTAGAGCCCTTGTATTTAAAATATTTTCTGTATGTTAATAATTGCAGTTAACAGTATGGCATAACTGCAATAGTTAATAACAATAACGTATTTCTCTTTAATATTTTAAACTGGAACATTGTACCGAGATACTACTAGGATTATTATGGATATAATTTTATTAGAAATGTTGCAAAAATTATAATTTCCAATTGTTTAAACAAGATTATATAAAAAGACATACCAAATACTATAACATCAACTTCAGCTTCATCTTTGCCAAATTCGTTTGTGGCTGTGATAGTGTATGTTCCATTATCACTTCGTCTACACTGCTTCACAAAAATGCGAGTTTTGTAGTCTTCACATGTGATCTTAACTCTGTCTGCAGCTTCAATAGCCTGTCCCTTCAATGCCCATACCTTGGTTGGTGGTGGTTCACCAATAACATTAACTTCAAAGTGGAAAGATTGTCCAGCCTTAACACGCTTTTTGTGTAAGGTGGAGCGATCAATCTTTGGTGCCACTGAAAAATATAAATTTTTATTTTTACAAGTTCAATAACATTTATGTTAAATGAAAATTAATCTTTATGTACTCATACAATACAAATCTTAAAATTAAAACTTATTCTTGCTAAACCCAAATATAAGAACATAATATGTACTTACATCGCCTTGGCTTAGCAACAACAGGTGGTGTGGCATCACTTGGTTCACCTGGGCCTGCCTTATTAACAGCTCTGACTCTAAATTCATAAGCTTGGCCTTGTACCAGATCTGGTACAGATGCAGTAGTTTGACCAGCAGGAACTTCCATTGCCTTTTCCCAGTTACCTAACTTATCTTTTACTTCTACAACATAATTAGTAATAGGTGATCCACCATCAGTTTCTGGTGCAGTCCATTTAAGATCAATATGATCTTTATCCCAGTCTGTAACCTCCAAGTTACCAGGCTTGCCAGGTTCATCTGAAAATTACAAATTTAAAAAAAAGTTAGTTGTGTTGCAGAGATATAACTTTTATTACTATTAAAATTATTTTGTATCATCAAAGGTAAGAAAACTTAATATTGAAGCTGGTACTTTAGCATGTCATATTATGCCAGTCAAGCATTTACTGTGTCCGATTTTAACTTCAAGATAGTAAATCAAATATTTAAATATATTAAATTAAACTCATACTAAAGAACAAACAAAAGATTTTCACACTAAATATTCAAAGCTTTTGGTGTGGGCATAATAAACACATTTTGTATTATCATAAAACTTGTTCACTTGTACTAGAAATTTGACCCTGGGAGCCTAAACCATTTGAAATTTTATTCAAGGAAAGTATAAATAAACTAAGCAAAATCTAATCAGCAAAAGTGTCAAGTTCAGAAAAAGATTAGTTTGAGCAAAAGCCCCCAGCTATTGGCCACTTTCCTTTTGATGTCACCTTTTCCATGTGAAGACTTTGTATGCATTTACGTTATCTGATGTTAATTTACCAGACTGAATTTACTTTATCCTGATATATTATGTAAATGTGTATTCTATTGAATATTTAGTAGCTATGTTACAAAATTATTCTTTCATTTAACAATTTTCATTCAACACTACCCCATGATATTAAAATACCTATTTAAAAACTAAACAGTAAAAATGTGTACTTACATTTAAACAGCTCTTATAATTTAAACAGGTATCTATTTTGCTCTTTGTCTAAAAGTTTTGAAAATGTTTATTGAGAGATTTTAGTTTATCTAAAATTCCTAGATCTTATGATATTAGATTACTTACAACAGAAATAAAATTCTCTCTGCTAAAAACAAATGTACAGATCAAATGATGAACTGTTATGCCAGATTATTAAAATCTCTCCCCTTCAAAATACCAAAGTCTGAACAAATCTGATAATCTTATTTACACTGAAAAATTTTAGTTAGATTATATAAATTTGTGTGTATATATGTACATATATATGTTACAATTATAATGCATTCAATAGCACAAAATTCATGAGTATGAAAATTATAGTAAATATTAGTACAGGACTAAACTATAGCTGAGATTTTGAATAACAGTAGGGATTTATTTATATAAAACTTACTAATACCAAATATTCAGTTATACAAAATATTTATAATTCCCCAACAAAACTCCCATAAAGCCCATAACTAAATGTAATATTCAGTTATGCAAACAGTTATCAGTTATATAAATCATGCAAAAAAAATTTTTATTCCCAACATAGATTTTATTTGGTTCTGTGAAAGAAGAACAATATTTTTGTGAATCTTTTAATTGTTATTTATCTTTTTTTTCTTCTTAGAAATCTGTTATCACAACTTAATAAAGGAGATTGCTTGTTTTAAGGAGATAAATGGGCTTATGAAGCTCATGATTGGACTGTCTCTGAGCTATTTCCAGTCATTTCCTTTTGTTTCTGTCTACTGACACTTCTCTCTAAGCACGAAGGATATTTCCATTTACTGTGTCCATCCATATCTCTCTTTTTATTTTTTAGTAAAGTCAACTATTTTGTTTACAGTGTTATCAGGCTTGCAACAGCTGGAGTACTTTAAAAAAGGTGAGAAAAGTGACAAATAATACAGAATAAGTGACTAAAAAGTGACTAAACATTGAAAAAAAAAAAAAAAGCGATTTTTTTCTCCTCTTGATTACAGATGCTATTATTAAGATTTTTCTATTTATTTTAACTCTAAATCGAATTATTTCATGCAAGACATAATTTTAGTGTCAAATACAAAAAAGGATAAAAATTTTGTTTAACACAACTCAACATTGCTTTTTATTCAAGAAAATCTATAAATTAGATTTGAATACATACAATACATTAATTTTATAATCACAATTTTCTGCGTATATTAATGATGTTTTGAAATATGTACATAGCTAGATTAGAGCATCTAAACAAAAATTGTGAAGAAAAAGAGAAATGTGTGCTTTGACGTAAATTACTTTAATGTATTAAATGTACATTTCAGTACAAATGTATATTTCAGGAACTTCTTTACGACTTTTTAAAATCACTAAATTCTGGAAACCATATGACTAATTACATTTTAATAAGAAAAATAAGATTAGAGCATCACACTTTTGGTCTTTTATTAAAATACTTTGTTATTAATTCACATTTTCTTTTTCAACAACAGACTTTTGCTGTGATACACCATGAAAAAAGTGACTGTTTACTTAAAAAAGTGACTAAAAGTGATCAGTTGTAAAAAAAGTGACTAAAGGTGAGAAAAGTGACGGAATTGCAAGCCTGTGTTATTTTTCTTTGCAAATTCAAATTCTTAAAGTTGATGATAATTCTAATTAAAAATAAGTTAAAATGGCAAACACATTAAAATTTTAATGGTTTGATCTAAATACTTGGCTATCACTGTGGGGAACAAAAATGAAATAGAAAAGAATTTCATGCGGACTAAGTTCTTTTTGAGAGAACTCTGAGAAAGGATGGCCAATTTGTAGTTTTCAAAAAGAAAATCAACAAAACAAACAACTACATATTGTTTTAAGACACAAAATGAACAATTTTATGAATATGATGTGATCCATGATCACAACTGTATACTTATATTAACATTTACTACATATATACTTATATTAACTGTATACTTATATTAACATGCATATTAACATTTTTCTGTAATTTAGCTTTTTGTTTCAGGAGTTTAGTTTGCATTATCCTGTAAAAAGATAAGTTACCTGCTCCTATTAGCATTAAATTGTATTTTAGTTGTAAAAGTGAGTTATAAACAGCGTTCATCATATGTTAGTATTATTAAATCCATTCAGCAATGCCATGCAATTAATATAGACAAGAAAATTCATTTTGTTTTTATAAAGTACAGATATTAAAATAATAATTTTAAAGCTTTAATCTATGTTGTTTGGTTTGGAGTGCTACAGTCTACTTTTTGCAACACGAGGGCTAATGAGACCAGGACCTACAGCTTAAAGCTGATTCCGAATGGCTACGAACATCTATGCCACTGTGGGATTTGAACCCCCAAACTTCAATACCAAAGGCTAACACCCTAACCAATCGGCCATCGTTCGGCTTAATCTATGTTGCTAAAATAGAATGAAAGACAGTACAGTGTTGGTTTCATGTTACCATAGGCAGAAACAAATCCTCTTCTCATTTAGAAAATATTTACTTATATGAAGAATTTTCTGTTCCTATTTGTCTTCATGTGTAAATTTTTACTGTGTTAAATTTAAAAAGCTAAAATTATCTATCCCAGACAAGCAAGGAAATCTGAGACTCCATTTTAAAATTTAAGATTCTTGACAGAGAAAACTTACCAAATGGATTCTTGGCTACAATGGATTGCGCTGTTTCAAGAGGATCTGATTCACCTTCTTTGTTCACAGCACGGACTCTGAATTTGTATTTCTTGCCAGGTGTCAAACCAGTAACATCCATTCCTGGAAATCAAATTATACAGTTTGAAGACAATTACAGCATTTCATAAAAAAAACACAATTAAAACTGAAAGAAAGTATTTTGATATGCATATGAAATAAAACAAATAAGGTTATAAAATATTTATTTTTTAATTTATTGTTGTTCATATATTAACTTTTAAACATGGTTAAAATTAATCTACTTTTAAAATAGAATGTTACAGAAATTCCCCACACAATAAACAGGTTTACAAGGTATTTTTTAATACTTAAATTTTTTTCATTCAAACAGAAAATATTAAATACTAAAATTAAATCCTAATGTATCCAAATCTATTTAAACTGACAGCTTAATAGAGAAAAAAAGGCTTTTTTTTTAATTTTTAAGTTTCTTTCTTCTTAAATTTTTAATTCTTTTTAAAAGTTCTTTTTTAAATAGTTCTTTTCTTCAGCAATCTTTCTAAATTTACCCATAGATTGAAATAATATTTCATATACACTTGCTCCTAACTTTGCTTTTCTATTATAACACTTTATTTTTATTTATATTAACCTGTTTTGAATTCTTTCATTTATTTAATAAATTATCAGGATTCAAATCTATTGAAATAAAAATTTTGAACTAAATACAAATGCTTTACTTTTTTTCTCAATTGGGCTTAATTCAAGAACAAATCAAAAAGCTTATGCAATAAAAATATAAGTACTAATATATATACATGCAATAAAAATATCCATCTGTATTAATATGTTTTGAATATTTTTTCTACATTTGATTTGGTCCTAAAACACATGTAGGTTCTAGAACAAATCAAAACTTAAAAAAAAAAAAAAAAAAAAAAAAATGAAAATACAAAATCTAACAACTAAGATATGAATTAATTATTCCTCAATGAACTAAGTATGGGAGGCAATTCAAAAACATATACCTGGTTCCTTAGTTTTTCCAACAGTGGTCCAAACACCTGATTCTTCATCCATTTTCTCAACAACATACCCTTCCAATGGAACTCCACCATCATCAGCTGGTTTCTTCCACTTCAACTTGCAACCTTCCTTGTGAACATCAGATACATCAAGTGGACCCTCTGGAGCAGATGGCCTATCTGTAATACAAATACATGGTGAGTTAAAATCAGTAGTGATTCCTCATTGGATTCATTTTATACACAGGCTGAATAGACACATGTACAAAGATACATGACATAGTTACAAGTGGCTTCAAACAACCACACCAACCATGGATTTTAAGCTGTGTATTCCAGTTTTGAAAAACAGCATCCTAACTGTTTGGTCATAGTACAGATAAGTTTTTCTCAAACTATGTAAATCGTAGAACCCCAAGAAAAGATTCTAATTTTACCAAAATCCTTGACTAAGGACTGTTAATCTACCCTCATTTTAGTTTTATATTCAATGAAAAAGTGCTGCTTTAATACTTAATTTAATAAATTAAACAAAATTATTAAATACTTAATTTAATAAATTAAACAAAAACTTAATTTAATAAATTAAACAAAAGAAATCCTTCAAAAAGTTCTTCACAAAAACAAATGATAAAAATTATGAAAGCAAAAACAGGAAAGTAAATAAAAAAATTTGAATGAGAAGGATATTACTAATGCTTTGATCTCGGATAATATGTCTACTAGATTGCTAATAATCAGCAATAAAAATTGTCCATTTTATGACTTTTGTATGATAATGTGCGGCACTTACAAAGATTTTATCAACATATTTTATTTATTATTATAATTATTATTAGTTTTGGAGCGCTACGGTCTACTTTTTGCAACATGAGGGCTAATGAAACCGGGACCTACTGCTTAAAGCCGATTCCGAACGGCTACGAACATCCATGCCATATTGGGATTCGAACCTACGAACTCCGGTTCTGAAGGTCAGCACCCTAACCATTCGGCCAACATATTTTATTTAAAGAAATTTAGAAAACATTACAAGCATAATATATATACCTTTGTAACAGAATAATAAAGAATATTTAACTTTTAAAAAGCTTTAAAAAGATTCAAACTATTCCAAATTAAAAAATAAATTGCAATAATATAAATGATATTATTATGATGCCTTTTCTTGTTGAAAATACTATTGATAATAGGAAATAAATAGCAGATGAGTGTAGTACATTAACAATATTGAAATTCACATTTTTTTTTACTACTTTTTGGTTTTAATTGTTAAATAGTTTAACTTGTTTTCAGACTTAAAAAAATTTAATTTACAGAACTATTATGGAGAGAATAAATAAATAGAAAAACCCAATGTTTAAGACTAATTTTCCGAATACATTTGCCATTTTTCTGGACTTTTTCATGAAAATTCCTGCCAGTAGATACCAAGCACGATCCTCTCAAAGTTGGGTATTCAGTTTGATCACTAAATTTACATTTTTGGTGGGATGTCCATTGGATTTCTATATTTTATTTTTTCTATAGTTGCCACAAAAATCCAGCTTCACACAAATAATTGATAAGGGCAATAGAATATAAATAGTCCAATTTTGCTAAATTCTGATATTTGTCTGGTACATTTGATTGGAATATGAATAAACTGCAAATTTATGACATCTTAAACAGCATGTACTCCTGCAGTACCTAGTTGGTAAGACATCATTACCTTCAATAAAGATCTAAAAAATATTATTTCATATTTTTCTTTTTTAGTAACATTTAATCAAAATTTTCTAAAATGATATAGTTTGGTTTGGATTGCTACGGTCTACTTTTTGCAACACGAGGGCTAATGAGACCGGGACCTACAGCTTAAAGCCAATTCCGAACGGCTACGAACATTCATGTTATTGTGGGATTCAAACCCACGAACTCCAGTACCAAAGGACAGCACCCTAACCAATCGGCCAACGTTCGGCCCTAAAATGATATAGAAATACACTCCAGTTTCTTAGACCTAAAAAGATTTAAAAAAAAAAAAATAAAATAAAATAGCAATAAAAATTTACAAAAAAAAACTCTTATATTTACCTTGAACCAGGACAATCACATAAGCACTGTCCCGTCCAGAGCTATTGGTGGCAGTAATTACTAACTTTCCACTTTCAGCTCTAGTGGCTCTTCTGATCACAAGCTTTGTGTTGTAATCTTCATTCGTTAGCAATATTCTGTCAGTTGCTTTAATTTCCCTTTCATCAATGGTCCAAATAATGGTTGGTGGTGGTTCACCAATCACATTGACATCATACTTAATGGTCTGACCAGCTTTAATTGTAATGTCAATAAGATTCTTCCTATCAATTTGTGGAGCCACTAGAAATGAAAAAAAATATTAGGAACAGTTTCATAAATATTTTAACCACATAAGTTAAAATGTTTTAGCCATAAATCATAAAACAATAATAAAATGTAATATAATGAATAATTTTATATGTTTTATAGTTCAATAGCAAAAATGTTATAAATAATTTAATTATAAAGATGGATCAAGATTTAACATGACTTGTAATGACAAAAATTGAGAAAATACAAACAGTCAATTTACATTTAAATAATAAAAATATTTATGAATTTAAAAATAAATATAGTACATTAACTGCTATTTTTTTTATACTGGTGTAACAAATAGTATTACAATTTAAATATAACAGTTCAATTATTAACATAATATTAGACAGAATAAACAGTTTCAGCAAAAATAGAGTAAAAATATAAATGCAAAGTCGATGAGAGAGTTGTTTCCTAGCCAAAATTGAGATATTTCTTCACTGTTAATCAAAGGAGATCTTAGTGTCTGAAGCAAAATTAACTTTAGTTCTGCTAAAGGCATTAAACTTTACGGTTATGTTTTTTACTACATTAATTTAATTTTAAAATGTAAAATTTTTCAACCAGAATGTTTTACAGTATGATCCTTAATAATATATTATTGATACTTAAAATGGTTAAACAAGGTTATATTGATTATTCAACCATACTAGATTCAAACGTACATCTCCTAAATAAAAAAATAAAAAAAATTTTAAACATTTTAAAATTTTACTTATTATTTAATAATATATTATAAACTTTAGAAATTGCTAAACTGTTGATTGCAAGCTACTTATAAGTCACAGAGAATTATCAATAGATTACAGTGTCACATTCAGGTTGATTAACCTGGAGTGAGGATTTATCTTTAAAATTGCTTTCTTCAAAGCTTTAAAAATATTTGGTCTCTTGTAACTAAAGAAGAATATTCAATATTGATCCAGGTTAATTTAAAAGTGAAGGCAATGTTCAACTCTACATATGTGAGAGGTTTCTTGAATGAAAATTAATGAAAAAAAAGTATAGAAATGTACTGAGTAGTAAATATTTAGACAATTGTACTCAAATATCAGCCACTACCTATTTTTTCACCATTAAAAAGCTTGCTGATTGCTAAAAAGAGTGCTATCTCTTTTCATTTCAGTTCATAAATCTGATGAAAAAACTGTCCTTGTATTTGTAATTTATTATTAACAAACTTCAATTTTTTAAAATTGATTTGATTTCAATTTATTTTTTTTATACAAAGCTTTACTAAATTTTTTTAATTGTTTTAACATTTTCTAGAAATGTTTTTTTAATATTCATTTGATTTTCAATTTACTTTTCTTATACAAAGGTTTATTAAATTTTTTTTAATTGTTTTAACATTTTCTAGAAATGTTTATAGGCATTAACAACAAATGTAAAGATTTAAAAAAAAGTTATTTTGATAACTACTGCTTCAAACGGTAGTCTTTGAATGCAAACAGCAGATTACTTACAGAAGCGTGGTTTAGCAGTAACAGTCCTTGACGCTTGACTGGGCTCTCCTGGTCCAGCTTTATTGACTGCAATCACGCGGAACTCATAATCCTTTCCCTCAGTGAGGAAAGGAGCGGTTCCTTTGGTTTGATCCCCTGGTACTTCAGCAGCTTTTTCCCATTTGGGATTTCCTTTTTCTCTTTTTTCAATGATATAGTGACTAATGGCTGCATTGCCATCTGATTCAGGGGCTTTCCAAGTCAAGTCCACATGATCCTTATTCCAGTCGACAGGCTCTGGTGTACCAGGTTGACCAGGAGGATCTGTTAAGAAAGTCTATTAATATCAAGACAGAAACCTGCACATCATGCAACATTTACCATCTATATCAAAATGGGAAAATTTTACTTTTAGTAAGTATATAAAGATAGCAGATATACATAAAGTTATGCTAAAACATATGACCTATATCTATATCTTAGTAAAGAATTTTATTGACATTTAGAATAAACTATAGTTTGTTAAATGAAGATTCCAGATCATCTGGGTGACACTTAATTTTACATAACACTTTAAAAAGATCTTTAAAATGATTACTGTGAAAGAAAAAATAGGAGTGTTATCTCCTTGACTAATCTATAAAATCCCCCATAAAGATATAATTTATATTCTTAGCTCAAAAATGACTGTGTTTAAGTATTATCCAACTAATTTTTCTCTATTACCATTAATGAAAATCTCTTTAAACATTTAAAAATGTATATTTTACTCATGAGAGAAAACAGGAAATCTCTGTTAAGCTTCCCAAAACATTTTGGTAGGAAATCCTGTATTTAAAAGCAGTTAAACTGCTAAGCTCATCTTAGATCAGCCTAGAGAGCAAATTTAGTAGATCAACCTAGACAGCAAATTTAGCAATCATAAAAATAAAATCTAATGCTTTCTACAGTATTCATATGTTTTCTTTAATGTTTTGCTTAAAACAAATTAAAATGAAACAAGTTTATAGCTAGTAATATTGTAACAAAAAAGTAGCTTATTTTTGATAAATGTAGTGCAGATAAATGTAGTGTAGTGTAGTGTAATAGCAGAATTTATGCACAAATTCATAAAAAAAAGTATTTAGAATTTCCCAAATATGTCAGATTTTTTCATTTATTCAAAAACATTTAATTTTAAAAGCATGCTATTTGAACAATACTATAAAATATTGCTAAATCTAAATCAAAATAAATAATACAACAATAAAAAATTATGCAGCAAAATGTTACAAAAGTAAATAAATACATTTTTTTCTTACCAAATGGATCTTTGGCAACAACTGGAGCAAATGTTTCCAAAGGTTCAGATTCTCCTTCTTTATTAACTGCCTTAACACGGAATTTGTATGCTTTTCCTGGTGTAAGACCAGTGACTTCAGCTTCTGGAACATGAGATTTGGTCACAGGTATCCAAAGTCCAGTTTCTGGATCTTCTTTTTCAATAATATAACCTTCCAAAGGTTCACCTCCATCATCCTTTGGTTTGTTCCATTTTAGTTTACAACCATGCTTATGTACATCAGATACAATTAGTGGACCTTCAGGCTTGGAAGGCTTGGCTATATTAATAAAAATAAATAAATAAATAACTTATTACTATATACATACATATAATAGAACATAACTAATTGGAAGCAATTAGAATTGAGTCTGAAATAGTGAAAATTAAGAGATTGTATTGTTACATATAGCAAAAAAGGAACTTAATCCACAAAAATAAGCCATTTGTATTAACACCAAAAATAAAATTATCATTTAAAATACCAAGACACTTGAAAAACGATGATTAAAAGTCAACAACATTTAAAATGATTATAAAATTACAATTAATCTCCTTAAAATCCACAGTAAAAAGTCTACATGGGTCTATGTGTAACAATACCTCCTAACTAATAACAATAACCCCCTAAAATCCTAACTAATCTTAAAAACCTGATATATATATATATATATATATATATATATATATATATATATATATATATATATATATATATATATATATATATTCTAGGAAAATGTGTATCACACAGAAATCTTAAAAGAAAGAAAATGGAGATTTCAAACATTAAGAATAAGTTCTAATTAAGTTTTAACAACGTTTACACAATTTCAGTAATTTTTACCTTTATTTATTTATTAATTTTAGTTAATTCTTGCTACAAAAATGATTTTATTGTCTAAATGTCAGTTAATGAATCTTTTATTAAACCAAAAATTAAAATAAATCAAAATAAATGTTTATAAACTTTATTTATTATATTTCAATCCTTAAATAAGATGCCCATATACAGTATTATCAAGTAATGGCATTTTCTTATTCTAAATTAATAGCAATCTATACAAAAAGAAATATACAATGATATACTAATTACCTTCCTCCTTGAAACAAATAACTCTGTAATACTTTTAAAAAATATTTATCAATAGCTCTGTAAAAATAAGACATTCAGAATTTTAAAAATATTCTTACCATAATATAAAAGCACCATCAAAACCCTTAATCCCACTACAATACGATGCACTCAGTTGATACAAACTAAACAAATTGGTATGCATTGCAGAGATAACAGCTAAAAAATAGTTTCTGCATTACCTCATTACTTTAACTATCAGTACTCACTGCCATGATTAAGGTTTGTCAGTTACAGATAAACTTGGGGTACTTCTTTTTTGTGTTATAAGTGTTACAAGTAAAAGTATTACAAGTATAAGTTTATTACAAGTGTTATTACTACAGGGACCATGTGTTCAGGACATGAGATTTCTGAAAGACAGATAAGTAGGTACACTTTATTCATATTGTCTATTTTACAGATGGGGCACAGGCTATAAGTAGATATCCTTTTGTGTAGTTAAGTAAAGTAGTAAAATAAGTTCAGACTATTTGAACTTACAATCTGTATAATAACTTGCATTACTATCTTAAAAAATTACTTGAATATGATTTTCCTGTGGGTCACTATATACTAATCAGCATGAACTTAATTTAGTTTGGGAGGGATATGGGTATATATTTATTTAAAATGCAGTAATGGAAATGATGCACAAATTGTACTAAGTGGAATTTATTAAAGAAATAATATTATAAGAACAGACATATACGAAGATTGATATAAACAAAATGAAGTATAAATGTACTTCATCTTGTTAATATCTATATTCTTAGCTTTAACATGAAAAGAGAATCATACTTCACAGAAGATTAGCTAGGTTATTTTATGTAATAGGTACATTACAGAAAACAATAAAAGTAAAATTTATTTACCAAGAACAGAAACTTCAACATCAGCTCTGTCTTCACCATGAGCATTGGATGCAATAATTCTATATATTCCAGAATCAATGCGCTGAGCTTTATCACAGACAAGTTTTGTATTATATGGAATGTTTGTTATGCTCAGGTCAGACCTTTCTTCTACTGATTTATCCTTTAGCATCCACCTAACTGTAGGTGCAGGCTCGCCTTTAATTTTGACATCAAAAGAAAATGCTTGACCAGCCTTGATTGAAATTGGATTCAAGTTGCGGCGATCAATCTTAGGAGCCACTGTGTGAAAGGAAAAAAAAAATGGTTAAAACCATAACAAATATTTTTTTAAAAAATCTACGCATTGTTATTTTGTTAATTAAATAATTGCAGTACATTTTAGTTTACACTAAAATATTTCACAAACTTTTGATAAATTAAACAGATTTAAACTTTAATATAGCATAGTAGCCAACATAATTTTTGCCAGGACAAGCCAGGAGAGTCTCGTGGCTAGATGGGCCCAGACTGGTATATAAATACCATTTTTGAAAACCTCACAATTGTATTTATAGTTAGAAATGAATATTTAGACTGAAAGTGTATTAACAGACTTGTATAAGAATCTTAATACACAGGATTTCAACACAAAATTCAAACAGAGTTTATAAAAAATCTTTGACATGTGAATATTTTTTTCTTGTATGCACAAGTGGAATAAAACAGGAAAAGTATTAAATTTTAGACAGAAATAACTGTGTAAATGAGTTTTTTATAAGTTTTTTTTATTTACTTGAGAAATATAAAATACTGAAATTGTATATCTTGTTCCATTTTCAGCTGTTGCAAGAGATTACTATATTTTGAAATCAAATGATAAGTTTGAAATAATTCAAAATCCTACAATCTTAGAACATAAATGCCAAATTTTATAATGTAATAACTTCAAACAATATATATAGAGAGAGCCACATGTGGCTTTAAGAATATTATCTACTTCTACTTGTATAACAAAAGAAAGTAAACTTTAATAAGACATAATTTTTAAAAAAATATACACATTCAACTTACGTCTCCTAGGCTTAACAAGGACAGGCTTAGTAGCTTCACTGGCTTCACCAGGACCAGCAGCATTAACAGCAATAACTCTGAACTGGTAAGTTTCACCAGTTTCAAGACCAGTAGCTTTGCCAGTAGTTGAATCTCCATCAACTACAGCAGCCTTAGTCCACTGAGTAGATCCCTTTAGTTTCTTTTCAATTATATATTCAGTGATTGGTGCCCCACCATCTTTAAGAGGTGCAGTCCATGATAACTCCACACGATCCTTGTCCCAGTCCTTGACATCTGGGGTACCTGGCTGACCAGGTGGATCTGAAAACATATATATAATATAATATAAATAACAAAGAATAGTAAACTTTTAAAATTGCTCATTTTTTTAAATGATTACTATAAATTTGACTGCCAGTTGTAATGCTTTTACTTACCATATGGATTCTTTGCAGTAATTGGTTCAGAGGCATCCAGTGGGTCAGATTCGCCCTCTGCATTAACTGCCTTTACTCTGAATTTGTATTCATGACCTAAAGTAGACAATTAGAATAATATACATATTTGGATAACATTGTTCGAATAAATGGAATTAAATATATATGGCATTTATATTTATATAATTCCATAAAATAGAATTCTATATTTAACTTTCCATATCTATATATTTCATTAAAAATACATTATATATATATCCTAGTTACTTCACACTCAGACTTTGCTCAAAGTAATTAAAGTTCTCAAAATAAGATTATATTTATTTTAAAATGTATATTAGTTTTTTATTATATTATATACCAGCAATATAAACAATCTCGAAAATGAAACAACTCATTTTCATAAAATAAATTATAAAATTTATTAAAAAATTTTTTTTTATATATTTAACAGATATAAAATAAAGAAATAACAGAGCTATATTTATCAAGATTTAGTAAATGTATAAATTTTAAAACTTTGTTACAGGTGGTATTGTTTGTGTAATAATTAAAAAAAAAATTTCTGTACCAAAAATGATATTTCAGAAATTCTCTTAATCAGTAATGTGTTTTATAAATTTATAAAATTGTTTACCTCAATTTTTTTTTAACTTCAGCATGCTATAAATTGAAATATGTTTATTTGATAACTACAGAAGAAGATGTATGAAAAACTCATTAAGAATGGCTTAGGCATAAAATAAACAAAACACTAATCCAAATTTTGTAAATAAAGTTTTGAGATATTTCACAAAGTTATGAAGAATCCCTGTACTAATGAATCTGTATATACAATAAATCTAGTTATAATTTGTAAAACTGGATGGTACTTTCAGTAAGTATATACGTAATAAGTATTAAATTTGGCAATTTTTTTTTTCAACTCAGCTATTGGATTTGTACCTACAGTTTTTTCAAGATCCTTTAAAGAGAAAAAGATATTTATAAAAATTAAATATGGAGCATGTAAAAAACATGTTACATACTTTTAATTTTTATAAATGTGCTACATGGAATACTAAATATTGGTAATAATGATAAATTGGTAATTAATTTGAGAATATGATCATTTATTGATGCCAGCTCTGTAATGGAAATGAACATGCAACATATTTATAAATGGGTTTTTATCAGTTCATTTTCAATTTCTCTAAACTGGCTGCTCAAAATTGAATCATAAATTCTGTGACTTTTTCTACACTATATCACAGTTACCAAATTTGGTACTGATTAGTACAAGTATGGGGGGTTGTATAGTCATAATATGTGAAAAACCACTGAGAGATAAAATAAACTAATTCAAATCTTGGGGAAAAAAAAAAAAAAATGAGAAATTTTTTACAATGTTATGAATCTAAGCATCTAATTTCATGCATGTAGTTCCCCCTGTTTCTATGTGATGATGTTTACAGTAAAACATGCCCACAAAATATTTATTGAGTGCAAACCTGGTTCCAAGTTTCCAACTTCAATTTCAGGTCCTAAGCTCCTACCAACTGGCACCCAACGACCAGTGGCAGTGTCCATTTTTTCAACAGCATAATGCTCAACTGGTACTCCACCATCTTCTTCAGGAGGGTTCCATTTCAGTTTACAACCCTCAGCATGTATATTAGATATTTCAAGAGGGCCAATAGGAGGTCCAGGACGATCTGCAGAAAAAATGTTAGTTTAATAACCCACTAATCTCAATAATACCAAACTTAACCAATCATTAACCATAATAAATCATGCACAATATCTAATCTAAAAATTCAATATCATACCAGTCAAACTAGGAAAATCGAAAGTGTAAAAGAATGTGTAAACTTTATTTTCCTCAAATTTGTACATCAATTCATAAGTAACATTTTCCATTGCCAAATATTTCTGTATTTTAAGACTTCATAAATAATTACACATAAATTCTGATGAAATTAAATAACTTACTTTTAGCATTTACAAATTTACAAAAAAAAATTTCATGATTAAAAAGAAGACAACTTTAAAAATTCTGCATAGAAGTATGAGACTGCTTAAACTTTTACAATATAATTCCTCAACATCTAGAAATGCTAAAAGATATTTATAACAATGCAATATCAAACTTAGTAGCAAATTCTTTACTCATATGCTATTCTAATGTTGAAATTACCCTAATGATGCCTCCAAACCGATGATATTTACCTGTTCATAGAAAGTATCCAACATGGGGGGATAAAAATACAAATAACTGGCAGGGAAAATATAAGCTATAACAAACACTCAAAATTGCATGATAAAAGACAATTTGGACATAAAAGCATAAAGAACAGTCAAAATGAGTAATTCTTATGGGTAATACATAAAAAGATGGCAAGTATGCAATAATTAAAATATTTTTAATAATTTGTATATGTTTCAAAATTAAGTATCTAACAAGAAGTTACATTGTCAAGCTTCTAATTATATATAATATGCAAAGAATGATAGTCTTTATTTAAGGTTAATTATAGGATTGCAGTTAAATGTAATTACCACTCCAAATATGAATTCTGCATTTATAATCATACCTGCCAAGATGTTGTTTATGAATATCTTACAATTTTGGACACTGACAATTTCAAATACTTTTTAAACTAAAAATATATTTTTTTATTTATACATAAATCTCAATAATTTAGTAATGTTTTCTTTAGTTACTTTTACATTTGAATCTGAAATGTAAGCATAGCAAATGAAAATCCTTAAAGCTTAAATTATCTTTTTAATAAACAATCCAAAAATTTTATATATTGATAACATAGTATCATTATAAAATATCTTCGTTGTATATATCATATTCACATTTTCATGTTTCCTTTTTTCTGGGTTTTCATAGATTTATTTCCTATGTTTTGGAAGTCAAACAATCTATTTAAAATAGCATTGAATTATACATTCTTAACACACAAATCTGAAATCTAACATTTGATTAAAAACTGTACAATGTATGCAAACATGCCAACATTCAGGCACCCCTGTCAAGAGCAACATTACTTTAGGATTTAATATTTAACATTCTACCCACAAAGTACACACATATGCAATTTACTTATATAACAAAACAAATAACCCAAAAACAAAATTACCCAAACAAATTAAACATAGTTACATATTTTAATGGCTTCTAAATTAAATCTAACAAATTAAATTAAAATAAACACACAGTAGTAAATTATAAAGGGTAAATTGAAATTTATGTATTTAATAATGCTTAAGTAGCTTTTTTAGCTTTAATGACTTCTTTTTCAGAAATTTTTTTCTTGTAGCACATTGATCCTGATTCAAATATTTACATTTTCCTATCACCAGGGATTATAGAGTTTACTCAAATTTGAACTAAATTCAGTTTGGTTTTTTCCACTTAGTGCTGAAAACTCTTTTACATGCAAAATTACTGTATGGAACGAATAATATATTTAGCATTATTTTTTGCAAGACTTTGTATTTGATTGCTGAATTGTTATTTTTTAGTTGTTCAACATGTCTGTTACTTTCCAGAGCACTCTGAAGGGTTTGTGGAATTATCAAATTCTCTCATTTCTCTGGAGCACCTCTGGAGAGTGTAGTAGTTGGAATGTCTGTGTATGGCCAAAATATATCAGTTTGCAGGTATGTATAAAACTTTTAATGTAAAGCCACAAGAGAAGAAAAATAAGGAAATCTTACCTAATACCATTAATTCAACTGTGGCTTCATCAGATCCTACGCTGTTTTCAGCCTTAATTGTATATATACCAGTTTCTCTTTTATCACAGTTAATAAGGCACAATTTTGTGCGATAAGGCTCATTTTCAGTATTAATTTTGCCTCCATCCTTGAGTGTTATGTTGCCAAACATCCAAATCTTTTTTGGTGGAGGTTCACCAATTATCTTTACATCAAACTTTACACTTTGACTGGCATGGATCATTATATCTTTCAACATGCTTCTATCGATCTTAGGTGCCACTATAAAAAATAAATAATGGTTTAGAAAAGAGAGAGAGACAGGTAAGATATGAGACAGAATTAACATATAAACATACATATATATGAGCTTTTTATTAATTAAGCAATGATATAATGATAAAAACGATTGGTGATAAGATGTAATGTACAAAAATAATAATGTATTAATTTACTGTATACAGTGGAACTAGCTTAGCAGTTCTAGCTTACGAAGTATTCCTACTTAAGAACGTCTATTTCTGTGGTATCATATTATATAATACACAGGGTATTTGCCAAAAAAAATTTTTTTCAAATCCATGACTTTTCATGACTATCCCTGATTTAGCAGATCATTTTCCATGACTTCAAAAAGTTTTCATTAAAGTATATATGAATAAAACTTCTGATGTACATACAAATAAAATATATGCTTTTAGAGAAATTACAGGAATTTTATCATAAAAAACTATAAACTTACTTTATAAGTGTTAATAAACTCACATACATAAAAATAAATTGTTGTATCTACATATCTAAGTTTAATCATATAGCAATTTTTCAATCAAAATGTTTCCAATTTGAATTCAGGGTACTTTGGTATTATCCAGGTGACCATGAATAATAGACAAATATAACCCTATAACATTTATAAACAATATCCCTAAAGATAAACTTATATTTTGTGCAAAAAATCTTAACTAATTTTTATTAAAAAATTATTATTATATTACTAAAATTTTAATCTACAATTTAAGAAAAAAACTAGAATAATATACATTTACCCACCCATTAAGCTTTCTTGCTTTGAGTTTCCTTGGTGAACAAATTTTACTTGGCAATATAGTCAATAGGATAATACATAAATACCAAACTCAGTAACTTCAGCCAAATGATAAATAAAAGTAGAATTAAACAATTCAATGTATTTTTTTTTAATTGGTAGTTTAGTGGATCCATGACTTTCCATGACTTTTACTCATTTTACTTGAAAAATCAAGACTTTCCATGACAAAATTAATCCATTGTCTAAATCCATGATTTTCCCCGACTTTCCAGGTGAGAGGAAACCATGAATATATCAATCAGAATTTCTTCCTTTTTTTCTTTAAATTTAAATCAGGTTTTTGGATTTTAATCAATTTAAATAATTTAAATAAGTTTTTTTTCATTCTTTAAAAATTAAACATTTACAATGACGTTGTTTAAATTAAAATTAAATTTAATAGGTTAAATTTTTCATTACTTTGATTAATTAATATTAACAGGCCTCTCTTTCCACTTATCCACCTAATTCATATTTTGCTGAACCGAGATACAATGATATATTTGTGAATTGAATAAAAGTAAATTGAATAAACGACACCAATAAACATACTTTCAATATTTATGACAATAATAATCATTATAAATTGAGAATTTTTGACAAGTCTGCTGGAAAGGCATAGCAAATATAAACTTTTATATAAGCTAGATCAATTAAGTCTTTTTCTTGAAATTACTACATGGGGTGGGAAGTTATGAATATAACAGTAAATAAGTTATAACGAAATCAATCCAAAATTCTTAGGAATAAAAATATGAAGGTAAATTAATACAATGATACTATTTCCAGTTTCCTTACAGCATATCTGTACTAAATGCTTTTCTTAATGTTAAAACCATTTCAAATATTCTTTATTAACGTTAATATTTTGGAAGTTTATTATGCTTAATGATTAATTTTTCATTCTCATACTTATTTTCTTAACTTTTACAAAGGGAATCACTGAAGAACTAAATCATCTATGGGACATATGCTGTCCCAGCCAGTCTGTAAAGGTGGTTAATATGTGTAATATTGTTTGAATATGATAAATTATATATTAATGCATGAAATATGATAAATTTTTATCACTCCTCAACAAACTCTTACAAACTGCTTAAATTTTTTCATTGTTTACAAACATAAACAAAATATTTATCAAATCAATTT
Source organism: Pardosa pseudoannulata (assembly GCA_032207245.1). Classification (NCBI taxonomy): domain Eukaryota; kingdom Metazoa; phylum Arthropoda; class Arachnida; order Araneae; family Lycosidae; genus Pardosa; species Pardosa pseudoannulata. The sequence goes on from CM063509.1 coordinate 64,637,451, forward strand.
TTAAACCACTAAACACAAAAAAATAAACACTTTACATATTTTTTGTTTAGTGATTTAAATAATATCTGTTTTTATGTTTATTTAAATAAACACAAAAAAATAATACTATACAAGAAATACAAAACAAATAAGAGAAAATATTACTGATTTCATGTCAGATTAAGAGAAAATGCTGAAATGAATCTGATTTTGCCAGAAATTTATAACTAAAGGAAGAATATTTAAAATTTATTTTTCCTTTGTAAATACATTTTGACTTAAATCAGTGATTTAAATAATGATTTATATCAGGTTGATAAAAATTGATCTATTATATTAACAAGAAAATAATTAAAAAACTATAACTTTCTCATAAGAAATGTA
>CM063509.1:64640313-64685313 GCA_032207245.1 Pardosa pseudoannulata
TATCCAAAGAATAAATACTATACTGCTAAATAATATAACAGCTTAATGCTTATTTCAATTTTAGATACTTCTTAATCTCAGTGACTTTAAAACTCTAATTTATTAAAGTTTTAAAATTCATAAAAATTGGATGAAATGTTTATGAAAAGCTCACGATTTTTTTTATGAAGTTTGTTACATTGAATTGTAATCCTAGTACTGTATTATTGCAGATAACTTGACAGCTAAAACCCTTATTTATGCTACAATGGTAATAATAATAATAACTATAGCATCAAAACATACCAAATGGATTCTTAGCTGTAGTAGCCTTGTCAGTTTCTAAGGGTTCAGATTCACCCTCAGGATTGACAGCTTTAACTCTAAATTTGTAATCTTTGCCAGGAACAAGGCCAGTAATCTCAGCGGCAGGTTCCTTTGTTGTTAGAACTGGCACCCATCTACCAGTTTCAGTATCCATCTTCTCAACAACGTATTGTTGAATTGGTTCACCACCATCATCCTCAGGAGGTTCCCAAGACAACTTGCAACCCTCAGCATGGACATCATCAACCTTGAGAGGGCCTTTAGGTTTGCTTGGTTTACCTGTGAGATAAATTGTACATAAGTATACAAACATATCACAGTTTTTTTTAGCTTAAAATTATTTTTCCAAATGTCAGCCATTTATCAAATATATATTATGCATACATATATATCATGCCCAAATGTTTAGACATGCAATTTTGAGGAAAAATAAACCTTTTTCTTGGGCTAGACTCAGGAAAAGTCCTACGTTTTTAACAAAGTAGCAGGCTTGCAACTGCTGAGGTACTTTCAAAAAGGTGAGAAAAGTGACAAATAATACAGAATAAGTGACTAAAAAGTGACTAAACATTGAAAAAAAAAAGCGATTTTTTTTCTCCTCTTGATTACAGATGCTATTATTAAGATTTTCTATTTATTTTAACTTTAAATCAAATGATTCATGCAAGACATGATTTTAGCGTCAAATACAAAAAGGTTAAAAATTTTGTTTAACACAACTCAACATTGCTTTTTATTCAAGAAAATCTATAAATTAGATTTGAATACATACAATACATTAATTTTATAATCACAATTTTCTGCATATATTAATGATGTTTTGAAATATAAATTGTTGTATCTACATACCTAATTTTAATAGCAATTTTTCAATAAAAAATGTTTCCAATTTGAATTCAGGGTACTTTGGTATTATCCAGGTGACCATAAATAATAGCCAACTATAACCCTAAAATGTTTATATACAATATCCCTAGAGCAAAAGTCGTAACTAATTTTTATTAAAAAATAATTATTATTATATTAATAAAATTTTAATCTACAATTTTAAGAAAAAACCAGAATAATATACATTTACCCACCTATTAAGCTTTCTAGCTTTGAGTTTCCTTGGCGAACAAATTTTTACTTGCCAATATGGTCAATAGGATAATACATAAATACCAAACTCAGTAACTTCAGCCAAATGACAAGTAAAAATAGAATTAAACAAGTCAAAGCATTTTTTTTAAATTGGTAGTTTGGCGGATCCATGACTTTCCATGACTTTTACTCATTTTGCTTGAAAAATCAAGACTTTCCATGACAAAATTAATCCATTGTCTAAATCCATGATTTTCCATGACTTTCCAGGTGACGGAAACCATGTATATAAAACACTGCAATTAAAATATAGCAATAGATGGTACATACCAAGAACAGTGAGCTCCAGTGTAGCTTCATCAGTTCCATTGGTATTCTTGGCTGTGATAACATATTTATTGGTATCTTTTCGAAGAGCTTTGCTGATAACAAAGATTGTCTTGTTTGGTTCAATTTGTGGTTTGATGCGTGTTGATTCTGGCAATGGTTTTCCATCAATTGACCATGTAATAGTAGGAGTAGGTTCACCTTTCACGTTGATTTCAAGGCGAACTGCATGTCCACTTCTCACAGTCAAAGCTTTCAAATTAGTACGATCAATTTTGGGTGCCACTGTAATTATAAAATTAAAAGTCATTAAAGTAAACATTTCTTAAGGGGTTTTGATGTATAATTTATGATACATGTTAAGAAACAGATATATATTTATTTATTTAGACATACAAACATATATTTAAGCATGTAATAATAGAAATGTGATAAATTATTAAATTCTAATGTTCATTTTTCATCTTAATTGTATAAATTTATTCACAGGCAAAAACATATAAGGCATAAAAGAAATACTAACCTCCACCTGTGGTTTTACATACACACATAATGTAGGGTTGTATAATGCCTGTTCATCACTTTTTGGAAATATATATTAGGCCCTCAGGCCATAAGAAATCTCTCAACTTATTTGTACATGGTTTTTTTTCTAATATTACGCTCGTCTGAACTCTTTCGAGCATACGATGCCTTGCAGTCCAATACAGACAAGAAATTGCCCAATTAGATGGGAGAGTCAAAAAGGAACTCGAAGAAATAACATCCTGTTGTGCAGGACAAGAAGGAGGGTGATCTCCATGCATTGGGGCTGAAGCACAAAGAACCCAGTTCGGTGAATCAGCAAGACCAACTTTGTACAGATGGGTCTGAAGAAAATCATGTCTAGTCTCAAGGCGAAAACAGCCCACAAAAATAGCTCTGGACAATGTACCACATACTTGCCTATCCAAAAAAGAAGACCATTTTTTTCCGGAAGCAATATCCCTATAATAACATAGTCGAGCCTTACGAACATGTTCATGGATGGTCCGTTGGGTTTGAAGATAAAGTCTCTATTTAAAGGAAGTCCCATTCTGATTGAGTGTTGATTGATATCCGTAACGAAAGTGCACTGTGTCCTTAATCTTGGCCTAGATGGAAGATAATTTGGCCAGAAAGAACCTTTGCGGAGAAATCTCTCACCCTGAGACAGGGCAGCTATCAACCGTCTATCAGCTAGACTGAGTAGATAGGTCTGCATTTCCATAGCAGCAATTGGGGTTGAAAAAACTCCACCAGTAATAAGCCTTAGTGCATGATTTTGGGTTTTATCCAGTGTTGACAAGGTGTTACCAAAGCAGAAATAAGAAGTTCTGCACCGTAATCTATGACTGGGCATATGTATGAGGTATAAGTAATGGTGAGTACATCCTGCAATGACCCCCACTTCATTCTAGCAATTCTCTTCAAGAGGCCGAGTCGAGCTGACACTTTTTCAGTGACTCTAGAAACTTGTTTGTTCCAGTTTAATTTTGGGTCCAAGACAATCCCCAAATATGCCGCACTGTCCTTTCTATGCAATGGCAAGTAACTTGTACATGGTTGTTATTTTGATATGACTTCAAGTGTTCAGTGCAGTTGAAATTTAATGGCTAATTTTTAATGCTTCCAAAAAACAAAGATTCTTTGGTCTTAACCATCTGAGTTTGATCAATACTATGCCAACTGGATTTACTGCTTTTACATAATATAGATAAAGCATTTTAAATCTATCTTCCGACAATTCTACATTCATTTCATTCACATCATGACAAGCATATATATTCATTATTCATTCATAATCAATTATAAATATTAAAAATGCTTATGCTACACTTATTAACTAAAAATTTTGAATAATTTTAATTAGTTTGGGAACCCATATTTGTAAGATTTCAGTTTCTTAGCGTTATAACATCTTAGCAACATAAGAATCTGGCAGATATTAAAATTTATTTCTGTGTTTCTATTTTGTGTCTGACCAGAAATTGTGTTATTCAAACTAATAATTTTCATTACTACACCAAAACTGTGTTTTTCTTTTTTAAAAAATTTTAAAAAATTAAATAAATTTTTTATACTTAAAAACATTTAGAGTATATATATTCAACTTACAATTCCTTGGTTTAGCTATCACAGGTTTGGACCCATCGCTAGGTTCACTCTGTCCTCCCTTATTGACAGCAATCACCCTGAATTCATATTCTTCCCCTTCTTCAAGATCCCCAACTGTTGCAGCTGTCTTGTCTCCTGGTATCTCCTTTGCTTTATGCCACTTGTGTGCACCCTTCTTTCTCTTCTCAACAATGTATTTGGTGATTGGAGATCCTCCATCAGTTGCAGGAGGAGCCCATTGAAGATCAACGTGGTCGACATCCCAGTCTGTGGGCTCTGGGCGACCAGGCTTGCTAGGTTCATCTGAATAATAATAATAATAAAAACACAATGTTAAAAACTTTTTTAAAATACACTTTTACAGGGTGGCTACAAGGAATTTTCAAATCCCCTGATATTTTCAGATTTTCTGATAGAATCCCCGGTACTTGCTGACAGCACTGTTGTCATTCTTTAATGTTGATATTCTTTTGGCCCACCCCTGTAAATCTCAAGAAATTTTATACTTACAAATTGCAACATTTTAGGCAAAAATAAAATATGACCTACAGAAAATGTCAGCTACAAGAGTTAAATAATTTTACTGTATTATATGCAACTTTGATAATTTCTATTAAATTTTTTACTGCATCTGTAAGATAGGTTCATGTATAATTTAGAAATTACAGAGCTGAAGGAGATATAGATTTGAGTACTCACTCATAAACTTATATTGATAATTGTTAGCAGGAATTAGAAAATTATAATAAAAATTATTATTGTAATTTTGCTCAAGTCTGAAACTTATTAAAATGATGGATCTATAAGTCTAGTGTTAAGATAAAAAAATACAGTAAACAATTCAAATCTATTTAAGAAATCAAAATGAAACTTACCAAATGGATTTTTGGCAAGTGTTGATTTTTCAGTTTCAAGTTCCTCTGAATCTCCTTCTCTGTTAACTGCACGCACACGGAATTTGTATTTCTTTCCGGGTGTGAGATTTGCAAGATCACACTGTGGTGTTTGAGATTTTCCTGCTGGAACCCAAACACCGGTATCTTCATCCATTTTTTCGATTTCGTAATATTCGATCGGACAACCTCCATCATCTTCTGGTTCACCCCATTTCAAGGTGCAACCTTCCTTATGTACATTAGAGACATCTAATGGGCCTTTGGGTTTGCTGGGTTTTCCTAAAAATTAGCAAAGCAAATATTTTTAAATATATCAAAATAATAGGGATCATTCAATATAACTCTTCATAGATTTATTCATTGTTTGCACAATATGATGTTGCTAAAATATTACTTTTTAATGATATCAAAATTTTATACAATATTGACTCAACAATGTATAAAGTGTTGACTTTGAACTAACTCCAAGATGAGTCTCAGGGATGAACCAATAATGAAAAAAATGTGGGGAAATAAAATTCCTTTAAATTTCAAGTGAAAAACCAGATTTATTTAGATAAATAATATATATATAACATATATTTGAAATTAAGGAAAAATTAATTTTATTTGCAAGTATGTATATACAAACTACAAGCAAATTCTAGCTTCTTTTTTCTTTTTATTCACAAATTTATGTTTGCATTAGAAAGAAAAAGAACCCCATTCACCTCTTTAAAATTTGGCCCTTGTAATGAAATCATTATTAAAATGTTAGTTTCTTTTCTGTAAGTCTATTTTTGGGACTAATTTTGATTACTTTCAAACAAGAATAACTTCTTTCGAGAAGTTTTGCCCCCCAAAATACATTTTTCCTTTTCCTCAGATTTGTGTTCCCAATATCCAAAATTAGTCAAAGTTGCATCCTTCCAAAATTGTAAAAATTTTATTCTTTTTCCCTTGGGGTTTTTGAGTTAATAAAGACTTAAAATTTAGTCCATTATTATAGATTGGAGATTGCATTCAAAAAGAGTGATGCACAATTAGATGATACAATAGGCCTAAATATAAAATTCAACATTATACAGCTAATATTTTTTGAGTTATACAAGATTCATACAGGAGACATCACTATGAAAGCTGTTAAAATATGCATTCAAAGATAGTCAAAAGGGGTATTTAAAAGTTTCAATGTTAAAGTTTCTCAGTAAGAGCCACAGTAGCTCAATTGGCAAATATGTCGATATTATAACTGGAGGATTGTGAGTTTGAGGCTCGAGCCAACCAAAGATCCACCAGATTTATTAATGGCAGTTGGGACACATAAAATAGGTTCATGGTCACAGGTCATAGTGCCTTCTAAGTTTAAATGATACCTTAGAAAGTGGAAGGCCAAGCATGAGGGTCTTCCGTTTGGTCTCTGCTTATGAGGACTGAGTGAGGAACAATGCTACTCACATCTGTAACATTCCTTGAGCTAGGTGGTGCTAAATGAGTAGTAACTTTGTTGCCATATTTGCCACCTGTTTGTATCTGCCAGCTACATTAAAAAAAACTTTCCCTGCATGTGCAAACATTGAATAGTGAAAATTGGTATTTGTAGTGAAATCTAAAGATTAAAATCTTTCGTTATTACAATACAAATTCTTTAATTTGTACAAGGAAATAAAAATCTATAACACATTTTCTAAAATTTCTAGAAAACAGGTCAATTGAGGATTAGTTGTTTTAAGTGTTGTGGTAGTCAACAAGTTAAATGAATGTATGCTAAAATTAAACTGTATCAAAATGTTTGGATATACTAATAGGGATATAAGGAAATAGTTTATCAGAACTGAATACATACCCATAACAAAAATTTCAACTTTAGCTTCATCTTTGCCCATCTTATTTGTGGCAACAATTGTATAAATGCCACTTTCTTTCCTTGTTGCACGAAGGAGGTAGAATTTCGTATTATAATCGGAATTGTCGATTCGAATCGTCTCAGATGGTTTCACTTCAGCATCATTCAACTGCCACACAATTTCTGGTGGTGGTTCACCTTTAATGTTAACATCTAAGCTCACAGTCTGACCAATTTTAATTGCCATGTTCTTCAAGTTGGTTCTGTCAATGCGAGGTTTCACTGAAATTTAAGAAGAAAATAGTCAAGAATATCACTGCAGTCCCTTAATATTAAAGAAAACAAAACTATGTTAAATCTTGTATCAATTGTTATAACAGTGTGAAGCATATACTATCAGAACACTAATACATAGTACAATGGATTTAGGAAACACATTTTATTTTCTGCAAGCTATTTTTTCACAAGTATTTTTAACAGTAATTTTAAGTATAATTATCTTAAAAAATAAAATATCAAATATAACAACTATTACTATAGAAAGAGAGCATGCTCTAGTTTATTATTTTTTGTTTCTATTAATAATTAACAAATGCATAATAAATACATCAATAATTTAGAGAATAGTCATACAACTGTAAGTTGTTACTTTGTTCATATATAAAAAAAATTAATGTGCAAAGCTACAAAACTTTACCCATCACCAAATGGTCTGATGGTCAGAAACCATTCTTAAAATTTCATTTAATCTTTTGATGTAGATGATTAAAATTCCTTTTCAAATGTTACCTATGAATGTACCTACCTTCATTAAGCCAAAAATATGAAAATAAAATTACATTCCCGGGAAAGAAGAAAAATGGAGAGGGGGAAATGTAATTTCAAAAGTGTACTGCATGAATATACTGTTTTTAAAATTTTAATCATTTTGGGAGAAAAATTCCTTCATATTTGTTCTCAAATTATTTATAAAGGCACAAAAAATTTCTAAATAGGGTTTAAAACCAAAAACCTAACTTTTTAAAATTTAAATAATAAAAGTAACAATAAAAAGTATACAGCATATGACTAATTTCTAACTGCAACCCTCATATCCAATATCACACCTGACACAGACTGCTTTTACTGTGTTAATAAAAAATATAAAAGCTTTAAAAAAATTCTGTTGTGTATTTTTAACATCTAGAACAAGAAATACTAGCTTTTAACTTTAAAATAAGTCATGAAGAGATCACTGAATAAACTTACAGAATCTTGGTTTAGCCAAATGAGGAGCAGTTGCTTCACTTGGTTCACCGGGACCAGCCTTATTTACAGCTCTGACTCTGAATTCATATTTTTCTCCCTCAATCAAGCCCCCAACTTTTCCCTCATTTCCTTTCACTTCAGCAGCCTTGACCCATTCGCCAGAAATTCTGTCTTTCTTCTCAATAATGTAGCTAGTGATGGGAGCATTGCCATCTTTAGCTGGCCTTTCCCATTGCAGTTGCACAAAGTCTTTGTCATAGTCAACAATGTCTGGAATGCCAGGACATCCAGGTTTGTCTAGAAATAGGAAATATTTATGAGAATCAGAAAAAACATTCATGACAATTTGGTTTAAATAGTCAAATATACAGGAAATAGAATGTACAGGGTATCTGCCAAAATAAAATTTTTCAAATCCATAACTTTTCATGACTTTCCCTGATTTAGCAGATCATTTTCCTTGACTTTAAAAAGCTTTCGTTAAAAGTATATATGAATAAAACTTCTGATGTACATACAAATAAAATATATGCTTTTATAGAAATTACAGGAATTTTATCAAAAAGAAAACTATAAACTTACTTTATAAGTGTTAATAAACTCACATAAAAATAAATTGTTGTATCTACATACCTAAGTTTAATCATATAGCAATTTTTCAATCAAAATGTTTTCAATTTGAATTCAGTGTACTTTGGTATTATCCAGGTGACCATGAATAATAGCCAAATATAACCCTATAATGTTTATATACAATATCCCTAGAGATAAACTTATATTTTGTGCAAAAATCTTAACTAATTTTTATTAAAAAATTATTATTATATTAATAAAATTTTAATCTACAATTTAAGAAAAAAGCAGAATAATATACATTTACCCACCCTTTAAGCTTTCTTGCTTTGAGTTTCCTTGGTGAACGAATTTTACTTGGCAATAGGGTCAATAGGATAATACATAAATACCAAACTCAGTAACTTCAGCAAATGACAATTAAAAATGTAATTAAACAATTCAATGCATTTTTTTAATCAGTAGTTTAGCGGATCCATGATTTTCCATGACTTTCCCGGTGTGCAGAAACCATGTATTTACACTTTATTATAACCTATCTATTAATATTCTACAATAGTTGTTAGAGTTATCTATTATTTAGTGCTTTAATGCCTGCTCCTCTAAATTACTACCCTAGAAAGATCATTATATTTAAATTTTTTTAACTATATGATCTATTATGACTAATATTAGAAATTTCATTATTACATCATTATCAAACAAATGTTATCAGTAGAAATATAATACTAAAATAAAAAGTAACATCCACACACCTTTGACAATAATCAAAAAGGAGGCAACTAAATGTTATACTGAAAAATTATAGCCAAATACAAACCAGGAAAATTATAATATGTTAAAAGGTCTTATCAGCTGAGAGATTAACTTAGTTTGGAAATATAGTAACAATTTTGCATATGATAGTGTGATTTCTAATAAAAATTCAGTTCTCAAGATCATAGAGCAAGTGTTATTCTGAATTTCTAACTTTCAAATGATTATTTCTGCATATTTACTGTTTCTATATGTGTGTGTGTGTAATATATCAAAATTATTATCCTTAAAATAGATATCCAAAATTCTCATATTTTAGTACCTAATTTCCCAGTCATAAAATGCCAGATAAAGGAGTTTTCTCCAACTTAAATTCTTTTTACTCATCTCTTAAAATTAACACTGGAATAAATGTTAATTTCTATAGATTGGCCACATTTTTCAGCTGACCCTGGAAAATAGTCTTACTTCCCCAATAATTAAATTGCTGCATAGGTGTTTTGAGCTGTCTTGAATGATCAAGGTTCAATATTGCCTCATAAAATTGCTGATCCATATTAAATCTCATGGGAACAAAATCATGTGACTCTCTGACTGATATCAACTCCAAATGTGTATTTTATTGAGCATTCTATGCCCAGCTATTGCATTATAAAAACGATCAATAGACAGGTGCATTTTTGATTCTAAATAAATTGTGAAATTTTGAAACTCTTTGGATTTTATTTTTCTGGTGTTATGACTGCAATTCCACTCAGAGTTCTTTTTGCTTAGCAAACCTGAGCAAAGTTAATAATAGGGGCTAATGGGATATTAGATTTTTTAATTATACATAAAATTATTAGCTTATCCCTACTATTGTTATGCACTAAAAAGCAATACATATGTAGATATCATCTATACACATCATAAAGACTTTCACTACGTTTAATCTCATCACAGTGTATTGCTCCCAAAACTTATTTTTAAACATAACTAGTAAGGATTCGAAAAGGTTCTACATACCAAATGGATTCTTGGCCAATGTTGATCTGTCAGTTTCCAGTGGTTCAGATTCCCCTTCATTATTGATAGCTTTGACCCTGAAATGGTATTTCTTGCCTTGCTCTAATCCAGGCACATTGATTTCATTTGTATCTTTATCAGTTTTACCAACTGGTACCCATCGTCCAGTCAACACATCTTGTTTCTCTACCTGGTATCCTTCAAGAGGCATGCCTCCAGTGTCTTTAGGTGGTTGCCATTTGAGTTTGCAACCTTGAGCATGGACATCTACAACCTCAAGAGGACCTTCTGGCCTGGATGGTTTGGCTGTAAAAGAAAAAATATTAGTTTTAAAACATGCAATCTAAGAAACAATGGAAACTGAGAAAATCACAATGCTTTTCAACTGAAAAGTTCTAATATTAATTTGTGAAAATATTATACAGATATTTGAATACCTTTATAACATTTTTTATTGTAGAGTGTATTTAAAGAGAGTTTTTCTAAATGAAACTCTCAAAACAGTAAAATAAAGTTAAACAATTTTACTTACACAATATATTGATATTCACTGTTGCTTCATCTCGTCCATTTTTATTTACAGCTCTTATTATGTACTTTCCACTGTATGGGCGAGTTAAGTTTGTGAATTTCATGTGAGTAATATAATCTTCATTGTGATACTGCACAACATCATCTGGTTCAACAGGCTTTTCTCCAAATATCCAGGTAATAGTCGGTGGAGGTTCACCTTCAACTTCTACATCAAGCTTAATAGTATGACCAGCTCTGATACTGATATCTTGCAAATTAGCTCTATTGATTTTAGGAGCCACTAAAAAAGTAAAAATTATAAACAATTGGAACAATCCAGAATTTTATTAAAATACAATAAAATTTTACATTTATAATTCTTGCTACATGCTAATTATCCCAATCATTTGAATCCTATAAAACGATCAACTGAAAGCTAAGTTAGTCATTGGAGATTTTTTTTAAACCCTTTTAAACTTTTAAAAAATAATATATTATTTTCATGTATAAAACAAGGTTAAATTTTGGATTTAATTAAGACATAATAGTTAAGAAAAAAATGTAAATGCTATAAGAATTCGGCAATGAAATAGCCTGATTATAAATTTTCATTATGAACTATAATTGCTTTATTGAACTATTTATACTGATTATAATTTGAAGTTATAACTTTATCTTTGCATCAACAATGTTATTGTCAAGATAAAGATTTATGGTTGAAATTTTTTTCTAATTTTTCTTAAATAAAAGTGAACAAGATAATCACTTGTATACTGAGCCATTAGAATGGAACTTGTACTTTAAAGTACATGTTTTAAGTGAGAGTACTTTATATGCATAAAAGGTACTTACGGTTCCTAGCCTTAGCAGTGTGTGGTTTTGTAGGTTCACTTGGCTCGCTTTCACCTGCTTTGTTGATGGCTTTTACCCTGAATTCATACTGGCGTCCTTTAACTAATCCAGTAACTTTTCCTTCAGGTTTATCCCCTTGTACCTCAGTAGCAGTATCCCAGTTTGTAGCAAAACGTTCTTTCTTTTCAATAATATATCCAGTAATAGGAGCTCCACCATTATTTTTAGGTGGTTGCCATTTCAAGTCAACCATATTTTCATCCCAGTCAACAAGCTCTGGTGTTCCTGGAGCACTAGCAGCCTCTGCATAATATTAAAAAATATTAATTATAATTACTAAGATGAATAAATGAAATTATTTGCATTTCTAATCATTACTATAGGTGATCTGCAATTGAATAACTACAACCAGAGATTTAGGCAAAAATATAAATAAATAAAATAAAAATAAAACACAGGCACTACTCACTGAATGTGAGCTCTTCATAATTCAGACATGAATATATTTGAAATATTTTTTAGGTTTGGTTTGGTTTGGAGTGCTACGGTCTACTTTTTGCAACACGAGGGCTAATGAGACCGGGACCTACAGCTTAAAGCTAATTTCGAACGCCTACGAACATCCATGCCACTGTGGGATTTGAACCCACAAACTCCGGAACCGAAGGCCAGCACCCTAACCAATCGGCCATCGTTAGGCAAAATATTATTTTTTTTAAATAAAAAAAAATAATAAAGAAATATTTTTTATGAACATAGAAATAAATCTTTTTAAAACTAAAGATCACTTGCCTAAATTCATAAGATTAAAAGAGATATCAATTTAAGTATCAACATTCAGTTGAACACTTTCACAAGTAACTTACCAAAAGGATTCTTAGCCACAGTTGGTTTGTCAGTAACCAACGGCTCAGACTCTCCTTCAGCATTAACTGCCTTGACTCGGAATTGATATTCTTTTCCAGGAATAAGACCTGGAACATCAATTTCTGGTTTATCGCTTTCAGCTCTTCCAACAGGTACCCAAGAACCAGTTGCAGTATCCATTTTTTCAACTTGGTAGTGATTAACAGGCTTGCCACCATCATCTTCAGGAGGTTCCCATTTAAGCTTGCATCCCTTAGCATGCACATCAGAAACTTGAAGAGGACCCTTTGGTTTTGAGGGAGCACCTACAGTAAGAAAAGAAAGTCAACACTCATAATACAATGTATTTGTATTTGCATCTTTATTTAATATATAACAAATTTTTTATCCTATTCTTCTTTGTTTTTTTTCTGGGGGGGAATTTCTTAAAAAATGAATTATTTACAATAAAATAAAGATGAGTACATAAAGCTATGTAGAATTGATTGAAATAAGATGTTAAATAACAGGCTTGCAAATGCTGAGGTAGTTTCAAAAAGGTGAGAAAAGTGACAAATAATACAGAACAAGTGACTAAACATTGAAAAAAAAGAAGATTTTTTTCTCCCCTTGATTACAGATGCTATTATTAAGATTTTTCTATTTATTTTAACTTTAAATCAAATGATTCATGCAAGACATGATTTTAGCGTCAAATACAAAAAGGTTAAAAATTTTGTTTAACACAACTCAACATTGCTTTTTATTCAAGAAAATCTATAAATTAGATTTGAATACATACAATACATTAATTTTATAATCACAATTTTCTGCATATATTAATGAAGTTTTGAAATATGTACATAGCTAGATTAGAGTATCTAAACAAAAATTGTGCAGTAAAAGAAAAAGAGAAATGTGTGCTTTGACGTAAATTACTTTAATGTATTAAATGTACATTTCAGTACAAATGTCGATTTCAGGAACTTCTTTACGACTTTTTAAAATCACTAAATTCTGGAAACCATATGACTAATTACATTTTAATAAGAAAAATAAGATTAGAGCATCACATTTTTGGCCTTTTATTAAAATATTTTGTTATTAATTCAGATTTTCTTTTTTCAACAACAGACTTTTGCTGTGATAAATCATGAAAAAAGTGACTAAAAGTGATCAGTTGTAAAAAAAGTGACTAAAGGTGAGAAAAGTGACGGAATTGCAAGCCTGAATAAAGATAAATTTGAATAAGTACTGCCCTATTTTCACACCACAATAGTATACATAGCACAGGCAAACAGGAAAAAACTTTTATATAGGGGGGACATAAAAAGGAAATAGTGTAAATTGAGGCTGATTGCACTATTTTATTCATGGTGATCTCTGACTCCATAATACCAGCCTAGCAGTAGTTGATCAAGAATTAACATTATGTGTATTGGCCAAATTGACAAAATATTACAAATAGATCTGTAATGATAGTTATGTAAAAATGTTAAAATAAATTGTCGTCAATGGTAAATCTTCTCTAATTTATATATTCTGGTGTCTATTTTGCTTGAATTGTGACATTTTCTCAACAGCCTTGGTTCATAGCTTTGCATGTGGTGTGGTGTGTGATTGTGCTTTTATTCTTTATTCTTTTACTAACCTTTTCCACTATATGGCATAATAGTTTAATAGACAGCATCACAGCAGCTAAGGGATTATTTGAGAGTCATAAAGAACATGCTGTGTTTATTGATTTATTTTCAAAGTAAACAAAAAGTATAAAGGGTAAAGAAATTTATAATTTCATTTCTCAAGAAATCAAGAAATGGTTAGATCAAAATCCCTGGAATTCTGGAGCTTTCCTACAGTATAAATGCTCTTGTTATTGTAATTAACCATAAGTAGAGAAAGTTAATAAAGTATGCATATAACAGTATTTAAGAATATACAATTCCGAGTACATGAACACTTAGAAATGAGTATAAGTAGGGACTTGAATCTATACCTAATATGGTAATCTCAACCTCAGCTTCATCTTTGCCATGTTCATTTTCTGCAACAATCTTATATTTTCCAGAATACTTCCTTTGTGCCACATGAATAAGAAGTTTTGTATTGTAATCAACATTGGCAATTTCTCTTCCTTCTGAATTTTCTACGACCTTAAAAAATAAAAGTTATTAACAATTAGAGGTCATACATATTTTTGTCAAATAACATAATACTATCAGAATTGAAGTCTACTATAATTCACTAGACAATATGAATTATGTATATGATTTTGATTTGATTACATATAGTTTTCCAATATGAGAATTAACTATTAAAAACCTTCATAAACCTGCATACATGCTAAAAATATATATATATTTTTTTAAATGCATAGTCTGCGAATTGAATGATTAGTAACAGAATAACACTGATTTAAGCTTAGTGAGGGTTAAAATTAATCTCCCTGTACAAAAATTCCTTCTGTATATAATATTTATAAAAATTTTTTTTGCTATCCTAACATGTCTGAAAAATCGAAGGATAAACTCAACATTTACCTGATCTTTCAAATACCATGTAACTTTTGGAGCAGGCTCACCCCTGACATTAACGTCTAACTTCAGTGATTTACCCTTTCGGATAGTTGTAGCTTCCAAATTAGTACGTTCAATGTAAGGTTTCACTGAAAAGAAATATGATACCAAAATTTTATAAAAGTAAATGCATCATAATTATAAACAACTATAGTATCTTTGAATTCATATTATATACTATAATGAAAAAAATTTCAGTTTTAAAATGATTTTTGAAACTTAAAAGAAATTGTTAATTATAAATTTTTCTTTCTAATGTATGAAAACATTAGATTAATAAATCTTATTCATTTAAAAGAAAGTCTTTCTGAAATGAATTTTACTTAAAATTATATCTTAGCATATATAGTAGTAGCTTCCAAATTAGTACGTTCAATGTAAGGTTTCACTGAAAAAAAATAAGATACCAAAATTTTATAAAAGTAAATGCATCATAATTAGAATTAGAATTAGGGTGGGGCGGCCCACAAGGGCACCAGCACTGCGGCCCAAGACCTATTTTATCGAATCATAATTATAAACAACTACAGTATCTTTGAATTCATATTATATATTATAATAATAAAAAAAATTTCCAGTTTTAAAATGATTTTTTAAACTTAAAAGAAATTGTTAACTATAAATTTTTCTTTCTAATGTATGAAAACATTAGATTAATAAATCTTATTTATTTAAAAGAAAGTCTTTCTGAAATGAATTTTACTTAAAATTATATCTTTTGATAAGAATACTGTTAGTTATATTTTATATGTTCTATATATTTTAGTTAAAGTAAATTAGAAGTATGAGGAATACATAAGCACATATTCTTTTATGGTTGTCAATATTTATAAAAACATATGTTTCTGCCCCAAAGATCTTCAAATTTAAAAATAAGCTTAAAAATCTAACTACCTACAAGACATTAGACTATCTCACATATAATAATAAAATTATAAAATAAGTTTATGATAAATTAGGGCACAGCTACCTTTGAAGCGATTTGGATGTGAATGTAAAGGGAAAAAATGTACAAATTTAATGCTCATTTTTCTTAAATATGATGAAAAAAATTTTTTGAATGAATTTTTTATTATTGCTGTGGCTTCCTTGGCATATGCTCATGGCATCCAGTTTGAGAACTGTGGATTTATAGAGAATGCACACATGCATACAAAGGATTTTATATATATAAATATATTTAAAGACAACACTAACAAAATGCTTATTTTTCAATACCTTATAATCATTTGTATGAGATGTATAAAACTATAAGCAAGTAACAGAAAATAATATCTCTACATAAGAAAGCTAGCCACACATTGTAAATGAAAAAACAAAAATAATTAATATTTTTAAAAAATACTAAGCAATTTATAGCACAATACTAACTTAATCCTATAAATATAAAATAACTTACATTTCCTATGCTTCACAAGGTGGTGTTTGGTAGCATCACTTGGTTCACTAGGACCAGCAGCATTAACTGCTATAACTCTGAATTGGTATTCAGCTTTCTCTTTCAAGTCCATAACTTTAGCTTCAGTTTTGTCTCCAAGAATTTCTGCAGCTTTCTCCCAGTTAAGGCAGAATTTTTCCTTCTTTTCAATAATGTATTTAGTAATAGGAGAGCCACCATCAGTTTTGGGAGCTTCCCATTTCAAGTCAACACTGCAGTTGTCCCAGTCGACGAAGTCTGGAACACCTGGTTTGCCAGGCTCATCTGAAATTTCAAATTTGAGTTACTCTCATATCAAGGATGACTGTAATGACTTGTATGATTCAGAGTGCAACAGTCTACTATTTTTGTAATTTTAGAACTAAAATGACTAAGATCCACAGTTTAAATCAAATTGAAATGACTACAAATATCCCTACCAGTAGTGGGATTTGAACCTAGGAACTCCTGTACTGAAAATCAACATCCTACTAATTCAGTCTTTTTTTCAAGGTATCCGTCTACATTTGGAGAACTTTTTTCTTTAAACATAGATACTAGTTCATGTTTTTACATTTTTAGATTTATTTTTTTATATTATCAGAGAGAATTGCACTTAAAAAATTTATTCCTGGAAAAGTTTTTGTAAAATTTCTAATAAATAAAGAAAATTTAGTAAAAAAAAATTGGGTTTTTTCAAAAGGTCTAATTTTTTTAATAAATTAAATTATTTCAATATTTTTTGACGCAACACATTTCTTATACATTGGATAGTGAATCACTTAAAATCTTTGCTTAATTTACATTTGATAAAAAATTTTGGTCCTTCAAAATCATACACATTGAATTTTTAACGAATTTTTATTACCTTTATATCTAACTACGAGTAAAACATCATTAAAAATTATCCAAATTTAAAGCTTTTAGGTCATTTACTAGTAAATGCTATCAAAAGCATTTTTAATAATTTTCAACACAATATTTTAAGAACTTTTAGAGAAATTACATTTCAAGTTTCAACATTTTATTAAAAATACTGTTCTGAGAAAAATGCATTTGAAGTTTTTGAAAGCAACTTTAACTATTAAAAAATTAAAATACATGTTTAAAATTCGCCACACTTTCTTGCTTCAAAATTTTCTAATTGCCAAGTTGCTAATTATTAAAAATACTAGAAAAATGTTTAAACTAATCTTCATAAAAATTTAAAAAGTTTTCTCCAAAAAATGCTCTTTAAAAGGCTTTAAATTCACAACTTCCAGTTCCGAAGTCGCTACTTCTGTTTTGTTTTGAAAGCTGTCACTGATGTTTAAACAACTGTAACTTTTCTTTAAAATACTGTAGAGATAAAACAAAAACAGATTTAGAAGCCCAAAAGTTGAAATTTTACAATAGAAAAATTTTAAAAAAATTACGATTTTTGGCAAAAAAAATGACGTTTTCAACGTAGACGGATACCTTAAGTATTCTATCTTTATCATACCTTTAACTTCAGAACAATTTGACCTACTAAAACTCAAGGTTTTACCTTGGCTAACCACAGATATTGGCCAACAAATATCTGTGGCTTGGTAGTGGCAAATGCTATAAAAGCAAATGGCTTTGCATTGGCAATAATAATAATAATAATATAGTACAAGCAGCAAATCTTTTCATGGTGCTTCTATATATGTATTTATTTTTTTGCAATATTTTTTATAGGTAAAATTCCCAAAAATATTGTTACCACCTTACATTCATAATGGTAGGTGACCTATTGGAAAGTACAAATTTTGTAATCAATGGATATATCTGGCAAAGGAAGGGGAGAAAAAATTCTTGAAAAAATTTTAACCATCTGACTGGGATGGAAAGAGTTATATATATTTCAGAAGATAGGCCTTTATAAAAGTCTATAATATTAATAAATCTATAAGCCTAACAAATAATGTTCATCATTAATAAATGGGTAGTAACTAAAATATTTTAATCTTTATATGATTAATAAAATAATAGTGAAATTATTTTAAAATTTTTGGTTTTTTTAAATTGTAGACAATAACAAAAGTAGTAATATTAGTAAGGCAGGAATATCTAGTAATAAAAATCTTTACTATATTTCATGCTTTATATATCCTTTAAAAAAACACACTTAAAATATATCAAAATTTAACTTACAAAGGCTGTTTTTTTAAATACATATTTATAAATAATACTAAACAGATAAAAAAATTAAAATAGTTCCCTTTTTTTATTTGTACTCTACTGTGATGAAAGAAGTATGTATTAAACAAAATTTATTAACAAATACTTGCTGACAAGTATTTTTCAAAATGAAAAATATAGTTCCCATATTAAAAAGCTATGGTGTTTTAATTTAAATCTTTTTTAATTCTGAGTTAAATAACTTTTGGAGATTCATAAGTAGGTGAAATTAATTACTCAATGAATGTAGGAACTCATCAGAGAACAGAGTTTTACTATTAGAGCTGGGTATTTATTTTACAGGTACATCTCACTTTTAGTGAGAAAAATTTATTTAACCGTTTCGTGGGCTGTGGGAAGATTACTTCCCATTTACACAATCTTACAAAATACACCTATGGGAAGCACAAAACCCATTATAATATATTGGTCTTGTTATTGAAACGACATGAAGACTGATTCCCAAATCGGTTTTGCACTGTCATCAATTGTTCGATCGATTGAATAAAATTAGCAGCTCTGTTTTGAAAGTTTGGAAATGTGGAGTGAGAAATAAATGGCCCATGAAAGGGTTAAAACAGATGCTAGCCTTCTTCAGTGGGATTAAGATTCAAGGATCCAAAATCACAAATTCTTTGAAAGGTAAGACAGCCTCTCTAGCCTTATTCTTCTTCCTAATCCTCTCCAGCTTAAGAAAAGGTTTATGTCTGTCTTTGCTGATGGAAATTTATTTTATTAAAAAAAAATTAAATTAATTACTTTGCCACACTATAATATTTTTCTATTTTTCAAACAATCTGCCAATTTAAAACTTTTAAAAATGAATCGTGCATTAAAATATCAAAATACAGTCAGCAAACATTTCCACCTCTAGATATTTGATAACTAACTTACCAAATGGATTTTTGGCAATGATTGGTCTAAGTGCCTCTAAAGGTTCAGATTCTCCCTCTTCATTGATGGCAGACACCCTAAAGAGATACTCTTTTCCAGGTGTCAGACCAGTAACATCCATTTCAGGTTTATCTCCTGAAACCTTGCCAACACGAGTCCATCTTCCAGTCTCTTTGTCAAACTTTTCAACTTCATATTGCTGAATAGGTGCACCTCCATCATCTTTAGGTTTATTCCATTGCAATTTGCAACCCTCTTTGTGAATATCTGTAACTTCCAAGGGTCCTTCTGGTTTAGAAGGCTTTCCTATAATAAATAAAAAGATTTATTTCAGTAAATGGCTGAAATTATGTTCAAATGCATTAAATTTGATTCAGTTGGTTTTAAGCATGATACTTTCAAATGAACCTTTTTGTCAAAGAAATGTCTATGAACAATATGTTTAGGTTATTTAGAATCAAAAGTTAAAAGTTCACAATCAGCTTCAGCATAATACATACAATGTTATGTGAGTGCATATAAATGCATAAGTCAATTCTCTCACTTAATTCTGTACTGATAACACAAAGTTCTCGTTGTCTCCACACTTAAGAAGTAGCTCAACTGGCACTACTAAATACCAGTTTTAAATTTTAAGTTAATTTGGGCCCTTATTCACAGTTACTTTGCTTTTATATTTTTATACTATATTCTGGAACAAAAGCTTTATCCCATCTAATCCCTTTTAAAAATTTAAGGAGACAATGGACTTTAGAATTAGTTTTTGAAAGTTATGAACTTTAAGTTAGGAAATTGTGTAACTTTCCCGGTACCCAGTTGCCTTCAGCTTTCTAGCTCTTACTCATAGCGGTTCCACAGTTTTGTTGTGCAACAAAGAGATGGTGTTGTTTTAGGGTTTCTCGATAGCCGCTAGAGGGTTTACAGAAAATGTATAAAAGTCACTACACATAGAATGGTGGGCCAGTTGGGAACTTTCTTTTTACTCAGTTGCCTCCAGCTTTACTAGCTCTTATGCAGTTCCACATTTTTCTATGCAACCGATAGATAGCGTTGTTACTGGGTTTTTTTTTTGGTGGTCACTAGAGGGTTTTTGACATACAATCATTAAAGTAGATAGAAACAAATATTTTAAAGTATTTTTTAAATCAGATATATATTTTAAAACTTAAAAAAAAAATATTTTTAGTTTTTATTTTTACTGTACTGTTACTTCAAAGTAGCTTTTAAATACATTTGGACATTATTTTGTTGACATAGTAGATAGTTAATTCATACAAGATATTCTTATGTCTGTACTTAGAATTTTTGTATAAAATTTGGATTTTTAAAATTTGAAGAGGATACCCAGATGTGTTTTAATGTAAAATTAGGATGTTTGGCAAACATTTTGTAGGAATTTATGAAAAATGAAATGGCAAGGAACATTTTAAATATTAATAAAAATTTTTATAAAAAATATTTGATTCAAAAATATTAATTGATTTTAAGAAAAAAATTAATTTCATTAACTTACTTATATTACAATTTATATGTGTACAAAGTTTTATAACTCTTCAGTGAATAATTTTAAAAACATTTTCTAAGGTCTACCATTCCCTTAAGAACTGATACTAGGTTGATTTCAACATATGTTTGTTACAATAGGTGCATTGACTCTATATCTGTGAGCTAAGAATCTTAAACACAAGTTAAGTCTTAATTCCAAATTAAACAAAAATTGTTATACATTAATTAGATAATATTTTGATTCTGTAAGCTACACTCCTGTAAATGATAATTTTTAAAGAATGTGATAAACTTTATGGGCCTACAAGTGAAAAAAGTTTCCAGATTCAGGCATACAAATGGTCAGAGACCTTAGAAAAAGGGAGAAAAATGACAAACAAAATGGAGAAAGTGAAAAAAAATTCTCCTTTTTACATACACAAAGATTAAAAATTATGCTAATACTACAAAATGATTTATGTGATGGTTCCCAAACTTTTTTGAGTTATGGTACTCTTATTTGAGTTTTAATTATGAATGGTATGATTAATTACGAAGCTTTTGCAGCACTCGTACAAAAACGTCACAGCTTCCTGAGATACTACAGTGCACACTTTAGGAATAACTGAATTTTTTAACATCAAATCTAAAAAAGTTCAACTTTTTAGGGTCTGATATACAAAAATTGGGCCATTTTTTTTTATCAATAATGTGATTAAATCTGAAAAAAGTGGCTAAAAGTAACTCACCAACATAGCAGATTACTAAATTCATAGATGTTTTGAAAAATTTAGATAGAAATTTTTGAAAAATGATACATTAATACTTGAAATATATTAATTATATTTAATTATAATACTAACCTAAGACAGTAACTTCAACTGTCACCATATCCTTTCCAGAAGCATTGCTTGCACTGATGGTGTACTTTCCAGAGTGTTTTCTCATTGCTTTGATAAGATTGAATTCTGTGTGGTAATCTCTACTCTCAATTTTAACATGTTCATCTTGGACGATTTTATGGTCAGCAAAAGACCATGTAATTTCTGGTGGAGGTTCACCTTTCACATCAACATCAAACTTAACAGATCGTCCAGCTTTGATCATTTGGTTCTTCAAGTTAGTACGGTCAATGTAAGGTTTCACTGTAAGATATAGAAATATTACAAAATATAGCACTTAAAACTTCCTAAATAATTAAAAATGTGAATATAGACAAATGTAAGAGATTTATGGGGGTATAATTTATAAATTAAAATTTAAAATATAATTAATAATACATTAATATATTACAAAAATATATACAGGGTATCTGCCAAAATAAAATTTTTCAAATCCATGACTTTTCATGACTTTCCCTGATTTAGCAGATCACTTTCCATGACTTTAAAAAGCTTTCGTTAAAGTATATATGAATAAAACTTCTGATGTACATACAAATAAAATATATGATTTTAGAGAAATTACAGGAGTTTTATCATAAAAAAACAATAAACTTACTTTATAAGCGTTAATAAACTCACATACCTAAAAATAAATTGTTGTACCTACATACCTAAGTTTAATCATATAGCAATTTTTCAATCAAAATATTTCCAATTTGAATTCAGGGTACTTTGGTATTATCTAGGTGACCATGAATAATAGACAAATAAAACCCTATAACATTTATATACAATATCCCTAGAGATAAACTTATATTTTGTGCAAAAATCTTAATTTTTATTAAAAAATATTAATTATTATATTAATAAAATTTTAATCTACAATTTAAGAAAAAAACTAGAATAATATACATTTACCCACCCATTAAGCTTTCTTGCTTTGAGTTTCCTTGGTGAACAAATTTTACTTGACAATATGGTCAATAGGATAATACATAAATACCAAACTCAGTAAAATTCAATCAAATGAAAAGTAAAAATAGAATTAAACAATTCAATGCATTTTTTTTCATCAGTAGCTAAGCGGATCCATGACTTTCCATGACTTTTACTCATTTTACTTGCAAAATCAAGACTTTCCATGACAAAATTAATCCATTGTCTAAATCCATGATTTTCCATGACTTTCCCTGACTTTCCAGGTGCGCAGAAACCATGTATATAAAGATATATTCAAATAATATATTAACATATTTAATTATAATATAAATATAATATAATAATTTATACTATAATATTTGAAATTTACAATTAAGCAAGAAAATGTTGATATGCATGACATTCCTTGAGTTGTTTTACTTCATTATTTGAAGTGATGTTTAGAAAGGAATACTTTATTTTTATATCATAGAAATAGCTGAGTTTATCTGCATTTCAGTAACAGAGCAGTGATTTAAAGCACAAATGAGTATAATAAAGGTAAATAACCCAATGGAAAAAAATAGCTAATTTATAAAAGAAAATTAAATTTGGGTGACATTTTCTGTAGCTAATATGTAATGTCACCTTGACTATAAGAATCTCTAATAATCTGACTGCAATTACTTGCTTAATGGTAATTTATACAAAATTGTAATTAATATATAAAATATAGTTTTATTTGTTTTTTAAATTATTCTTGAAATGCTGCAAGAAATTCATAAATTGAGTTTATTTACGTCAAAATTTCTACTACATGCGTTGTAAATCATAGTCTCTAGTATGTACTTAAAAACAAACTTTGTATTATTTATCACATATGCAAATTAAATAACTCTTTAAAATAATATTTAAAAAAAATTATATACAAAGCCACAAATAAGAGGCGTGTTTTTTAAGTAAGTACCATTTTGAAATTCAGCAGTTGCAACACTGAAGATGCTGTTTTCTGCAAGTGCACTGAGTACCTACATGTGTTGCCTAACTACAGATACTATTTCTAAAGAATTCAACCATTTTTAAAACTGTGAGTATTTAAAATGCCTCAGTCAACTGAAAATCTTATTCACTGTAAAACACATTTTTTCATTTGTTTTTTTAGTGCAAAATTGTTAAGAAGGCTGGAGTTCTTTGGCATATCAATGAAATGTATGGGGAAACATTAAAAGAAAGAATGATAAGAAAGCATATTAAACATTTAAAGATGGCTGGATGAATGTGCATGATAAAGAGAGAAGTGAGTTATCTGTCATTACTGAAATTTTGGTACAGAATATAACCTTTGAGAGAACAGATGCTTTAAAATTTCATCTTTATTACATTTTTTTTTTCAAGTTTCAAGATGTTTATTTTGTGGAATTGTAAAGTTAACTTCATTCTAGGGACTGAAAATGTTGACTGAGGGGTATAAACCAAATATTTAACCAGTGCATAGTGATGTGGAATTTCTATGAGGATGGAATTAAAAAATATGATTGTAAAATACAATATGTGTCTTGATATTGATGGAAATTGTGCTAAAGAGTAGATTAAAGTACAAACTTTTATGCACAAATAAAATGCATAAAAAATACACTTGTGTGCTTTTAACTTCAAAATGATACAGTGTTAACTTACAAACATGCCTCATAAATAAGAAAAAAGTGAACTTACAGTGTCTGTGCTTGACAACATGATTGTTTGTAGGATCACTAGGTTCACCAATTCCAGCTTTGTTGACAGCTCTAACTCGGAACTGTACAACAGAGTTTTCTTTCAGTCCATCTACAACACCTCTGCATTTGTTATCTTCAGTTTTCAACACCTGTGTCCAAGCAACACTAAATTTGTCCTTCATTTCAATAATGTAGTGCAAGATAGGTCTACCACCATCGTTATCTGGAGCCACCCATTTCAACTCAACTTTAGTATTATCGTAATCTACAATCTCAGGCTTAGGTGGTTTGCCAGGCTCATCTGAAAAAAAAAATTAATTTAATACAGGTTTATATGTGTGCATAACATGTGATACTTTGTGTGTACAAACACACACATATACATAGACAGAGGGTTATATCAGGGAGTCTGATAATCAGTTTTCATCTATGTAATAATAAAGCAATAAATAAGATGTGCTACATAACATAGTTTTTTATTCAATTTGGAATATAAATCTAACATTTTTTTTTTTTTTGCTATTACATTGTCAAAATAACTATCAGATGAGCACAGTTAAAATCTATTGCCTAAAAGAAACTGATTTGCACAATGAAAATTGATTAGCACAGTACAAGTTTAAAAATAAAACATCAGAAATGTACATTACATAAATTTTATCAATATATAAAAGTTTGTAATTTTATATAATCAAAGGGAAAGACTTTTGATGTATCAATTATATACATGCATATAGATTTGATACATTGAAAGTCTTATATATATATATATATATATATAGATGTATTGAGACAGACTTCTCGTTGGGGGGTTGCGGTCATGGCCATAAAAATGATACCGTTTCAGCTAAAGACCTTTATTAAGATAACGTTGAAGGACGGATTCTCACTTCATCATAGGGACAGGACAAACGGAAGGGTCAGTTAGCATGAAGTTCTATGTACAAGACACATAACACCTGGATCAATATCTGTGGGAAATATATCTAGAAAAATCTGTCTCTGACAGCATGTATCTCCTTTTTATTTGGAAATTTCCTAAATTGTTCGCTAGGGCCATGTAGGATTATGATTGGACAGGCCCCTTCCCTGAGGGCGTAAACTGTAGCCCCAGTGGTCAATTTAGGTTAGGGGTTTAAAAAGGGAAATGGAAAATGATGCGGGAATTTTTACCCTTGATTTAAGTTTTGAAAACCCCTGAGAATTTTCCTTACACACACACACACACATATATATATATATATGTGTGTGTGTGTGTGTGTAATCAGTGTTTTTGATCCACTACAAAGTTAGTATAGTATCCATGCAGGATAGTTGCAGTTGCAAAACCTTAAAAGGAAAGATTAATTTCTGGAAATACACGCACACACAACTAATCTATTCAATGTGTACCTGATATCCACATCTAATTACCTGAGAAAACTAATTATAGATGATCAGAATATACTTTTCTTTTTATTAATTGTACTAACAATTAACATTGCAAACAGTGGGAAAATTATCTCATTTTATATAACCTTAAATTAACACTTTAAAGAAATGAAAGTGACTTTATACCTGTAATGAACTAAACAACATGCCTGCAAACAAAATATTTAGTAAAGAAGAAAGAGAAACATTTAATCCATCACTTTTACTACTTACCATATGGATTCTTAGCTTCAATTTCATCTAGAGTAACTAAAGGTGGAGATTCTCCATCTTTATTAACAGCTTTAACTCTGAATTTATACTTCTTCTTAGGAGTCAAACCATCCACAGTAAAATTGTTTTCATTAGGCCCTACTTCACCAGCAGGAACCCAACGGCCTGTTTCAACATCCATCTTTTCAATAACATATCCCTTGAGTTCTTGACCACCATCATCCTCTGGCCTTTTCCAATTAAGTTTGACGTGGTTAGCTCTGATTTCATCAGCTTTCAATGGGCCTCTTGGAGCAGTAGGTTTATCTGGTAGGATGATACATAAGTTAATCAATGATTTAAGAAAATATAATTTTATTTACATTAATAATTAGAAGACGATGATGAAATCATAAATGAAATATGTCTCTTACCCAGTGTTCTCACTAGAGTAATGTGAGAAACTTATATGCTTTCTTTTCATCCCACATTACAATATCATTACCAAAGAATTATAAAAATTTCACATTTTATAAATCAGCTTAATTATGCATGAAATTCTCATATTTCAAAAATTTGCAACTCTTTATATTTTGGATAAATTCATTTCATAAATGCAAAATTCAAATGCATTTCATTCTTTCTACTTTTATTCTTATTTCCCTTCTTACTGCTTATTACAATAGCAATATACAAAAGTGTTTCACACATAGCTAAAATAAGTGGAACATTACTAATACCCCTACACAGGTGGAAAAGGGTTGGCATTATTTCATAAATGTGATCTTTCCCTTTTTGTGGATCCTGGCAATAAACAGCATGCGCTTTATATTAGCCCATGCAGAAATTCTTTCTCTGGAGGAAAAAGTGTTGCACATCTTACTGTAGCAGCCACCTTGGCTAAAATATAATTATGTGACAAACAAATTCACTATTTTATACATGAAAGGAATCTTGTTAAGTAATGGAGAATATTTTTTCCAATGCCTATTTGTGTCTACAAATGATTTGTAGAAATCTCACTGTGTTTTAGAAAAGAGTGATAAATTCTCTCCTATACTTTTTCAGTGATGAGAATACTGTCATAACAATGAATATATAATAGAGCTAAATTAGTGTTTTTTGAGGTGTGTTGGGACCCTAATGGGAACTTAACTTTTTTACCAAGAATGTTGTGAATTATTGCATATTTTTCATAATTTCCTTGTCTTTTTTGATACAATTTTATATATCCTGACATTAAAGTTTAGCTTTCTAAAAAAGTAATTTGTACAAACTCTGTTAGATCATATTAACACTTATCATGGAAGCATATTAAGTTATAAAATATTCTAAAACATTCTCTTCAATAGACTTTCACCCCACGTACAAAGAATAGTAGGAGATTATCAAAGTGGATTTAGAAAATTACGATCCACCACAGAGTAATTTTTACATCTGGCAAATACTGGAAAAGACAAAAGAATTTGGCATTGACACACATCATTTGTTTGTTGACTTCAATCGAAAAGCTCTTATAACAGCTATGGAGTTTGAAATACCTGAAAAACCAGTGAAACTGATTAACCTGACATTAAACGAAACCAAAATCATAGTTAAAATATAGAATAGCCTCTCACAACCAATTGAAATTAAAAATGGTGTGAAACAAGGGGATGCATTAGCATGCCTCCTCTTTAATTTGGCAGCTGAAAAAGTAGTAAGAGAGGTAAACATCAACACCAAAGGAAATATCTTCAGCAAATCAACTCAACTGTTGGCTTTTGCAGATGACATAGACATTATCACCAAAACACCTGCAGCATTACTACAGTCCTTTCTATCTCTAGAGATAGAGGCTCTTAAGATGGGCCTTAAGAGTAAATGAAAATAAGACAAAATATATGCCATGCACAAAAACTGGGTACGTAAATGAACATCTAGAAATGGAAGGGTATATATTTGAAGTGGTTGATTGCTTCACCTATTTAGGCTCTGAGGTAAACAACAAAAATGATGTTACAACAGAGATCCACAAGAGAGTTATGATGGCAAATAAACGTTTTTATGGCCTACGAAAATATATAAAATCAAAATTAATAAAAAGGAAAACAAAAATTTTACTTTACAAATGTCTAATAAGACAGTTTTAACTTATGCATGAGAAGCCTGGGCAACAACTTTGTCAGATGAAAAGATACTGGCGACCTTTGAAAGAAAAATCCTTAGAAATATATTTGGAGAAATACAAAAAAATAATGTATGGCTCAAGAGATCAAGTTTAGAACTATATAATTTATATAATGAACCTGACATAATAAATTTCATCAAATTGCAAAGAATAAAGTGGGCAGGCCATTTAATCAGAATGGACAATGACCGAACAACAGAAAGGGTTTTTGATGCAAAACCTACAGGAACATGAAGAAGAGGAAGACCCAACGTGAGATGGACAGGCTGCCTGGAAAGAGACCTTCAGGTACTTAAAGTAAAAAACTGGAAGAATTTGGCCTCGAGAAAGTTGTCTTAGTAAAAGCTTATTGAGAAGGCCAGGGCCCATCCTGGGTTGTCATGCCACTGAAGAAGTAGAAGAATGGAAGCATATGAGTTGATGTTGGTTTCACATGATTTTAGTCTGGGACAACACATCAACTGTTCAATTAATTCAATTAATTAAAACACAAATGAACATCAATAAAAAGTCTCTTTCAGCTGAATACTGTAATAATAAAATGAAATTTTTTAATCATTTTTTTTTTTTGCTATCATCTAAAAATGGATTTAATAAACAACAATAAATTGTAGAAGAGTAAGAGTAAAGAGGACATATTGTCAACCAGTATAACAAATAGGAACAAGAGTAAAAAACATAATTATGATAACATTTATTTTAACTTCATTATGAATGGAGTTCATGGGGATGTTTGGAGGCATTCATAATTGGTTTTAAGCAATAGGTATTGGACAGAAAATTTCAACTTGTAAGCTGGAAATCCACTATAGATGATTAATTTCTTACACTCAACATCCCAGCGTTGTTCCGAACCTTTTCCTGTTTGTTTGTTCTGTTTGTAAGTTTGGATTTTGGCATTTAATTATTCATACCACATAGATAAAGTAGGAAGCTAAAGTTATCAAAGCAAATGAAATCATCTGATATATTTTATCGAACGTAGTAGGTGTTTTTACTTTTAATGAAATATTTTGCTGAATGCTTCATTTGACCATCAGCTTTAATATTCTTCCCCCATTTATTTATTTATTATTTTTTATTTATTTATTTATTTATTGGAGCATCTACTATAATCTGGAAAATTAGTAATCTGGCAGAGCATATTTGCCACCAATGCCAGATTATTGAAGTATGACTGTATTCAATAAAGCTTTGAGGTCAAATCTCATAACAATTGAAATAAGTTTGAACTATTTCTTAAGTGAAAAGTTAAAACCATAATCTTACCTAAAACAATAACATCACCCCAGGATGAAATTGAACCAGATGAATTTGTTAAAGTTAGAGTGTATTTTCCGCTGTCGGATCTCTCAACACTCTTAACAATTATAGTGGTGTCTTTAGTTGTACTGTCAATGGTAATTCTGCAACGGGAACATTAATTAGTCATGAATTGAAGAATGGTACATAAAATTGTTAGCACTAGCACACATATTCTCAGTTTATAAATTAATTAAATATATTTAAAAATGCTTTACAATACCGTTTTGATGGCATGAGTTCATTAAGATCTCGAGACCATTTGACAGTTGGAGAAGGTTCACCACCAAACTGAATTTCAAACTTTATCAATTGACCTTTTTTGACAATCATTCCTTTAACTTCATCACCAATAATGTATGGTTTTACTGGAAATAGAAATATATATTATTAGATAAATGAAAGAGAAAATATTAATTTTCAATGCTGACAGTAACTAAATATATCCAATTAAATTTCAGAAAATACTAGCATACACAAATACTATTGTTGGCATAAATAGATTAACATTAAACTACATGTACAATCATATTTTTAACAGTAATCTGTTAGCACTATATAATGAATATAAAGATTGTGTATTATCAATAAATATATAATGACATATATAAAAATTTAAGAGATTTATGTATATAAAGAATAAAAAATAGTAAATTTATATAATAATCTATTGGATAGAAAGAACTAATTTAAAGGAATATAATTCTTTAATGTATTTTTGCTCTACAAAGTACCACTGTTGTTTAGTATTATTTTTAAAAAGAGAAACCTTTGTATTAACATAACTGACAGGAAAAATTAATCATATAATATCTGTATATACATTGCAACATTTATCTAACTCACAATTTTTTAGATGTATATGATTTAACTTGTGTTAACAATTAAAATGTGTAGGTTTTATCCTTAAAATTGGGAGAGTTGTTACCAATAATTCAAAATGATCTTTAAGTGATACAGTACTTTTAACTATATAGCTATATAAGATATGTATATAGCTACAGCTATATACATATATTGCATAAGTTCTGTGTTTTAACATAACTGGCAGGAGACATTAATCCTATATCTGTATGTACATTACAATATTTATCTAACTCACAAGTTTTTAGTGTATATGATTTAACTTGTGTTAAGAATTAAAATGTGTAAGTTTTATCCTTAAAATTAGGAAAGTTGTTACCAATAATTCAAAATGATCTTTAAGTGATATAGTACTTTTAACTATATAGCTATTTAAGATATGTATATAGCTATAGCTATATACATATATCGCATAAGTTCTATGTTTTAAAAAACTCAAATTAGGAATAAATTATTTATTTAATATAAATGAATTGCTGCTTAAAAAAGCATTAATTTAATATTTATAAACTTACAGGGGTCATCAAGGAAATTAGGAGCATTTAGTTATACAAAATAGAAAACACAATATTTACTCGAAAAAAATTCTGTTATATACTTCAAGCTTCCCTCACTTCTCTATAATCTATACCATCACATCTATAAATACTATCTTCACTTAAACATTAGTCATATCTATCCCTGAGCTTTTTCCGCAGTTCATAAAGCCAGGTGGTCACTGCATTCAGTCACAAGATTTCAGTCCAAAAGGCATTATATGACCAATGTAAATTGTTATTGTGAGACTTTCAAGAAAACTACAGTGAGCCATCTAAAATAAAAGGCAAGGAACTCTTTCAGGAGAAATTGTGTTGCTTCACAATTATGCCTGCCCTCAAACTGCTGCTGTAACTCAAGAATTACTGGATTAATTTAGATCGTAAATTTTTGATCATCTACCCTATAGTCCAGACCTTGCTCTTAGCAGTTATCACTTTTTCCTAAGCTGAAAGAATTTCTAAGCAGTAAACATTTTGGAACTGACAAAGAGCCCTCATACTGCTGCTGTAACTCAAGAATTACTGGATTAATTTAGATAGTAAATTTTTGATCATCTACCCTATAGTCCAGACCCTGATCCTAGCAGTTATCACTTTTTCCTAAGCTGAAAGAATTTCTGAGCAGTAAACATTTTGGAACTGACAAAGAGTTAGAGAATGAAGTGATTGTCTGCGCTAAAGGACTGATGGCATAGGGAATTGTGAAGCTTATGAGTAGATACAGCAAATATTAAAATGAAAGAAGTGTTTAAGTAGAGAAGAAAGCTTAAACTAAGCTGTTTCTTCCAAATAAATATTTTGTTTTCCATTCTGTATGACTAAATGGTCTTTTATTTCTGGATAACTTTTATGGCTTATTAAATATTTTTCCATTAAGTACCACTGATTTCAACTATTGTTTCTAAAGATTATGTTTTGAATTTCACATTATCATTATCAAGCAATCAGGCATGAAAAATACAAATTTTGACAGTCACGTACCATATCTAGGTTTAGCAATAACAGGTTTAGAAGGATCACTAGGTTCACCAGGTCCAGCTTTGTTAACAGCTTTGACTCGGAACTGATATTGTACACCCTCTTTCAAGCCATCTACTCTGCATTTAAGTTCATCAGGGCCAACTTCCTACAAAAGGAAATTAAAAATTAGGTATTTTGATTACCTACAATGCTATAACTACATCAGCAATGTGCTTCCTGGGAATGTAAGATAGGCAATGTACAGAGCCATAGGTCAGGTTTTTTTTCAGGGAGCTCAAATTGCATTGAAACATCACATTTTGTGGGCATTTGAAAAATTATGTTAAAAAAATAAAATGCAATGTCAAGTACATTTAAGTTTCTGTGATTTCATTCTATTAGGTGTCTTGACCCCAATAAAACTACTTAAATAAATCAAAGTGCTTTTAAAAATATTTTATTTACTTTTACAACAGACCTGACCACAGGCTGAAAAGTAGACTGAGACGAAATGAAATAAACTAAATGTCTATGAGGCTAATGAAACGAACAAAAAACTTACAGGTCCAGTTGTCCATTCACCAGAGAACTTGTCTTTGTACTCAACAATGTAGCTTGTGATTGGAGCACCTCCATCACTTTCTGGTGGAGACCATTTAATATCAACTCTGCCAGCATCCCAGTCCTCAATTTCAACAGTACCAGGTTTGGAAGGCTCATCTAAACAAAGAATGAATATTACAGCAAAGGTCACAAAAACTTAAAAAAAAAAAAAAAAAAAAAAAAAAAAATCAACAACATACTTGATTTGCAATCAAATACCATAAACTGCAAATTAGTATGTAACACAAATAGATTAATACAAAACATGTATAGCATGCATGATGTATACAACTAGCAAAGCATTTAATTTTTTAATAAAATATTTTACTTTACTTTGTATATATAATTACTCATGAGAAATTTTAGGTTCATCCCCTTCCACCTAAAAAAAGTAATTTGGAAGGAGGATAAACTGCAATTTTAGAGGGCACACAGCTCCCTCTAAATTTAATGACCTCCAAGAGCATCTATAATGTTAAATAGGTGATTCTGAAGCCAAGAGCTAAGTTTACTCCCTACATTCTGGTATAAATGAGCCTTGGAATGTAGGTTAAACTTAACCTGAAATCCAAGAATTTACTAACGGATAATGTCCACCTGTATGTGTAAATTAACTTTATTTTGTGATCTCTAATTAGACTTTAAGATTATTTAAGGGAACAACAGAATTTACTCAAAGTAGAAAGACAATTCCAAAGATTGATATTAAGATAATATACATACAGATTTACCTGATTACTTATATATGAGTATATAATACATATTATACACTTCTTCATTTATTAACAAGATAATTCCTTCTGTAAAGAGTTACCAAGTTAAGAAGATTGTTATAAAAAATCTATAAGACAGGCTACTATTTTGAGGTTACACTAATATTCATGACTTTACACATATAATGATGGCTAATATATGTTTTAGAAGAACATTCTGATTAATATTAAAAGCAAGGTAAGAACAAATATTTTTAAAGATTAAGATCATTAAAATTCTTATTGCAACTGAGGACTCAATGCAGAATTAATATATATAGATATCTTTCTTTTAAAATAACAAGCATGATAATAAATGCATAAATGCTGTAGAGCATTTTAATCTAAACTATGACTGAGACTTCAGATAATCCAAAGTTGATTCTTTAAAAAATTGTAATAGCTTACAGGGGGTGTAAGGCTTGCAACTGCTCAGGTACTTTCAAAAAGGTGAGAAAAGTGACAAATAATACAGAATAAGTGACTAAAAAGTGACTAAACATTGAAAAAAACACGATTTTTTTCTCATCTTGATTACAGATACTATTATTAAGATTTTTTTATTTATTTTAACTCCAAATCAAACAACATGATTTTAGCGTCAAATACAAAATAGGTTAAAAATTTTGTTTAACACAACTCAACATTGCTTTTTATTCAAGAAAATCTATAAATTAGATTTGAATACATACAATACATTAATTTTATAATCACAATTTTCTGCATATATTAATGATGTTTTGAAATATGTACATAGCGAGATTAGAGTATCTAAACAAAAATTGTGAAGAAAAAGAGAAATGTGTGCTTTGACTTAAATTACTTTAATATATTAAATGCACATTTCAGTACAAATGTAGATTTTAGGAAATTCTTTGCGACTTTTTAAAATCACTAAATTCTGGAAACCATGACTAATTACATTTTAATAAAAAAATAAGATTAGAGCATCCCATTTTGGTCTTTTATTTAAATATTTTGTTATTAATTATGCTTTTTTTTCAGCACTAGACTTTTGCTGTGATACACCAAGAAAAAAGTGACTGTTTACTTAAAAAAGTGACTAAAAGTAATAAATTGTAAAAAAAAGTGACTAAAGGTGAGAAAAGTGACAGAATTGCAAGCCTGGGGTGTTTATAAGCAACTTGAAAATACATTTTATGAGTGGCTAGTTTATTTTATATACAAAAAAATTGTCCTAAAATTTTATATTTGCTTTTGGGAGGCTGAGTTAAAGGGAATATAGGATAATCTATGATGTCTACTGTTTTACAATAATCAAGGGAAAATTTGCAACAGCAGTTAATATTAGGAGGTGTTAGCAGTACTGATTAATCCTGCTTTGTTTTCCATATTCAATGTCAGTATTATGAAACATAGCACATACACATTGAAACACGACATAAACATCTATTAAAGAAAGGTTAAAGATTCTTTGAATATTAAGAATGCTCTTCATTAGATTTAAATAAATGGTTCAAATTATTGTAGGCTCAAAGACTCTTTTATATAAAATAAAAATCTTAATAAATGATATTTTTTTAAAGTACAAAATCCCCAAAATATAAAAATATATACTAAAGAATAAAATTGGGAATTGTTACTTAAGTATAACTAGGTAAAAAAACAAAAGGGAATTTAAAGATTTACTAATATAAACAACATATTTGCTATGAAATACAAATGTTACATTTAGTTATTTAACTAACCATAAGGATCTTTGGCAAAGGTATTCTTTGGTGCCACCAGAGGCTGGGATGATCCCTTTTCATTAATGGCTCTTATCCTGAATTTGTATTCCTTCTTTGGAGTGAGGTCAGTACAATCAAACTTGGTATCTTGTGTTGTAGCAACTTCTGCCCAACCACCTCTGGCTCCAAGATCCTGTCTCTCAATGAGGTAGTGTGTCAGTGGCATGCCACCAGTATCTTTGCAAGGTTTCCATGCCAATTTGCAACGATCTCTATAAACATCAAAAACTTCAAGAGGTCCTTCAGGTGGTGAGGGAACATCTGAAATGGGTAGCACAATATATAAGTATTGACATTCAATATTCCTAATTTAAATAATAATAATAATAATAATACAAATAACATATACTGTCCCTGAAAGAAATAGTATTGGAAAAATTATAGTTAAAAAGAATTAGGCATAACATTTGCCAACATATTTAATTACAATAGAATCTTGATTGCCTAGGTCTCTATCAACTGACCCTTTTATCAGCTAACTCAATATAAAAAAATTGAACTGTTTTTTATTTTCTTAAAAAGTCAACAAAATTTTTCTAAACATAGATTAGTAAGATTTGAGCCAAGTTTTGTAGATTTTCAAGATGCAAAAGCTTACAAAAGGACTCATAATTACAAAAAAAAAAAAAAAAAAAAAAAATCTGAAGGTTTAAATTGCTTTCCCTCTTGTAAACAAATGTATTATTAATAAATTTAATAAATGTTATTAGAATAATAAGAATATTACAGCAAATAAGCTGTTATTTCTAAAATATACAAATAGAGTAAAGTAAAATTTATATTACCTAAGATGTTAAGATCAAGCTCACAAGTAGCCTCTCCTTGAGAATTTGTCAAAGAGAAGCCATACTTTCCAGTAGAGCCCCGTACAGCTTTTCTAAATGTGATATTTACTTTTTCATCTTTTACGACGATATCAACTTCTTTTGTAGTCACAGCCTGGCCATTACGTGTTAACTTAGCAACAGC
Source organism: Pardosa pseudoannulata (assembly GCA_032207245.1). NCBI lineage: Eukaryota > Metazoa > Arthropoda > Arachnida > Araneae > Lycosidae > Pardosa > Pardosa pseudoannulata. The sequence continues at coordinate 64,676,286 of CM063509.1, forward strand.
TTTGGAAGTTCTTGTACCAATAACTAAAATTATTCAAGGCAATTATTAGGAACATTTCTCTACAAAGGAAAACTAAATAGTGTTCAAACACAAATAAATTTACATCTATTCTAAAATATCTAAGTTACTCACTTTCATATGGTACCTCCACTAAGAATGGTTTTCCACTGTCCCCAACAAATTCGTTGTTTGTCAGTTTTATGACAGGAGCCCTTTCAGCTGTAAAAAGGAAACCCAGTTAAATATTCAGTTTAATCTTTAGCATAAAAACAGTTTAAGAATAAAATATATATTTTTCAATGAATCTTTATGAATTAACAATGACTATTTTTATAATGCTGAAAAATAAAGCAAGCCATACCTAATCCTTTCCATAAGCTAATAAAGTTTTCTCTTGCTTCCTATCTCTGATTTGTTTTATAAATTTCTCTTCATATTTTTATGCTTTAAAAAACTTACAAATGGATAAAAAAAAATTTTCTAATGTTTAAAAGTTTTTTAAAATAAAGTTTCACTTGTGGTTTCCCATTTAAAATAAATATATCCATAGAATTTAGTGAATTCTTAACAATATTCCCAAATTTTATTTAAAAGTTGAAGAACATTTTTTCAGATATTAAAAAAATCTTTAAATTATGTTTTACTACCAAGCTTTACATATTTTAAAGAATTGTCAACTAGAGGATTATATTAATATATAATTTATCTAAACGGACTAACCTATAAAATATTAATTGTTGGTTATATGTTACACATTTAAGAGAAATTGAAACCTAAAGAATATTTTTAAAAATTTACAATAGACAATGTATATGCATACCAATGAGATTATATATGCACTAGCAAACAGCCCATCATATGACGGGATCAGTAAAATTTTAATTTTCCAAAATTCTAAAGTACCTTATGTGGCAGGTTAAAAAAGGGTTTGCTGTTTGGCTGAGAATTATCTTGCAACAAAAAATAATTGATAATTCAATTTAAAATTATCACATATGTACCTAATCTATTATTTAAGCCAAATATAAAAGAAAATTATTTACGTAATGTCTAAGTTCAGTGATAAAACGTATGAAAATAAGGCATAATTTAAATAATTTAAAATAAGAAATGATTCGATGAGATGGTTAAAGGAATGATATCATAATGCTAGAAAAATGTTATTTTTACGTATTTATTGTAGGATAAAGTGATAAATTTATTCACCTGCTCTTAACTGAGGAAAATAGGAGTTGAAATAATGGCCTTAAAAGCTCGAAAAAAGGGAAGGGGTGGATTTCGAACGTTTTAAAGAAGACTGTTTTTCGCTGTGATCTGAAGCATATTTATACCAATTTATTTTAGATTATCTATAGTTTAGGAGAAGATAAACATTACTCTCTTGGAATTTTGCTAACTATGGATACCTCTACCATTCCAGGCTCAGCCGCTTCATAAAATCGAGGACAGACATATAGATAACTTAGGCTATTATTATATAGGGGATGATAATATAATTCCTATAAGTCATTTTATTTGGTACATATATCACTTATTAAGGCTCTTGGTTACAAATGTATAAAATATTAAAATATTACAAATAAATAAATAAAAAACTATACACTATGATGGAAATCTTAAAAAAAAACCTTATTATAAAAAAAAATAAATAGATAAACATTAATTTTTCAAAATACTATTGAAATATTATCTCATATACCTTGTTCAACAGTAAGTTTACAAGAAGTTTTCAGATCTTTAGCTTGGCATGTGTATTCACCAGCATCTTCCATTTCCAAAGCAGTGAAAATAAGATGGTGTTTACCATCCTCATACATTTTAATGTGAACTCTGAAATAGAACAGAGAATTATGGTTGATAATCCAACTATAATCAACCGTTTATATCTTTTAACTATTAAAAGGTAGACATGATGAAAAAATACAATTTCCTACAATATCAATTCAATGAAAAATTTGTAAATGTAAAAACAGATAAATATTGGTAAAGCAAACCAGAAATAATGATATTATCTCTAAATGGTTGCTATTTATAAATTTGAAATCCAGCATAAATACACTTACATATACTGACTAACTTCTGAGAATGGCATGCTTAGGATGTGAACAAGTCACTGCAAGCATCCATTTTCTTGTCAAAATATGATAGTTGTAGAAAATACCACTTGTTAAGACTGGTATGTTACTTGGATCAATTATGAAGAATATCAAATATAGAATTTAAATTTTAAAAGTTTTTTTGGTAATAAAATCATGAAAATTATTAATTATGAAGAATTTATTAATTTTTTTCTGTATATAGTCTATATTGCCCTTAGATTCTTTTAATACCCCCAATTGTCTATAAATCTATTTCTACATCCTTAGAAGGCTTTTCACCCACTGATTTCAGTACCATCTACTTTGGGTAATTCTGCCTAAATGAATAAAGGCAAAAATACATCACTTGTGATTTTTCAAAAAAGAACTGATAAGATAAATAATGGTATAATATAGAATCTGGTTATAAAATCAACTTTGTCCAACTTCTATTATTCTCATGTATAAACATTTCAGGGGACCAAGATGGGTAGTAATTAAAACGTCAATTAATCAAGTTAACTATTAGTTTATTTATACGTTAAGAATGGAAACAAAATTTTAAAAATATTAAATATGCAAAATCTCTATGAGTGCTTTGTAGGTACAATTATTTTTTAATGACTACATCTGTTGTTGTGAGTCAAATTATATTTAGAAGTGTAGAATCTTTAACAGAATTTCTATATTTTGATTTGATATATTTTTGGTTGGAGAATGCAAACTCACAGATGAACGTATTTTAAAACATAAAAATAATTTAAAGTTCAAAATGTAAAATATATATATATATATATATATATATATAATGTTGTCCTTATATTAAAACTTGAAGTACTCTATTTTCTCCATTGGATGCAATAATTGTATCAGACTGAATGTCGCATTCTTAAATTTGAAATTATTAAGTTTTTATTCCTCATATATAAACACTCTAAATTTTAATGAGGTAAGTTAGTAAAAAATATGCATATTTAGAAAAGATATAGCTTAACTTTTTATTTTAGGAAATTTATTTTATTAGTTGGATGTCAGTTAGATAGTGCTACATAATATAATATAAAAGTATTTACCTGTCATTTGGTTTAATAGGTTCACCATTCTTAAACCATTCAACAGGTGCTTTCTTATCCAACATTTCAACTTCAAGAACTCCCTTGGCTCTTTCAAGAAGAGTGCAGTCTTTCAACTTCTTAACAATTTTGTTAGCAGCTAAAAGAAAAATTAATAAAATTGTTCAGTTGAAATAAAAGTTAAAAACACATAATTATTCTAGACTAAGAAAGTAATTTCTCATAGAGCTCTTTACATACTTACAAAGTTACCAAAGTTAATAATACAAATAAAGCCATTATTACAAAGCTACTATCTAAAAGCACTAAATTACACTAAAGTGTGTGCATTTAGTTTTAATTGAACCAGCACTAAAAAAAATTGAAATAAGAAGTATCTAGTTTTATGCACTGAACAAATAATATCAGGGAATAAAATTCAAATCCTTACACATATTCTTGTAGAACAAAAACAACCTCCCATTATGTTATTAAAAGAGCAACTTTGCTTAAAAATAAATTTTAAACAAATTTATCTGTATTCAAAGAACAAGAAAAAAAAATGATTTAGCTCTTACACAAATTCATGTTAATATTTTCATCGTAATCATAAAGAAAAAAAGATTTCGAAATAATACATATTTTAGCACCAAATTAACTTTAAATTGCTGTTTTAAGCTAAGCCATTTTCTACTTTTCTTTCATTTTTAAAAAATCTGATTTCTATTGCACCATTTTCAGGAAATTTATTACCTGAAAAACCTAAAAGCTTCTAATATTAAATGAAGAAGGATGAAGAATTAATGACAAAAAAGTAAAATCAAAATAATGCATTTCATATAAACAATATCAATATCATGCTTTGTAACAATAGATAGTGAAGCCAGGTTATAAAGCAAAATTTAAAATGTCTTTAATTCACTTTAAAGCATTTAAACGTCTGTAACTGAATATTTAATTACTTTTATCACAGTTTTATTTAACTATCTTGTACAACTATAAAGCTATTCATTCATCTATTCAAATATCAGCTATTCAAACATCCAAACATCAATGAATGAAATTAAACAAAAAATGTTGTCTTTAAATAGTAACTTAGGCTGATACAATTGATTATGAATGTATTTCATAAAAATTATTTCCAAATGTAAAACTGGACAAAAATTATTTAGTAAGATAAATTAACAATTACTCTTGTAGCAGTTTTAAAATGATTCTTTCTAGCATAACACAACATTATATACAAGCTCAACTGCAAGCACCATTTGTAACTATGATGGTGCTTCTCCATACATAATGCATTTCTTTTAATCTATATCCTACCATTTTTATGCAAAGATACTGCTACTCATTAACAAAAACTGAAATATAATTATACTGTACAAATTTTAGTATATACTTACGTTCAACAATCATTTCACAGACAGTGCTGTCAGCATTTGTTTTACAGGTGTATTTGCCCTCATCAGTTAAGCGTACACCTTTGAAAACTAATTTTCTCCTTCTCACTTGAGCAACTTGTTCAATTCTATTTTTAAAAAAAATGTCATTTAAAATAGAAAATATAAAGAATATTATTTACAATAGAAAATAGAACAAAAGATTTTAAAAAGTAACTTCTTAAAAGTCCTTTCTTCATAACCTACAATGTTTCAAAATCTGTTGCAAAATATTAATAACAACATGCAGATAAATGCTAAAAACACGGGTGTCCAAACTGTGACCCTTCCAGAAAAATTTTGCAAACTTCAAGAAATTTATAATTGAAGAAAATATTAGACTGAGCTAGTAAATACAAATTTATTATTCAGCTGTTTTAATAATTATTATTGTTATGATTATTTATGTAGTTAAAAAAGATTAACAGTTTTATTGTCAATTTGTCAATAATAATAAAAATTTAAAAGCAAGGTATTGTTTTAACCCTTTGAAGATTACGATTACAAATTCTTTGATGTTTAAAGAAATTAGGTTATAAATTTTATATCTATGAGCCTTATAGATTTGAAATATATGAAAATGCTTTTACATTTTTTTTTTTTTGGGGGGGGGGCGAGTTTAGAGAGGCTGATTTGACTGTGAAATGCTCCCTTTGTACAGCAGGAAAATATTTCTTTCTTAAAACTTTAAATTTGGAGAGAAATCCATAATTACCCTTAAAATAATCCCCTATATAATAATAGCCTAAGGTGTCTGTCGGCAAATTTTTGAAGCGGTTGTACCTGGAACGGATACAGGCATCCATATTGAATTTTTTATGAGTTAGGGTTAGCAAAATTCAAAGCGAGTAAAGTTTATTTTCTCCTTAACTATCGATCTGATTCTAAAATAAATTGGTATAAATAAGCTTCATATCACAGCAAAAATATTGAAATTCACTCCTTCCCCCCTTTTCGAGAGTTTAATGCGATTATTTCAAGCCCCATTTTCCCCCGATTAAAAGCAGGCGATTAGATTTATCAATTTATTATAGAATAAATAGATGAAAAAACATTTTTCTATCATTATGACGTCATTCCTTTAACCATCTCATTTAATCATTTCTTATTTTAAATTATTTAAATATCGTCTGCATTATTTTCACACGTTTTATCACTGAACTTATATATTACGTAATTAATTTTCTTTTATATTTCTCTTAAATAATAGATTAGGTACGTATGTGATAATTTAAAATTCAATCAACGATTTTTTTTTGCTGCAAGATAATTCTCAGCCAAAAAAAAAAACCCCATTTTTTTTTTTACCTGCCTCATAGGGTAATTTACAATTCTGGAAAATTAAAAATTTTACTGATCCCGTCATATGACAGGCTATATGCTAGTGTAATTAATAAATAGCTAAATAATTTATAAGTAAGGTTTTGGGTAAGTATTTTCATATGAGATCATGAAGAAAATCGAACTCTTGATTCTTCCATGTAAAGCAAATTCAAAAAAGTATATTTCAAAGAGAAATAAACTAATTGTAGTGATACTATCTATTTACAGATTAAAGTGTCAAAAACAAAGAAAAAAATTAATGTGTTTAAAACAGGGAAAAAGTATTAACAGGTGGCTTCGCTGCAAAACTACTGTCCTTTAAAGGGTTAAATTCCTCTCCCCCTTGCAAAAAATGTTTCCATTGATACTGATTTTGACCAACTAATTTAGAGAGTTACTAGTAGGCAGAAAGATGAAAAGCTGCCATAGAATAGAGGGTCACAAAGCATGCTTAATTGGTGAAAATCACAAATTAGTTAGGAGGGCGGGATGCTGAGTGGAAGATAAAGAACCAGTCAGAACAAAAACATTTGATGTGATGTAGGATTATAACAGTGACAATGTATCACAATTGAATGTTAGAAGTGAAATGGTGATAAATTTAATGAGAATTGTTTGAAGCAGTAGTTGCAAAGGTCATAGAACAATCTCACTGATGGACTAAGGATTGCAAGATGCATTCAAGCATATCTAATGTGTTGACTATATCTTTCATTAACTATACCATTATTGAACTATGGTAAATAGTCTGTATTATAATTGTGCTGTATATGATCTAGCACATAAATATTTCTTTTCTATTTCTAATTTATTCTTTTTGTTCCACTACATATCCCATCTTTCTTAACTATTTTTGCAATTTTGGTTTCTTTATAAATGATCTCATAATAACCTTTTTTGCAAGTAATAAACCTTTGCAGTCCTACCACATGAATTTCCCTTATATCATTTAACCTTATTTATAAAATATACACAATTAACTAAAAATACTGAGACCATAAAATTAATAATTAAATTAATCCTAATAATATTATACAATATAATAATTACAGTCATTTAATAACTGTTGTAACATATAGCAATAAAATATTAACAAAATACTTTGAAAACTATAGCAATAATAACAGAAATCTGGTATTCAGTAACCATAAATTCCTAAAAAAAACTTATCTACACAGCAAATAAAGCTAAGCAGATGTATATTTTCTTCCTCAATGAAATAAAAAGCAAAAGAAATACTTTTAATTTCAGGAGTCAATAAAATTTTTTTAACTAAAGTTTTAAATAGCAATTATACGTTCAGGATAAAAATTCTTACACTGTATCTGGTTTAATTTCTTTTTCTCCTTTGAACCATGTAACTTTTCCTTCCCAATCATCAACTTCACACTCCAGACTAACTTCTTCATTTTCAACAACTTTGATACTTTTGAGAGGCTTAATGAATTTAAATTGTTGATCTGTAAAACAAATTTCAAAAAATTTAAAATTTTTTGTAAAAATACATTAAAAAGAGTTTTTCAAAAGGAAAATGTTTAAAGAAATAAAGAACAGGAGATTTATATATATTTTTTTTAATTTAAATTACTTTTTAACATTTACTTTGAGACTAATATAAAGCTGATTTTTGCTATAGTGAATTTTTTACTTGTCTAAACAGAACTCCTATACAAGGAATGTTATAATAAATGCTCTAGTAAACTAAAATATCCCTAAGATCCCCCCCAGTTTTTGAAAAGTTAATTTTATACATGCATATATAACTATAAACTTTTAACTGAGATTTGAAGGAAATTTGAAAAGACTGGTTACAAAATTACCATAAATAATAAATATTTATCAGACTTTTAAAGGTAAATATTTAAAGAAATTAAGAAAGAGGGTTTATTTTTAATTTAAACCATTTTTTAGCATTTATTTTAAACTCTGATCTGAAGTGAAATCTAACTTTATGAACTATTCACTGGCCCTAACTGAACTCATATACAGTTGAACCTCGAAAATCCGGAAATCTCCAAAATCCGGACATTTTCCAGATTTCAGCTTTAATTTTCAATAAAAACTTAATTGCATGCAATTTTCCTATTTCTCATGGAAAGTAGTTAAATTCTTCTGTATCAGCACACATGTTTGGCTTGAAAATACTGCCACGTGACATTACAACTAAATAAATACTTCCCCCAACAAGCAGCAATTTTCACTTTATATGCCGCCCTTACAAAAGAAAATAAAATGTATGCTTTCAAAATCACAGGTCCCAGGGATCCGTAAGTTATATATATATATATAAATTATAGAAATTAGAGGGGAAAATGCCTATTGACGATATAGTTGAAAACCTCAATAATGCTATTAAAGGGCTTGAGCGAAGGGATTTTATTAATGAACAAGAGATTATGTGTGTATATAAAATAAAAGAGAAATTAATCTGCCATAAACGAAAATCGATGAAACATTTATCTATTACTGAAATGTTAAAAAAAAATAGAGTAAAGCTTTGTCATTTTTTTAACTATGGATATTTTGAAATTATTAATTAATGTATGGTAATATGTAATGTAAATTATATTTGTATAGTGTTATTTATTTCTGCACAATTGTTTTGGTGTATTTTTAATGGGCTAATTTGATCATCATTTACGCTCATGGAAATAAAAATATATTTTGTCTGCTGTTATATTACCATTAAAAATCGATTTGTAACAGACCTCTAAAATCCGGAAGTGCTGCGGTCCCGACCATTCTGGATTTTCGAGGTTAAACTGTACAAGAAATATTACATTAAATGCTTGTAGTGAACTAAAATATGCCTAACATTTTTTCCCTCTAGTTTTGAAAGGTAGTTTTATACATACATATCTAACTGTAAACTTTTAAATTGATTTAAAGGGACATTTGAAGGATACTAGAAAAGACTGGTTACAAAACTAACCATAAATCATTAAATATTTATCAAAATTTTAACAAATTGGGTGGAATGTTCTGGATCTGTTACGAAATAACTTAGAATAACAATCTGAAATTTAACAATTTCAACCTTTTTTTTTTTTCATGTGTGTGTGTGTACTAAATCCCGATAAGTAATCAAATTGTATTTAAAAAAAATTACAAATTTTTCCATAGAATACAATAAAAC
>CM063509.1:64692813-64755313 GCA_032207245.1 Pardosa pseudoannulata
GATATTGAAAAACTCAGTTAAGCATTTCCAGAGCAGCAAAGCATGTGAAGATAAGAATTGACATTGAAATGACAATCAAGCAAATATTTGGTAATAAATAAATATTTATTTAACATGTTTTGCCTTCAATGAAACTAATAAAAACAGCCATGTAGTTTTCATTCTATATGAGACTTTTGACTTGGTTTAGGTCACTATAGTCTACTGATTTGTTACATTTGGGTTAATTTGACTGTGACCAACTGCATAAAGCTAATTTCAATCAGCTACAAATACCCATGCCAGCAGTGGAATTCCAATTCCCAATTTCTAATATCAAAGAGCATTACCCAACACATTCGACTATCGTTTGACCACATAAGTAAGACATCTTAAAATTCTTTGGATATCCTCCCTCTAAAAATCTTAAAATAGACCTTAATCAATGTTAGACACTAAAAAGAGATCTATCATATAAGCTTATTCTAAAGCAAGAATAAATTCCAGTATTTTAGCCATTAGAGTGAAAAGAAATTTTTTTTTACTATAAATAAAAAGTAATGCCAACATGAAAAGAGAACAAATAATAAAAGTTTTAGGCAATCATCCATTACAGAGCCAAAACAGCGCTACTTCTTCCAAACAATTTCTTCTATCTGATACTCAGCCTCTAATTTTATATAGATATTTAAATAATTTTATATAGATTTCATATTTCTTACTTTTTTGCCAGTTGGCAACAGTGAACAGAATTAAAATGTGCTGTACATATAATCCAGTTACTGTTCTATATCAGTACTGTGTAGTGTAATGGTGTATTGAAGCAAATAAATGTGTTTTTAGTAGATTTGCCTTTTTCTTTTGAGTTTTGGCCTTTACCCTCACTTGATGATGCATAATATCAAATGGATATTACGGTCACATTGGTGAAACCCTCATAGAAAGTAATGTAAAGTATTTATGTAATGCTGTCACAATGGTCAATATAAAAAAAGAAAAGAATGAATTTCACATAACAATTTTTGCCGAATTGAAATACAAAAAACAATTTTTCTTTCTATACTGAGCTATATTGTAATGGTTTTGGAATCTCTAACACAGTTCATACTGGCATCAAAAATAGATCTAGGGCTAAGGGACTGTAGTTTGACTAAAGATGGATGCTTCAAAATTAGCCATTGATGAGTAATGGTAAAATTATGTTTGGCATTCAAAATATTACCTCAAGAGCCCTAGTAACTCAATTAGCCAAGGCAGTGAACTCATAACCAAAGGGTTGAGTCAGCCAAAGATGTGCTGTGTTCATTAATGGTAGCTCGGTCATATAAAATAGCTTTGTGGTCACTATGCCCAATATGTTCTCAAATGATACCTCTTAGAGTGGCAGGTCAATCCTGGGGTTCTTCTGCTTGGTTTCTGCTTCTAACTTACAAGGACCCACTTTATGTGCTTGTGTTGTCACTAGGGAGTAATGTTGGCTGACTATATGGTGCTCCTTTTATTATAATAAAATAGTCAGCAATTTCTGTTGTATTCTATGGGTGAATGCTTAATAGGCAAGTGCCCTTGTATTATTTATATATATACATATATACATATATATAATAATGGGGCGCGTTTCTTAAAATATTTCAGTTTTGGTTTCAAAATTCTATATGTCAATTCTTTTAAAATGGCAGCGTTCTCCTCATTTTGAGATTTGCACATGGCACTCTGTTAGTGCGATGGGTTTTTAGAATTCAAGAGAACTTTCTATGTGGCATGATTGGCTGTCTCTTGATGCCAATCATGATGTCGATTCCAGTTTTGAAATGTTTTTAAATAGGCGAGCACCAAGGTTCGAAGAGCTGTTCGCTGTTGTTTTCTAGTTGCTGTTCGTTGTGATTCTGGGGTTCGAGTTGTTCATTGTGTGCTTTCATTGTAACCATGTGAAACAGGAATAAATGAAATTAGTCGAAGCTGTTGTTGCCTATGCACATTACTCCCAATAGACACGACTACATTCGTGGATACAGAGATGATGTGATGGCTAACGGTAATATATATATATATATATATATATATATATATATAAAACTCAAAATTTCTCAAGGATGTGCCATATTCTTAATTAAAATTTCATACAGATAGAAATAATTGTTATAAATATAGTTCATGGGCTGAGCTTTAGAGGTAGATGGACTGACTCTTCTTTGCTAATAATGATCATAGAATTCATTATTGGAAAAAAATACGGAAAAGTTAACCCTCACATGGACATATATATAAGAATCTCAGACAGATGAAATCTCATCCTACAAGCAGAAAGGTTTCACTAAGCATCCAGCTGTTTCCCAAACTGTTTAGTCAACAATCAAATGACATTTTGGATGTAAACCAAATGCTCAATTGGAGCTACAGACAATGTAAGAAAGGTTTGGTTTGGTTTGGAGTGCTATGGTCTACTTTTTTACAGTCTACTACGGCAACATGAGGGCTAATGAGACAGGGACCTACAGCTTAAAGCCGATTCTGAACGGCTACTGACATCCATGCCACTGTGGGATTCGAACCCATGAACTCCGGTACCGAAGGCCAGCACTCTAACCAATCGGTCATCGTTCGGCCAATGTAAGAAAGGATAACTGAAGAAAAGATAATTGCTTGATTGTCACCAATGTTACAATAGCTGCATCAGAGCGCAAGATTTAGAAGACCTGTTTAAAAAGAAACATTGTGAAGAAGAAGCGACAGAGAAAGGAGATGAGGAGGAAAGAGATATTTGAAGTGCAAGAATTATTTTTTCATATCCATCCTCCAAACCTCAGAGTCTCTGACGACCTTCTGAAGAGTTGGCCAATCAGGAATCAGTTCAGCTAAAGAAGGACGCCGGCTATCTCGTGATCCCCTTCGTTCACCATTCTACAATACAACACAGGTCAAAGTGTTAAGGGGGAGACACATCCACACAACACATTAAATACAGTTAATTCTACACTATAGCACCATTTGGACTTAAGTAAACACAAAGTTAGTCACTAACTAAGATAACTATTAGAAGATTAAAAACAAAGGTAATATACAAGAATTCTATACAATAAATTAGTCACAAAAATTTTCACTGTCCTGATTTTAAAAAGTATTTAATGATTTAGAATGAAAGTTCCAGGTTGAAATGTCCTTCTACTTCTTTAGTACTTCATATAAAAAATATCAGACATTTTATTAAACTAATTGTTATAATAAATAATTAAAGCTTTATATATGTCTGTATTAAAAATAAAAACCAAACTACAAAAATATATAAACATATTTTTTAAATATATAAATATCTCTGATATGAATTCATACATTTATACTAACATAATCACCATTGCATCACCATGGTATGAAAGAAACCTTAATGCCTATTTTAAAATTTTCCTCAATTGTTTCATATTGCCCATGGAGAAAATCCATATAAAATATGAAGATACAATTGTTAAAAACGATATAGTAAATTAACATTAAAATGAATTTCTTGGTGCTATATTTGGATATGAATAACTTAAATTCAAATACTATTTAAGTATACTGAGTTAATGGCACATGAAAATTAGCACATATGTATAGAAAATAATACAACACTATTTTCTATATTTAAGTTAGATATGAGAACTGTAATATAAAGGAATCTGTTAAAATAAAAAGTTTACAAATACACAAGAAACTTCCATAACAGAAGAAACAATATAACTACAATTTTTTTTAACTTAATTATTAAGTATGCAATGAATGGAGATTATAAAAGAATTGTGAGTAATGAAAACTACAAATTCAATACGGAATAAACAATTAATAAATGTATGCATATCTTTTTTTAAATCTTGACCCATTAATAATTTTCCTAAAAATTTCAGGAAATTAGATATTTAGAGCTAATTGAACTTAGAAAATTTGCAAGTTTGGTATGCTGAAAGACATTTTGTAATATTCAACAATACAAAGTTTAAGAAATTTCTTCTGCTATAAAGTTATTTAAAATCATATACATACATATACACATAAATGAATAAAATAACTTTTGACATGCAAGCATTAGTAGTCTTTAGGGAAACAGAAAATGAAAAAATATCAAAACAGTAAAATACAATTATACAAAAACACAATGTTTGCACACATTGTTGAAAAAATTTGTCAAATATTTAAAATTGTTGATTTTTTCAAATATATGAACAAAAATTCAACTTCATATATATTTTGAAAAAAAAATATTTAACCTTGTAATGCTCAAAAATATAGTACTTAAAAAAATAGGGAGTATTTTTAAACCCTTTTCATTTTTACAGTTATACATAGAAATGTTTTTATTTATTTGTATTTACAATGCTTATACTTATCCCTTATTCTTAACTGGAGATGTTCAGTCAGAACATTTAGGTATATTTTAAATGTAAAATTTTTCAAATATAAAAAAACTGTATTCAATAATAAGTAGTGAATAAATATTTTAAAATTCTGTTCTTTTTAATGAATATTAAGCAAAAACCTCAAGTAATTACAGAGTTATTGGATAAGTGTTTAAATGGATAAGTATTCATCTTTATTAAAATTAAGTATTATTATTAATGCCAATGCAGTTTTTTTTTTTCAAAAAAACATAAGATGTCTACAAATTAAAACTGCATAATTGAGCTGAGATTTTTGACTACTGAATTATCCGAAAAAATTCTAATGTTAAAAAGTAATTAATAATCTACTGTTTTGCTGACTTTAAAAAAAGTATTAAAACTTTAAATACATTCACGCATATTTTCTTTTTTAAATTTATTCCTAGAAATAAAATTACCTAATCAAAAATACATATTTGAATCATTTAAACAGTTACTACACAGTAATTTATTAAATACAAAAAAAAAAAAAATGAAAGTTTAATGTCACTAAGAAAAATCAAATTTGTAACAATATGTAGACAGTTTTATTTCATACTGACAGATGACAAAAAAATATTACAAAAACCAATACAAAAAAGTACGAAAAATGATTGCAGAAAATGTTTTTCGGCTGTAAAAGTCAAAATTATATAACAAAATCAAAAATAATCTGTAAAAGGGAAACAAGAACAAAAAAGCAACACAAACACTACAGACTTACACATAAAGACAAACAAACACAAAAAGCACAAAACACATAATGAAATAAAGCTTGCTGGCATCTTTGCTGAAAGCACAAATATGAAGCAGAAGAATAGAAAAAAAAAAGTGTAGCAATATGAGGGCAAAAAAAAAATATTAAAAATTCTTTTTGATTCCTAGTTTTGCAGGTGGGAAATGCTTTTGCGTATAAAAACCAATGAAGTTAAGGGTCAAACCTCATCCAAAGCGAAAAAGTCTACTCTTGTCAATGTAGGCCAATCTGGAATAACATCAGCTAATGATAACCTTCGGAAAACAATAGGGCTGTCCTCCTGTAGTTAATCAACAGTCAATTTTGAAAAACATATTGCTATTGTAATTAGCAATCACAAGTCTATATCAACAGACACATGAAACCAAAGAAAAGTTTTGATAAGAGTAGTAACAATCAGTTCTAAATACTAAAATATTTATTAAATACTAATTTTTATTCTACCTATGATCACTTCATAAATTTATCAAAGATTCATTAAATATATTAATACAGGAATACCTTACTTAGTACCATTAAAAGGTTATTCTAAAATACTGCATTAAAAGAATCAGCCCTCGGTGACATATTATTTATATAGGAATATAAATAAACAATTCCTACCAAGCTTTGCTTGAACAAAAATATTTTTATATTTACCTAAAATTAATGAAAAATGAAAGCAAAAGGGAAAAAAGTAAAATAAATGGAATTTTTATGCTTACAAAATAAAAATAAAAGCATTTTTAACTACAAAATTATCCAGTATTTTGAATAAATTCTTTTCCTTTTTTTCTTTCTGCATCAAACAAACTCAGAATATCATTTACTAATTTCCACATTGTTTTCATGTTCTTTTTTTTCATTTGCATAATTTTGTGCAATCAATTAAGATGCCCTTTCAATGGCATTGAATAATTTTTTAAGATTATTTTATGGTCAATGTGACGTTTCTGTTTGCATAGTTTTTCCAATTTCACTTTTCATAAGCCCATTCTTTTTATATCTAGATGAGAGGTTTATCATCAAGAGGCTTGGGGTTCATTTATATATATTTCATAACCCTGGCAGCATCAAATGTGTCAAAGACTAAATCAGAACCTTGGTGGCTTAGTTGGTCAAAGGGAACGATCTCCCAACTAAGGGGGGGGGAGAGAGAAGGTTTATCATCAAGAGGCTTGGGGTTCATTTATATATATTTCATAACCCTGGCAGCATCAAATGTGTCAAAGACTAAATCAGAACCTTGGTGGCTTAGTTGGTCAAAGGGAACGATCTCCCAACTAAGGGAGGGAGAGAGGTTTATCATCAAGAGGCTTGGGGTTCATTTATATATACTTCATAACACTGGAAGCCTCAAATGCGTCAAAGACTAAATCAGAATATTGGTGGCTTAGTTGGTCAAAAGGAACGATCTCACAACTAAGGGGTTGCGAGATCAAGGCTCAAGCTGGCCAAAAATATGTCATATTCATTATTGGCATCTGGGGAACATAAAATACATTAGTGGTCCCAGCATCCTCCACATTTCCAAAATGATACCTCTAGAGGTTGCAGGCCAAGCTAGGGAGAGGTTTTCTGTGTGGTCTCTGCTTCTAAATAATTAAGAGGATCCACTTGAACAAAGTTATTTTTCCCCAGTGGTGCTTTTTAAATGAAAGAAAAATTACTTCACCTTAATTTGTATAACTTCTGACTCACTTGCTTGACTTGTCCAAGGAGAATTATTGTAAATATGTATGCTAATGAGATAGCATCCATTTGAGGATAAAGGACTCTACAATCATCAATGTAATGAGGTAATATATGTTTCCACACATTTTGGTGTGAAATCCTTCAAAACAACATAATAGTGAAAAATCAGTTCTTATTTAAATTTAATAATTGAGCACTGAGTAAAACCATGCTAGATGAGGTATTCCTGTACATTATACTAACAATTTAAACAGAACTGTTCTTCTATACTTAATTAACAGTCAGTTTTCATAAGCATATTGCTACTGCTATCAGCAATCACATGTCTATATCTACTGACACATAAAAGCAAAGATTTATTTAGCAATCAAATCTAAAATATCTACTAAACAGATTAATTTTTATTATAGGTTGATTACTTATATATCATTAAATATTTTAATATATTTATGCAGTCCTATTTGATATTTTATCTCAAATAAGACTGTTCTCTTAGAGTTAATCCACAATAATTTTTTAAAAACATATTGCTTGTGTAATAAGCAATCACAGGTCTACATCTACAAACACATGAAAACAAAGACAAATTTGAACAACAGAAACAATTTAATATATAAAAAATTACTGAGCAGGTTAGATTTAAAATAAAAATTATTACTGATATGTATTAAAATGTAGTTAAACATATAATTGCTTTTATATTAAAATTTATAGCTGAATTTTAGAATTAAAAAAAAAAAACTCAATTTTTAGGTCAACACATTTTTATAGTCCCCTTACAAATTTAAATAGTATCATGGATTCTACAATGAGCCTTTTTTTTATTATAATGTAATAAAAAAGGTAAAAGAGAAAATATTTTAAAGTAAAATTGTGGTAGTAATTTGACATTTGCTTCATTTTATTAGTAAGCATTTCCCCCATTTGGCTAAGCCTATTTCGTTTCTGTTGATTTTGTTTTTTAATGGTAAAAATAACATTTATTTTTCTTCTCTTGGAAGTAAAAACAGTTAAATTGTACAGACAAAAAAAAATATTATTTTGCATAAGTGTTCATTAATGTTTGTTCAATGGTTAAAGATGCTCATTGACTAAAATGTTTCCTAAAATAATTTACCATTCTATCAATGAATATAGCAGTAAAACCCATTTCAGAATGTAATTAAAAAGATTTAACAGAAATCAATTTTTTTTCTCTCTCAACAGTAGATTTCAGCTACTACAGACATGCCAACACTCAGGCACTTGTGTCAGGAGCAACAGCATGGTTTGAAATTTTAACATGTTAATTACAGATTATACATAAGTCCATATCTTATTGGTGTCTGAATTAAAATTAAATTTAAAATATTTACACAGTAATAAATTGTAAAAGATAAATTAAAATTTATGCAGTTAAGAATTTATGAGTAGCTTTTTTAGATCTAACAATCTATTTTTCAGAACAGTGTTTCTAATAGCAACAATGGAAAAAAAAACTAAACTCCTTGGCGCAACAGCCCCTAGGGGGCCAAGGCCTACGGTGCCAATCTCCATTTACAAGACCAAGGGCTCTGGGGTGCGAATCATATATTCCGGTTAGGTGGTCAATCTAATGTGGAACCCCCAGTGTTTAGTTCCCAAGCACGCTTGCTCCTCAGTTCATCTACCCACTGAAAGGATGAAAGGTGGAGTCAACCTTGCCCAGCCCGGGGATCGAACCGTGGACCTGTGTCGTGAGAGCTTGAATAGCAACAATGACCCTGATTAAAATATTTCAATCTTTCTATCCTCAGATATTCTAGAGTTTGCCTGCTCAAATTTGATCTAAATTCAGTTTGGTTTTTCTGCACAGTACTGAAAACTTTTAATATACAGCATTATTGTGTGAAAAGAGCAATATTCAGCATTATTTTTTGCAAAACTTTGTATTTAATTACTGAAATGCAATCTTTTAGCTGTTTAAAAGTTTTGTTATTGCCCAGAGCAATCTGAGGAGTTTCTAGAGTTATCAAATTTTCTCATTTCTCCGGAGTAGTTGGCATGTCTGCTACTACGTTTAAAAAAATAAAATGTGTGAGGAGCTAAAATTCAGAATACCCCCCCTTTTGTGTGTGTGTGTGTGTGAGGGAGAGAGAGAGAAATAGAGAGTATTTTGATTTGTTGTGTCCTTTTTTAATAAATAATAAAGCATTTTTTTGTTATTCACTAAAATCAAGTAATTTTATGTGCTTAATAAAATGTTTGAAAACTTTTAAAATCTTTTTAGAAATTTTCATTATTATATATTTGTAATATACTATATATTAGAAACCATATTAAAAAATAATAGTTCAAAATCAGGAATATAAATTTCTGATTACAGGGTTATTTTTTCTTTTGTTTTAATGGTTGATTATGTAAAATAAAGTATGTTTATGATATTTTTTACACAGGATATAACAACAAAAACTTGTATAGAAAAACATAAACATGCAATGAAAACATGATAAGTAAACATTAAAATATTTTCCAAAGGTATACATAAATGCATATAATAAAAATGATTTTTTTTTTTTTTTTTTTTTTAGAATACATACTTGAAATAAGACATTAATATGTACTGAAGAATAATTATTTTAACTTAATATTGTCCTATTAATTTTGTATTAAAACCATGCAAACAATTTTGAAAGCATTTTAAAAAGCAATGCTAACAACACAGACTAAAATAAGAAACTTGGATGTAGTTGTATAGTTTAATTCCCAAAATTATAGTTGTTTAGCTGCAATATAAGTAATAGCTAAAGGAAACATGAATAAGTCAGGTATTATACATACTCTAAATCCAAGCAAAATATAAAAAAAACATCAAAAATATATAAAATATTACATTGTAAAATATTTCTATACATTAGAATAGAAAACATTGTCATTCACACTATATATACAGCATTTAAATTATTTTGAAAATGCATTTCTTATCATCTACTATTGACAAAAGAAATAAATAAATAAAATGGAAGGGGAACATGCCATTTTCACTATATCTAATAAATTCATAAAGCAAATAATGCATATATATTCATGCACATGAAAACACTTGAAGTTGCAGCAAACAATGTTTAAAAACTAAAAATTAATCAGTGTACTTATTTACAACACTTGTAATTCTTTAAAATTTACATACATAAAGTATAAAAAACATTGTTATATTTTTATAAGTTAAAAATACATGCTTCTCAATACTGCATATTCCTTCATAAATCTTCCAGAATCTATATAATTTTAATCATGTCAGTCTGCCTTTTCCATGAAAACTACTGATTATATAAGGTTTTTTAAAAATTTACTTGTAATAGGTCTGTGACAAACTTCAGTTATCCATTTCTTGAATTTCAAATTAGATATTTTAGAATTAATGTTTATACCTTATTATAATTCAAATAAATGCCAAGTCATATGATGCTCAGTTTGCAATCTTCTAATTTAAATAAAATGATGGTTCTGATTGCGTTTGTTCAATGTATGATGCAGAAACTATTGAACATATAGAGATGGGGCTTCTTTAAATTTATACACAATAGTTCTGTTGTCATTTAAGGTTATCCTTTTTTTAAATTTGAGTTTTTCTTGTAATTTATATTTAAGGGATATTTTTCATACATTTATCATAAATTTTCTTTTGTAGATATGGAACATATGATTGTAGTATTCTGATCTACATTTCATTTTAAAGCTCGGAAAATTTCTTTTTAGTTTTCCAAATTTAATATAACTTATTTTTTAAAAATATCATATAACTTAATTTTTAAAAATATCTAAATAGTAATTAGTTTTTGATTTAGGAAATAAAATTTCTTACATAGATCATAATTTACTAGAAATTAAAGTAGCCCACAAAAATGTTTTAAAAAGATGTGCAATATTAGCAATTAAGTAATATATACTAAGATCTTCCTTTGATGTAACATCATTATTTATTTGAAAATCAATTATCAGATAAACTATTTAAAAAAAATGAATATATCCTAAATGTTTATAAATTGTATTTAATAACATTCTAAATTAGTTTTTGGTAGACTTCTTTTCATTGTAAGACTACAATCTAAAAACTATATACGAATTAATATAATTTTCATTTGAGAATCTTTGTTATCTACACTGAAGACTGGGCATAAAGTAATTAGCATAACTTTTGTTTTATATCTATATTCTAATGTATATTTATAGAGAAAAATTACAGATTTTTAAGAAATAAAAATTTGGTTTAAAGACACAATAAAATCTTGGTAAATTGAAGACAACCATAAATACTTGTAATTAAAATCCCTCTAAAGTTAAAACAAAATGTTAAATATTTATATAGAGTATCAAAACAAAAAAATAAATAAATAAAAAATAATAATTTAGAACCTAAAAACCCAACAAAAAAATAGGAATGAATTTTTTAAAGTCATACAATAAATAGAAGCCTTTCATTACCTTAGTTTCTCTTAATGAAGGTCGCCTTTCCTTCTCAGGTGCCTTCAAATTCCAGTCAGGATCTTTTTCATCTTCTTTCCATTTAGCATATTGCCTTAAAAATAAGTTGTCAAAAATTTTAATTTATGTAAAAAAAACATAACATTTAAAAATAGCTTGTACAAATAAAGTTAAGCTGTATTCTTTCTAATTGCTGTAGGAAATGAAGAAGTCTAAGTTAAAATTTAAAAAAAAAAAAAAGCACGTCTTGGGAAATACCTCACTTGCCAGTTTTTCTGATATAAAAACTGTACTTAGTTTTCCCAATACAGTACAAATGTACTGCAATGTCCCACTGAACTACCCCAAACCTGAGTCCTAGAGACCCACTAATGAGTAAAATGTAGGTACTGGAGTGAAAAAAAATGAGAAATTTTACTGAAATTACATCCCATTATGTGTGTAAAAAAAACCCACTGTAGTATGTAAATGCAAACCCTAGTACTGGTGTTATTGTTGATGTAATCAACTTGAGATTTAATTACTACTGCAAAATATAATATTTAAATTTATTTTGAAATTTTATGTGAATATTTTTATTCTTAAGTACACTTATGCATAATATGTAAACATTTATCTAACAAACCTTTTCCTGTTCTGAACACATGATGTTTTAAGCAAACAAACTAGTTATACTTTTTGAATGTATATAACATTTTGGTTCGGCTTAGTTCAGCCAATACAGTCAGCTTCTGCTGTTGGCCGTGTTTAAAAGAGCATTGTATAAAGTACTGCACATATTTATGTTTAAATATTGATGCTTGATATTTATTTCTTTTAAATATTATTATGATTTATTTTAAAAGAAAAATAAAATAATATTTGTTAAAATAAATTTACAATTTGATTTTAAAATTGGCTTCTTCACTTGCTGCATTCTATAATTCTTCTTTTAAAATATCTACATCTTATTTCTAGTTTTAACTTAGGCAGTAAAATCTAATTCCTTTTTTTTTAAAGAAAAATGTGTAAAAACAATATAACTTAACTAATAAAATTTAGCCCATATATATCATTAAAAAATGAACACATCTAAACTATCTAAAAGAGTAGCCTCATTATTAAGATTAAACACATTAAAAGCTCAATTACTTTAAACAGATTAAGCAAATAATTTATTTTACATTCCAATGTTTAGTGTTTGATAATCATTGAAACAAATTAAAAAACAGAGAATTGAACTTGCAAATTAATAAAAAATATATAACTTGAAAGACTTAGATTAACAGCAAAATTTAAGATACTTAGTTTAACACTATGTTTTATTTTTTAATAAAAAAATGCAGAAAAACAAATTAGAATGTATCTTTCAAAGCAACTAAAGATATATACCTCTTCTTCAACATGGCCCTGAAATCCATACCACTTTCATCTAAACAGGAAATAGAAAAGAAACGTTTAGGTATACATGAAGACAAAACCTATTAATTACACACACACTCTGTGATTCTATATAATTATAGTTTTTTTTCTCTGTCAATAATTACTAAACATAAGTTTATAATAGTGTATAAACCATAAATTTCTGGAAATTTAGTGTCAAGCTAAACAAGATTAAAACTTGTGTTTTCTAAAGGTTAATTCTGTATTATTCAAAAGAAGTTTCATAAGGAAATAAAATTAATAATATAATGTAGACAAAGCATGTTATAATGCACAAAAATAAGTAAATTATATCAACTACACACACATACACATTAAACTTTAAAAAAAAAAAAAAAAAAAAAAAAAAAAAAAACTAGATCATAATTGCTATTGACATTTATAACTTTCCTCATTCTAGAATTTTAGTTAAAAGTGGGAAAATGAAGAAAAGAAAGAAAAGAATGTACCCTATGGACAGTGATGCCAAATCTACATACTCCTGAAATTTATGAAAGCGGTATACACTACTTTAAAGCATTTGTTCTTAAATGTGCAATTTTGTTATCTATTTATGAATGGAAAAACATTCGGAAAATTAACACAGAATTTTCATTTTTAGTTTTTAATTAAACCAAATATAAAAATTAATTAAAGTTAGTTATCAAGACATTTTTTTAATATTATGACTCATGACAACCAACAGACACACAATATGTATGCTTAATTTATTCAATTTTGATGAAAAGAAAATTACAACCTTATAATAAGGTTAAAGGTTTTATTTATGTAAATAACACTAGACTTTTTGATAATATCTTACCACTGACAAACAAGCTGACTTCTTGAGTATCTTCACCAACTTCATTGTAAGCAACAATTTTGTATTTTCCTTCATCTTGAGCTTTGGCTTTGCGAATGCACAAAGCTACTGTATTAGAATTGCCATCAGTAAATATTTTGTATCGTCCACCTTCAAATATTTCTGAAATTCCCTTATAGAAATGAAATTTTGGAACTGGGTTGCCTTCAATTTGGAATGATAGATAAGCTGTTCCACCTATTCAACAATACAAACTGAATTAGCATTTAAAATTGTTAATGAATAATAGTTTCAAAATATTTTCTTAGTTTAAAATAGATTGTTAAGTGATTAAGCAATGAATTCACAAAGATTTTCAACTTTATTAAATTCACAATATTTTATTAATATTATATCATTAGAAATACAGTTAAAATAGTTATAGTATTAAATTAACTATATTAAAAATAGTCAAAATGAGAGCATCTGTCTGCCTTATGACAAAATAATTATAAATAATAATAATAATAATAGTCTTATTAAATTTTAGTTTAGTTCTTTTACATTAAAAATGCATTTATTGGTAAAACATTTAACACAAATTATGCCAAAAAGTTGGGTAACAAAACATATATTAAAATTTGCATACAATAAAAAATGCATTGGCAATACTCTTGTAATTAAAATGCCTATTAATTCTAAATTTTTACTATCATTTTTACTGTATGCCAGATCTAGGTATGACCACTTTATAGTGGTCATACTTAGGGGACTGCCATATAATGGACTGCCATATAATGGGCAGTCCCATATAATTTAGAAACACAAAAATGTATTTCTTAGCAAGATAACAACAGGACAAGTCCAGAACAAGAGTCCAAATTATCTCTGTATATATCATTAGCAAAATAAAGAGGGCAAGTTGGAGAATCTGCCAAATGAAATCTGTGTAGACACTTCTAAGGTAGTCATGTCCAGTTTTTAATCTGAAATTATTAACACCTACAGGCATAGGCAGGTTGCAATGATTGGGATTTTTCATTAGAGAACTCCAAATTCTTGCCAATAAATAATCCCAGGATAATGGACTCTAAGTCTAGCATTAATGATAATTTTAAATGTATATTAATGACTATGTCCTTTTTACACTCACATGCATTAGGATGATTATGTAACAGAAGGGAGTGTAAAATGATTTGAAATAAGTGCTAATAATGACATCAAGCCACCAAATTTAGAGTTATATCATCAAAATTTAGTAAATGCAATCAAGTAAAGGAAAAGGAATTAAAATAATTGTATACAGATGTCTGTTTGTTTTTAGTTCACTTTGTTTAAAATGATATAAACAATAATAGCTTTCTTGTCCATACAGAGTAGAGAAGAAAAAGATTTGGGAGATACAAGCAAATTTATTCCCCATAGAGACATGTAGTATTGAGTTTATATACAAAGTATATACATATATGTAATCCATTTTTTATAAAACTCCTTCACAAGGAGAAAACTTCACAGCTAGCAATAATAAAAATGCAGTCAGGCCGAAATTGAAGAGAATGCAGAAGTCTAAATTAAACTTCATTTCAGAGCGGCAACACCACACATCTATCCTTCTGTACAACATACAACCAAAAGCCACAGAGTTCACTCTGCTCTGACAGATGTGCACCCAAAAGCGATGACAAAAATATTTTTCCCACAGTAAAAAACAACTTAATAGGTGAATTAAATGCAATATCAACAAAACACGTAACCATCCAACAGCTGGGAAACTGCTGTATCGACAGAAAGTTTACAGTTGTATGACAGAAAGGAATGTTAAGTGGAAAATACTTTATTGATTAAACCATTTAGAGGCTGGGAAAGAGATTTAAATGAATTAGAATGGTAGAGAGGAGGTTTTTGAAGAAATATTAAAGTTAAATAATTTTGATGTATTACATATATATACCTTCAACAGCTGAATAATTTTGCTGGAAGTCAATAATAACAGGAGCACTTTTATCCCCAGGTGGGACAGGCTTCAATGCAGTACATGGTTTATCAATCATTTCTTGGAGCTCTGAAACACTAAAAAATTAGAAGAAAGTTATTAGTAACTTTGTCAATACATTCCACTATCTTTGTATTAACATGTATTTGAAAGATGTATGTTTGTTGACATATCAGATATATTATTTCACATAAATTATTCATTACCTGGCTCTTCGAGCATCAATACTCTTTCTTCTTTTCTGTGTTTGTACTTCTAACATTTCACCTGGTCGTACCTTCTTCATCTTTCCACTTTCATCAACAACAACACCTTTCTAATTATGGAAACATATTGTGTGAATATTAAAGCTTTATAAGACTTATAAAAAATTATAACTTTACATTAAACAATTTAGTTAAAATTTCTGTCACAATCTAATAGAAATATGAAGCCAAAATAATGAAGACACAAAATTAAATGCAAATTATTAGCAAACAGCTATTTTATAGCTATAAATGAACTCTGAAAAATGAGCTCATTAGTTGTGCTAGTACAGCTATTTACTAATATTTTTTACTCCTTAATACATAAATAAAATTTAAAACTAATATGAATAAAATTATTAGCAAATAACTATCATAGCCACAATCAAGCTATATTATCAGTGCAACAGAAAAAAAATTATGGTTATGAAACTTATGCATGCTACTTAAATTTTTTTAAATTTAATTTTGTGCCTTTGGTTTTATATTTTTATTATATGTAATTTACTAATGTGTTTTTGATGAATACATAAATAAAAAAAATTATTTATAAATGATACAAAAAAGAGATAAGGGCAAAATCATTTTGCTTGATTTTAACTTACAGGAAAAGAAAGTGTATAAAGATTTAAAACAAATGAATTATTATAACAATCATTTCCTTTAGAATGATGCAGTGTTATAATTATTCCTGTGGTAGGACTTGTGTTTAGTCACATAAAAACATATAGGCTGTTATAAAAAAGTCCTAAAATTAAATAAATGGAAACTTTATTATTTTGTAACTTATATCAAAATCAAACAATTTTTTGAACAAGTATAAATTTCAAACCATTCAATAATTAATGAAAGATACTTAACCTTTCTAGATATTTGTAATGGCTGATTCAATATTCAAATTAAATATTAAATTTCACCAAAATAAATAAATATATTTGAATCTAATTAGAAAACTATTTAATTATTACCTGTACTTGACAAGCACAAAAATTCAATCATCTTTTTCATATAAACCACACATACAAAAAATATTTTTATTTATCCTGACATTAAAATGTCATTATGCATCAACAATACTTACCTGTATAAACTCAGTAAATATATGCAATATCCCTACAATAATGTGCATTTCCAATATTTTATATATTTTGTCACAATAAAATATTTCACCTGTAAACACTACTATGACATTATGATATTATTCAAAAGAAAAATGTATAAAATAATATAATTAATAATAAAAACTGTAAACTAAATTTATACTTTCCTCAATGCTGCTATTCTATATCATATATCATTGGTGTACAAGTAAAACCAGCTAAGTCAAGACCGACTAGGTCAGTTTTACAAACGTTCTTCATTATATGGAATAGGTCAATTTTCTACTGTGATATTGCAGTTAACTTATTACCAGAAAAAATACACTCAAAATATGTAATTTTTGACTTAGCAGTTTTATTTGTATGACAACAATATATAACTGCAGTGCTATGACAAATTGAAATCATACTTACATTAAAGTTTCAGAAGGCAAGAAAACAGCATAAGTGATGAGATAGTAAAAAAAGCGCTCATGCAAAGATATGCATGTTGCGAGGTAGGTTGTGGAAGACAGACCTGGAATAGCTTGAGAGTTCATGCAAAAGAGCATTGAAATATTTTGATAGATTCTTAGTATAAATTGGAAGTTTTTAAACAGAGAGAAACAGAGGGAGAGAGTGGGGGTAACATGAAGGATAGAAACAAATAACACAGAAAACATGTAGCTCTCATTCATTCAGCTGAGAATTTTCCCCAAAAAATACTGATAACCCCTCAAATGTCAAGAGTTTTTTATTTCTAATTTTTATATATTAAAGGTATTTTAAGTCTACATTTTTTATAAAATCGTTTATCAGGCAATGTAATATCATTAGTTTATTCTATTGAAAAGTAAAGCTGTGATATATAATTCAGAGCATACATACAAACTTTCATTTATTCATTGGTAATATTCTGCTGAATATTTCTCTAAAAATAATTATTAATCCTCAAATACTGCAGATTGTTTTATTTCTAAAATATTTTAATTCTATTATTTATAAAGGTGGCAATGTCAAAGACATCAGTTTATTCTTCTGAAAGATAAGTTCTCATACATAATAGTATACTACGTCAGATTTCATTTCTTAAGCAATAATAAACTGTTAAAAATTTTATCAGAAACATTTATTACTAATCAAATACCATACATTGTCTTATTTCTATTATTTATATATTAAAAGACCTTTAATTTTGTTGTATTTATAAAGTAGTTTAGGATACTATTAAATAATTTATATGTATTCTTCTCAAAAATAAAGTTCTCATACACAATTAAAAATTTTCAAATGAAAATAAAACATTCAGATGATGTGTATAAGGTTGCATACTGCTTCCTGAAAAAATAAATTATCAGTTTGAATCAGTCTGACTGCTCTTACAAATGCAGATCATTCGAAATTAGCTTTAAATTCTCACATAATAAACAAAAATTTTAAAAAAATTAATGATACACATTTACATGTGATGTATACAATTTCAGGGTGTGATGAAATACATTGAAGACACAGAATCAGAAGTGAGCAAACTAGTTTCACTTTCTTAAATCTTCATTAAGCAAACATTTCAACTGATATTTAGCTTTCTGCAAATTGCAAAATTTTGCAAACACCACATAAAGTAAGGCAATAACATTACAGTTCAAATCAGGCTTGCAACTGCTGAGGTACTTTCAAAAAGGTGAGAAAAGTGACAAATAATACAGAATAAGTGACCAAAAAGTGACTAAACAGTGAAAAAAAAGCGATTTTTTTTTCTGCTCTTGATTACAGATGCCATTATTAAGATTTTTCTATTTATTTTAACTCTAAATCAAATAATTCATGTAAGACATGATTTTAGCATCAAATACAAAAAAGGTTAAAAATTTTGTTTAACCCAACTCAACATTTCTTTTTATTCAAGAAAATCTATAAATTAGATTTGAATACATACAATATATTAATTTTATAATCACAATTTTCTGCATATATTAAGGATGTTTTGAAATATGTACATAGCTAGATTAGAGTATCTGGACAAAAATTGTGAAGAAAATGGTAAAGAGAAAGGTGTGCTTTGACTTAAATTAATTTAATGTATTAAATGTACATTTCAGTAAAATGTACATTTCAGGAACTTCTTTACGACTTTTTAAAATCCCTAAATTCTGGAAACCATATGACTAATTATATTTTAATAAGAAAAATAAAATTAGAGCACCACATTTTTGGTCTTTTATTAAAATATTTTGTTATTCAGATTTTCTTTTTTCAACAACAGACATTTGCTGCGATACACCATGAAAAAAAGTGACTATAAGTGACTGTTTACTTAAAAAAGTGACTAAAAGTGATCAATTGTAAAAAAAGTGACGGAATTACAAGCTTGGTTCAAATGCAAGCCTTGTCACAAAAATTGGGGGGGGGATATTTTTATAAAAAAAAGGGGGCACAGGTACAAAAAGTTTGAAAACTGCTGACCTACAACCAGCTGACATAGCAATTTTACTCCTATGCTTCATTACACATATTAACTATAAGCCAAGACCAAAGAGTAAAAGTATTTGGTTCTCACATTATCTCTACTCCTAAAATATCTTTTATTTTGTCAATTAAAAGAAAGAAATAAATCTAGAATCCAATAATGGATCATTTTCTGGCATTACATGCATACCTGCCAACAAAGGGAGAAAATGTATAAAATAGCATATGAGTGACATTTTCCTTGACTTTTTACATAAACTCATTAACATTTTTATTTTTAAATATTTTAGCATAATAACTGCATTTTAAGACTTCACAAATAATTTTGAAAAAATATTGATTAAATTGAATAAATTGCTCTTTGGCATTTATTCATTTGCTGATTTTGTAGTTTTCAGAGAGTTGAAAATTTTCATGATTAAAAAGTAGAGAAACAACTTACTTTAAAAATTTAAAATAAAAGCATGCAAATGTAATGTTTAAATTTGAATATCATTTTCTACTATTTTGAGTTGTAACAAATATTTACAATTAATATAATTCCAAACTTAGAAGTAATTTATTTGAATGCTATTGTAACGTTAATATCTCACTAAGGATGCCTTCAAGCCTATAACATTCCCATGTACATAGTAAATGGACAACAAAGAAAAACTGTAGATCATGCTTAAGAAAAATGTAAAATGTAGCAGCTGATAAGTACGTAAAAAAATGGGGTGTAAAAGCATAAAGAATAGTTGAATTGCATGATTTTTATGCACAATATGTGAAATTTAGCAGATTTTTATACACTGGAGAGCTAAAATATTATGACTACTATGGAGTTAAATCTTCTCTTTTTTTTAAATTTCAAAACAAACATTTGCCATTTTGTTCTCTAATTTGTCCATACAAAAAATATACTTAAACTCACACTTTCTGATGAAACTTTGGGAACTTGTGCATTTAGAAGACCATCCAAATATTAAAAAAGAAAAAAAGTTTTATTACTCTGTAAAACAGCTAGAAATAATTGGCAACTTTTGCATAGCATTTACTTGAATATTGCCAATACTTACATGAATTTTTTACAGCTCATATAATAAAAAAGATATAAAAGTTTCTTTTAAACATTTCAAATTCATCTAGAAGATTTTGCTTATAATTCCCTAAGTTTATACCATCAACTAAGAAAACTTGCAGAAAAGATATTAGTTTGCAAAAGAAATATAATGGTACAAATTAAAGTTAAAAAAAATTTAATTAATGACAACATATGAGCATGTAAACAAAATATTTTCTTGGTGTGCATAAGCCAATCAAGCCCAAACTTTTATTACATAATTTTGTAGCCAATATTACTGGACAACTTATTAACAAAAAAATTCAAGAGTAAATTATAAAATTTTAAGAAGATATTAGTTTAGTTTTGGTTTAGAGTGCTATGGTCTACTTTTTGCAATACAAGGGCTAATGAGACTGGGACCTACAGCTTAAAGCTGATTTCGAATGGCTATGAACATCTCTGTGGGACTTGAACCCATGAACTCCGGTACCGAAGGCCAGCATCCTAACCAATCGGCCATCGTTTGGCCTAAGAAGATATTAGAATTTTATAGAGCCATGTTTTAGATCTTTCTGAATAGCTAGAAAAAAGTGGGGTCTATCACAATTTAGTTAATGAAAATTTTGAAAACAATTGAAAAAGTAATTTATAAAACTGTAGAACCAAACCTGGGGATTACACTGTTTTAGCTATTTAGTCTTTCACTATCTAATTTAAACAAGTTTTTAAAATTTAAAATGACTTCCTCCTTGGTACAATACAACATATTCTCACTGTATTATCTCACATTCACACACAAATAAACAGGTAACATGCATTTGCATTCTAAATGCATTAGTCACAGAGACAAGCACAGACATGAAGTAAAGATTTAGCAAAAGAAATTTAGAATATTAATGAGAAAAAGAAATTTAAAAGCAAAAGCAATTTAAAAAAAACCAGTGAAAAATGTAAAACATGAAAAAAAAATAACATTTCTCAAAATTACAAAAAAAAAAAATGTATAAAAAAATTAAAAATACTTTTTAAAATTCTTTTCAAAACCATTGGTTCATGTCCTTTTACAATGTAACTACAGACAACATTAACTAATTTTTAACAATACATTGTTAGACACAACACAAACAGCTCTAAGCTGCATCACATTTGAATACTATCGGCAAATACTACACAGAATGTTCTATATCACCCATCAAATGTGTAGAATACAATTTTTAAAATGCAGATAATAGTTGTACTCAGATAAAAAATATTATAAGAAATGAAAAGTTTAATTGTATCTTATTGTAACAGTAATCTATTCAGCTTCTTTGTGAAAGGTATATTCTATACCAGGAGTTTCCAACTAGCAGCCACATGCAGGCTTCAAGGGCAGTTTTGTGACCCATAAAAACTTTTTTGAATAAAAAGTAAAATATTTCATAGCTTCATAGCATTTTTCTTTGATGAGATTTATTAAAAATCAGCACAGAATTCAACTTGCAGATTTGTTATCTTATGAGATTAACATTAACAGAGCTGGTGGTGCACATCCATTCATTGATTGATACAGCTGGCCATACAAAATGTTCCCACTAAATTTTCGTTTTTAAGATTTTATTTTGATTATATTCTTTATATAGGAAATCTACTTAAGTACTAGCATATGTAGATGGTCTTGATACTATCGGCAGTTCTTGATACTATCGGCAGTTCAAAATAAGTTGTTATTAAGGTTTTTTTTCCTGTCTCTTTAGGTTAAGGCTGAAAAAAATGGACCTAGTCATCAATGAAAAGAAAGCAAAATGTATGATTGTGTTCAGCCAACAGACTAATAATGTACCTTTGGTGGTGAATGGTCATATCTTTGAAAAAATTACTGGGTTTAAATATCTTGGAACAACTGTCACAAAAAGGAATAAATGTTGTAATTGATTACCAATGCCGGCAAACAGATACTACTTTGACTTAAAAAACCAATTAAGATCATGGTTCATTAGTAATAGACCTAAAATTATTCAGCATAAGACAGAGATGTAACCAACAGTATTCTATGGCAGTAAAAGCTGGACATTGAATAAGCATAGCTTAAACTTACAATTATTTATTTTTTAAATACTAAGCAAAATTTTCAGTGAAGTCCAAGAAAACAATGTTTGACCAATTCTTTACAATTATGAAATTTAAAAGAGAAATAAAAAGCCAGACATTGTTAAGGTTTTTAAATCAAGCCGAATAAGTTACCAGTTACCTTGGACACTTGTTTAGATCAGAGAATAATCCCCCGATTAAGCTATTAACTCTAAACACACCTGGAGGCACAAAGGAAGAAGGAAGATCTCCATTCAGTTGGCTTAATGATGTTAAGGAAGATTTAAAAACATTAAAGGTTACTAACTGAAAACACATACCATCTGATAGACTCAAATGGAGAAAACTTATCGGGACAGCCCAAGCTAGGGCTGTTCCGATGAGAAGTATGGTTCCGGCTTAAACTGTACTGCTAAGAAAAAGAACTTTGATTTAATTATTAACTTTAGTTTATTTTTAGGTTATTCTTTTTCTCCTTGCCATTTGTCAATATTAACTCAAATAAACTGACACTGATGAGTTCTTATCTTCGAAGTTCAATTGTTATGAGTATAATAGCTATTTTTATATATTTTAATTTCATTCTTTTATATAATTATAAAATAATGCTATAAAAGCCTTAATTACCTTGTTTAAAACAGTTAAAAAGCTATTTTTCTATTCTGATTTTCTACTTTCTCATGTTTATTCTAACATTTAAAATGTTCATATAGTCAAAAGCCAGCACCCAGAAATGTATTTAACAACACTAGTTTTCAACTGTTTTAAGCAATTGACTAAACATTTGTTTTAATTAAACTATAGACATTATTTTATACTGTTATCTACATTCCACTTGCAAAATATTATAAATATTGGCTATTTAGGAAAGTGAAGCCCACAATTTCATTGTGGCCCTTGAATCCTTACAAGTTTGAAACTCCTGGTCTGAACAATTTAGGGAAACTTTTCAATTACTACTGCATTTTAAAAATTGATTTTTAAACACAAACAAACAAAAATCTAACAAATAAAGATTAAGACTTCATGGTCTTTCTCTTATTAAAAAAAACACAGAATAAGAGAAAAACATATAAAAGGAAAAACAAATCATAATATCATAATACAGTTTTAAAAATACAGATTTTCATAGCAAATGACATTGAAATTTAGCAATTTTATAATTTGTATCAGTACTACCAATATTTTGATGTATTTTAATTAACAAAAAGAAAGTAAATTAAAAAATGTACTAACTACTTAATTTACATACCTATGAAACAATTTATTTTTTAATTTAATGCTATATTTATATAATATGCTAATATTTATATAATATGTCTGATTATTTTTCATATAAAAAACAGGCATACTGTAGGGCAACTAATTTCATTACAGCATTAAATTTTTATATTTATCTTAGCATTGAATTTGAAAACTATATTAGATTAATAAAATAAATAAACAGTGTCATTTAAACTAAATTGCCTGTGGTAAAAATAAATAAATAAAATAAATTTGTGTACTACACATTAAGTTCTTTAATATACTTATCTTGGTACATTTTAAGTATGCATAAAAATGTTATATTATGCATTCATAATAATATATAATATTAAAAAAGTACATTTAATTAATACCCGGAATTAAAATTTTTATACTTTTATAAAAGACAGGTAAATTATGTAACTTCTAACAGAAATATGAGGAAATATATAACTACCAGATAAATTCTTTTTGTATGCCATAAAATTTCTAAAACAAACACTTATATAAGAAAGACCACATCTATAACATGACAACTACTACTAACAAATAAACACATAAAGACATCAAAACAGAAATAAAATTTTGAGCAAAAGTCAGGTCTTGCTCTTTGACAACCCACCTCATCAGCGATAATGACAGAACCCCTCCTTGAACCAGCAGGGCTAGGGACGTCCACATAAGAACCCCTGCGACTGCCTCCTTTCTTCCCTGGTTCAGGAGATGGTTCTTTTATTAATACAGGAACTTGTACTTGAGGAATGGTTACCTTCCCAGCTGGCTCTTTGGTTTCTTCAACAGAAATCTGGGGAACAGCAGGTCCTTTACCAGCAGCAGTTTTCTTTTCTTCCGTTTTTGTTACTTTTTTCTCCTCCTATGTTGCAAAATGCTAATTGTAATGCTTTTCAAGAGCATAGAATTTACATGAATATATTTCACTAGCATATCCATGAGAGTAAAACTTTGATATACTGTCATTTGTGCCACTGGATTTTTTGGTGACACTTAATTTGGCATTACATTGCTACTGTGTCTATATTTTCCTTTATTGGAATGTTCACCATAAAAAATGTCAGCAGAAGTATGAAGCTTCTATTTAGTTAAAATTAAATAGCTAAAATGATTTTGAAGACCAAAACCCTTCAGACAAATAATTAATTTGCATCTAGCAGACAAATAACTATTTAAAAAAGCCTACTATGCCATTTTTGATTTTTAAAAGTGCTTTTTTTAAGTGCTTTTATTTTATCTGTCAACAAAGAAGTGATAAAAAAGACTATAGAAAAGTCCAAATATTCAAGAATTCTTGCAAAAATCTGCAGTTTTGAAATTACTTAGATAGTTGTTAATATCATAAAATTGAAAGTACTTAATTCTGCCCTTGTGTCATCTTTTATCCTGCCTTCTGACTTTTCTTATGCATCTTTCCTCACTGTACTATGTTACAGTACATATCTTTAAAAATAGTATGGGATTCAACTGAGTATTTGAATTTTGCCTAATATCACTCAGTATCATATAATACTCAGTTGAAAATTTAACCCAATGTTTGGCCAAATTTTGAATATTTGGTTTTAATTTAAATTGTAATATTTCCATTATATGGAAATTTATTATAGAAAAAGTTAACTACTTTGTATCTTATATCAGTGCACTGACATATAGTTTAGTTATCAGTTTAAATAAATTATCCTGAAACAGATAATTACATGCTATTTCTACTAGTACTGGATTATGGTTTAAAACAGTGTCATATTTTTTTTTAATTTCTAATAACCATTATTTTTCTTGCAGAGAATTTTTTGCATGCAATTTAACTTATGTAAGTTATATAATACAAACTTGTTTAGCAATTTAACACGACATATACAAACACTAAGCTTTTACTTATGTAGTATGTAGAATAAAAACACAATATTTACACAAGTTGCAATATCGATTTTTTTTTTTATTAATCACCTTTCTATTAGTTGTAATAGTTTTTTCATTTAGCTCAATGACTTTTAATCATGTTACACAATTGCTATTTTTTTTTTCTATTTGACTGAATCAAATATTCCAGCTTTCATATACTATTGCTATATTTGATCTTTGTTTAGCTTTTATTTATTTATTTATTTTTTAAACTCTGCTTGGTTTACTGCCAAATAGGCAGTATACCAAATATTAACCAAATACTAGGTACAGGGTATCTGCTAGAATAAATTTTTTCAAATCCATGACTTTTCATGACTTTCCCTTATTTAGCAGATCATTTTCCATGACTTTAAAAAGCTTTCGTTAAAGTATATATGAGTAAAACTTCTGATATACATACAAATAAAATATATGCTTTTAGAGAAATTACAGGAATTTTATCATAAAAAAACTATAAACTTACTTTATAAGTGTTAATAAACTCATACACATAACAATAAATTGTTGTGTCTACATACCTAAGTTTAATCATATAGCAATTTTTCAATCAAAATGTTTCCAATTTGAATTCAGGGTACTTTGGTATTATCCAGGTGACCATGAATATTAGCCAAATACAACTCTATAATGTTTATATACAGTATCCCTAGAGAAAAACTTATATTTTGTGCAAAAATCTTAATTTTTATTAAAAAATATTAATTATTATATTAATAAAATTTTAATCTACAATTTAAGAAAAAACCAGAATAATATACATTTACCCACCCATTAAGCTTTCTTGCTTTGAGTTTCCTTGGTGAACAAATTTTACTTGGTAATATGGTCAATAGAATAATACATAAATACCAAACTCAGTAACTTCAGCCAAATGGCAAGTAAAAATAGAATTAAACAATTCAATGCATTTTTTTTAATCTGTAGTTTAGTGGATCCATGACTTTCCATGACTTTTACTCGTTTTACTTGAAAAATCAAGATTTTCCATGACAAAATTAGTCCATTGCCTAAATCCATGATTTTCCCTGACTTTCGAGGTGCGCGGAAACCATGCATATACAAACACAAAGCTTTTACTTATGTGGTATGTAGAATAAAAACACAATATTACTCAAGTTGTAATATCTATTTTTTTTTATTAATCCCCTTTCCATTAGTTGTAATAGTTTTTTCATTTAGTTCAATGACTTTTAATCATGTTACATAATTGCTATTTTTTTTTCTATTTGACTGAATCAAATATTCCAGCTTTCATATACTGCTGCTATATTTGACTTTAGCTTGTTTTGTTTTTTACTTTGCTTGGTTTACTGTCAAATAGGCAGTATACCAAATATCAACCAAATACTGGGTACATCCCTACTTAAAAACTTCAGAACCCTTTCCCTCCCTGACCGAAGTCCAGGGGCAGTCAACACACACTCACCTAGTATTTGGTTGACACCTGTGCTGAGTGTAAAAGCCACAAAAGAAATATTTACTATAGAAATAACATAGATGATATGAATAAATTTAAGAATATTTTTTTTAACCAGGAATGACTATTTTAAAATTAATTTTGCAGATAACTCAAACTAAACATTTTTAATACAGAAAATGGATTGTATAGACAATTAAAGTGAAAAGTTTTGTTACCTTCTTTTCTACCTTCTGTTCAACTTTCAGGCTTTCTTTCTTTTCTACCTTTTGTTCAACTTTCTTCTCTACCTTCTGTTCAACTTTCAAAGATTCCTTCTTCTCTACTTTTTGTTCAATTTTAAGTTCCTCCTTTTTCTGTACTTTCACTTCCTCTTTCTTTTCAACTTTAAGCTCTTTCTTTTCTTCTTTCTTTTCAACTTTCTTTTCTTCTTTCTTTTCTACTTTCTTTTCTTCTTTCTTTTCCTCCTTCTTCTCTTCTTTCTTCTCTTCTTTTTTCTCCTTTTTCTCTTCCTTCTTTTCTTCTTTCTTATCTGTTCATAAAAGTTTCAAATTAACACAAAAGAATATGAATAATTGTAATTATTGTGATTCTTTGGAAAGATGCGAGACAAGCAAAGTAGAACTGGATTGAGGTAGATTTTTGTTATGAGGAAAACAGGCAATACAAATTTTAAGCATAAAATTTCTTTAAAAACTAGAAAAAAAACCTCATTTTAAGAAGAAATGAATGAATTATTTTGCATGGCAAAATTACCACATTGTGAACCTTGCTATATATAAAAAAAATTATATTCACAGATATTGGAATTTGGTTTGGTTTGGAGCACTATGGTCTCCTTTTTAACAACATGACAGGGACCTACTGCTTAAAGCCAACTTCGAACAACTATGAACATCCATGCCACAGTGGAATTTGAACCCATAAACTTTGGCACCAACGATCAGTACCCAAACTGTTTAGCCATCATTCGGCCAAAGATATCAGGGAAATATTGACTAACATTGCTAAATATCAAAATATGATATTCAATATATCATTTAGGGTGGAACAGGGGGTAAATTTGATGTAAATTGATATTATAATTTTTATATTGGCCAATAGTTTTGTGCTACCTGGGGAGTTTATACTCTGCTAAATTTGTCAGAGTTACTATCTGCATTAAGTAACAAAATTACATTTAAAGAACAAACACTAACCTTCAATGTCAACTTGAACAGCAGTTGAAGAAATTTCTCCTTTTTCATTCTTAGCTACCATCTTATAGTTTCCTTTATCTGCACCTGTTGGCTTGTCAATTTCCAAAGAAACAGCATATTCACCTTTGCTGACTTCAGTAATACGAACCATGTTCTTGCTACTCTCAGTAATAACAGTACTCTCTTTGTACCATGAACATTTGGGTTTAGATACAGATTGAACTCTGCATTCAATGATTACTTTCTTGTGGACCTCTTTCATAACTATTCTTGGTTTCTCTCTGATCACAGGTGCCACTATTTTTAAGGGAAAAAAAAGTTGCTTATTAATCATCCTGAATGTTTATAGTAAAACATAAAGATCAAATCATCAATATAAAAAATGTTTAATTTTGTAAAAAATGAAATTTTTATAGTATCATTTAATACAGTCAAATTCTGGTATAATGAACTTCAAGCAACAGATTTTGCTTGATATATCCAGTAGTTTTCTATATCAAAACTATAAAAATCAGCTGCAGTAGCTCAAAGGGCAAAAGAGTTACCTGTGAGCTTAAAGACCAGCCACAGAATGGGCTGGCCAAAGACTGCTGTGTTTACTAATGTGGATGACCTATGTAAATAGATTTAAATAGGTTCTTAGTCACAATATCTTCCAAGCTCAAACAATATCTCTGAAGGCAGCAGGTTGAGCCTATGGGGCTTACTCTGGACGTTGCGAGTCAGGTTGAATGTTCGTAGTGACGTCACTTTGACATCATCTTAATCATTTGCTCGCATAATGTCAACACCTCCTAAAAGAGGTGTTGATAATGTCCACAAGCTGGTGTCATAATGACATCACAACAAAGGTTCGAAACGAACCACAACGTCCAGAGTAAGGGCTTAGGTATCTTCTGCTTGATCCCTGCTTCAAAATTATGAGGACCCACTCTTAGAAGTTCAACTAGTACACAGTGCTACACAAATTAAGAAGAAGGGTTGGACCTTTATAAGTAGTATCACATATAATAATTAATGTCCTTCCAGATCAAACAATATCTCTGGAGGTGACAGGCCAAGTCTGGTGTGTGTGTATATGTGGAGTTGAGGAACCTTCTGATTGGTCTCTGCTTCTAAATTACAAGAGCCTACTTTGAGCTAAAAGTCATTCTTAATTTTTTACCCTAGACAAGTTTTTTCAGACAAAAGATGCATTATTTTGACTTAAATCTAGTAGCCTCATGAGCTTATGTTGTCCAAGTAGTATTAAAAACAACCACAAAATCATTCAAAAATATTAAATCTAACAAAATATATAACTCTATACTTGCTACATGTATTAAATAGTGACATAATTGAAAAAAGTTAATTCTATTTTACATCTACAATTATAATTTTTTTAATTAAGCTTATAATAGTAGAACTATTTCACAAAATATTAATGAAAAAATATGAAACATAAAATAACATTTTATCAAGTCATAGTTAAAAGGATACAATAAAAGATTTATTTAAGTTGTTAGCAAGAATATAATGATCAAACACAAGTGTTAAACTCAATTTTGAATTAGTGTTTATAAAGTTTGACACAAAAAGTACTCACATTCAATATTTAATGTAAGATTAGCATTGCTTTCTCCATGAGTATTTTTCACATTGCACTTGTATAAACCAGCATCAGTAAACTCCAAATTCTGGAAGAAAATAATGTTTATAATTATATTGAAGTTTTGATATAAATACAGGTAAATTTAATGTCAAATTATAAAGAAGTAACCTATTTTAAACTTGCATAAGTTATTTATATGCATACTTCCATACATGTAATTTGTGAAAAAGTTCTTATACAAATATATATTTAAAATGAAAGTGTATTTGTAGCTTTTGCAGAAATAGATAAACTTCAACTTGAAATTTAATCATGGTTACAGATAATAAATATTTATAGCTTGAACTGCTTTCCTTCTGTCCTGCATAAGGGATTTAAATGTCACATAGGTATAGAATTCTAGTAAAAGATAATGGTATGAATAAGTCCAAAAAGGTTGTTTTATATAGAAATTCTATCTAAGAACTCTAAATTTCTTTGGACAACATCCTAACTTGGATGGGTGGACATGACCTTGGTGTTAGCTAAGAACAAGAAACTGAGAGTTCAAGGGCCCTGGAGTGCTAAGCATATATCCTTGTTAGATGGTCAACTTTACTTGGAATCCAAAGAGTTTAGTTCCGAAGCTTACATGGTCCTTGGTCATAATCTACCTATTGAAGGGATGAACAGCTGAGTCAATCTTGTCAAGCTTAAAGATCAAACCTCAGACCTGTGCCTTATAAGTATTAAGTGCTACCTCAATGCTACCAAGCTTCATAAAATATCTTCATTTGTGATATTTATATCCTAGATTTTTAATAAATCAAATAATCCACTTTAAAATATATTTTGAATGGTTCAAAATCATATAATCTTCCAAAACTTCAACATCCATACAAGGTATTGTTAACACTAAATATACCATAACCAGTCAAATGACCGGGAATACATATGTACAAAATACAATGGGTAATGAATCAAAATAGAAATAAAACAGATAGGTATGTTTTAAGTGAATAAAAACATGCATATTTTACTGTTCATTAATATCTTATTTCAAATTCATACATACCTTGAGTTCTAATTTAATGTGATAGACATCTTTTTCTTGTTTGATGGTTTGTTTAATCCTTGTGCTTTCTCTCACTTCAGAACCATCACAAAACCATTTGATGTCAGGTTTAGGATTTGCTCTCACTTTGCACTCCATGATAATCCTGTTTCCACCATCTTCAGGTGTGATTTTGGGTTTCTCCACAAAAGTTGGAGCTTCTCCCGCAGGAGCTTTTTCAGCTGTTATTGGAAGAAAACACAATGTCATTATTCAAATAGAATTATAGAAAAATAAATTAGGTTGATAAATAAAACAAGATGTATGACTTTATGTAGATTTTTAAAACTGAAAATTAAGGAATTTTTGAACTTTTTAAAAACTGTTCTAAAGTGAAAATTAGTTTCTGAGAAAAAAAATTTTGGTTGACAAAAACTTCTTCAGATTAATAATTTTGATCAATTTTTTTCTTTGGGTTCATATAATATGATCTCTTGCCAATGCTATTTGCTTGTTTTCATCATTGACAATTTATTTCAAAATGGTCTGCTGTTAAAAAATTGATTTGTCCAAAAATTAAGGAGTTTTAAAGGGAACATTTATAATTAAGGAGTTTTAAAAAGTTTTTAAAGTGTATGTGAACTCTGAAAACATATTAAAATGTAAGTAAAGCTGAAAAATTATATACTTAATATAAGTAATTGAAGCTGTATACACCACATATATCTAATTAAATTTGAAATTAAAAAGCTTTATTTAATTTAAATTTTATGAAAAACTTAATGTAGTCTTTTATACAACAAAATTTCTGGGGTGAAAATAATGAAGTATTTGCATTCATTATAAAGGTACCTAGTATATACTACATTTTCCACCCTATTATTTCTCTCTCATACACACATATAATAAGGTGCCACATAGTTTTTTCGTACACTCATGAAAAATACATGTTGGACATGATTATGATAATATAAGCTTCTATAAAATACTGTAAAATGTTTCTAAAATTTACAAAAAAGATTAAATATTTACCTTGAATATCAAGATTTAAATTTGCATTGAGTTCACCATGGTCATTCACCATATGGCATTTGTATGCACCTCCATCATCTTTTGATGGATCCTAAATATATATGTTTTATTATATTAAATGTGCAACTTCAACATTTAAGTATACAATATCATTTAAACAGAAAACATGAAAAAAAATTAACTGAAATTTATGAAATATTATGTTACAAATATAGACATAAATTCTAACTTCAAATTTGTTAAGTTGAAACTATAATAACTTAATGCAAAGTAGAACCTCAACGTTTTTATAATGAAAAGTCATCAAACAAAAATACAAAATTTCCTGAATTACCTTGAAATAAACTTGCTCTAAATAGCTGTAAATGGCTTACGATAAATTTTTCAAATTGTAAAAAAAAAGATACATTATGAACACAAACATTACTTTTAATCCAGTGATTTAAATGAAGGTGATATTACAAATTAACCATCTTTAGTACAAAACATAAAAGAAGTCAAAATGTATTTAATAGAAAGCATAAAATATCTTACTCTGACTTCAAGTGAAACAGTGAATTCATCTCCTGATCCTTCAACTACTTTGGCTTGTACTCTGTTGGTCTCTTTGACCAATTTTGTTCCCTGGTACCAAGTAATTTTAGGAGCAGGCTTTGCTTTCACCTTGCATTGCATGATAATAAGCTTACCACCTTCTTTTGGAATGATTCGAGGTTTCTCCAGAAATTCTGGAGCAAGTCCTTCAGACTTAGCATCACCACCTTTTTTAAAAAAAGCCACAAAAATTAGTACATGAAGTTTAAATGACATTTAAAAATTTGTTATATCATAACAAACTAAATTTAAAATCACAGTCATATAAAATGTAAAGTAAATACAATTTGTTATATTTTTAATTCCAATATTTTAAAGAAAATAATAAAATAAAATTAATTATAATTAGTAGTGTAAGAGAATGAGCCTA
Source organism: Pardosa pseudoannulata (assembly GCA_032207245.1). Lineage (NCBI taxonomy): Eukaryota > Metazoa > Arthropoda > Arachnida > Araneae > Lycosidae > Pardosa > Pardosa pseudoannulata. The sequence continues at coordinate 64,725,554 of CM063509.1, forward strand.
TTTAATTAAAAAAAATAGCAAGATTAACTTAGCAACATTTCAAAAATTAAAAGTTTTACATAAAAGACCAACCCAGCACATTAAAATCACATGATAGTATTTAATACTGCTAAAAAAATAGTTAATATATAAAATTCAAAATATTAAAAATTCTATTACAGTTTCAGAAAGTTAACTACATACATAACTGAAAATTATTTTCCCTCCAAAGTGAGGGAGCTAATTATGTGACTTCTATACGATGACTATTCTTTCATCAATTGTGTTAGATAGTATCAAAACTACAAAGCAAATTTCTGGGCATACTTTTTAAAAGAATTCAGGACAATTTCAAGACTAATTTCAACCTATACATAATGTCTATAGCAGTTTTATAAACACATTTGAGTTCAAAACTGTTTAGTGTATACTAAACTAAAATTTGATAGTTTATAAAGAGTAAAAAAAAAAATAATTTTAGAAAGAATAAATGTATTAATTTTTCGACAGAAAATAGGAAATATACCAAAACACAAAGGGTTAGCAGACAAAATAAATTTGTAATAAAAAACATAAGCAATATTTTAATCCTTAAGCAACTGAAAAAATAATAAATTACACAAAGGACGATTGAATTTTTTCCATAACATTAATGATAGATATATTGCTTCATATATTACAATTAATTAAAAAATAAAACTTGTTAATATCTCAGGAAAAAAATAATTAAAATGCCCGAGATACACAAAATGTTACTGAAAATCTTTTAATAATATAGATTTATTGTCTTAAACAGTACCAGTCACTTATCAAGAAGCAGGCTACAAAGATGAAACACAAATAATCTCTCATATCGGTAAAAATCAATGGATTTTCAGAACAATTTTAACCACATTTCTGGATTTTTAGGACAAAATTTTCAATAATTTCAGAATTTCAGGACAAGTATAACTTCTAGTAATATTCAAATACATTTATATACTAAGTAGTAAATTTATTGGTCAATGTCATACAAATGTTTGCTAATATTTTGAATGCCGGACATCAAATTTTGAACACCTGCCAATACTGACTGACAAAATCTAAAATTGAAATTTGAAATTGTTTAAAAGAAAGCATTTAAAATATTTATTCGTATTCTTATAAGAGAAATATTATTTTTAAGAACTGAATTTTAATAAATTTATTAGTTTTTATGAAATTCACTTTTTTTAATGTTTGCATTTAATGTTTGTTAACAATGTCATGAAAATGATATTATTTTAATAATATTCAGCAATATCTATCAATATTCATAAAAATATTGTTTTCTGACATCAAATGATATCTCACAACATTCAGTGCAATCCACAATACTACATTAGCTGAATGTGTATGAAAATGAACGGATTCTGCCTTTTCTCCACTCCGATGAGAAACACAATGAGTACTATAACAATATAGCAATTCTTTGGAAAGCAGTGAAACAAAGTAGAACTGGACTGCGGTAGATTTTTGTACTGAGAGAAAATGTGAGGTAATACAAATCTTAAAAAGCTTCTAAACAAATAGAAAAAGTTTTACTTCAAGAACAAGTGAATAAATTAGTTTGTACGACAAAATTACCATATGTGAACATTGCTAAATGTCAAAAAATGATACTCAAGGTGTAAAATATTCTATATTTTTGTGCCAAAAACTAGCCTCCTCTCGGGGAATGTTGAGTGAGTCTTTTGCAGTATTGTACTTGACTTCTCTGAGTTGCGGGGGAAATCTTTACCGCCTCCTTTGAGGGAGGAATGATTGGTTTGGTTTGGTTTGGAGTGCTACGGTCTACTGTTTTATACACAAGGGCTAATGAGACCGGGACCTACATCTTAAAGCCGATTCCGAACGGCTACGAACATCCATGCCATAGTGGGATTCGAACCCACGAATGCTGGTTCTGACAATCAGCACCCTAATTGAGGGAGGAATGAAAGCAAAGATGTGTGCCTAACAGGAGAGGCTAGGGGGGGGGGGCTGGGATAGGCTGGAAAGTCTTGTCTGAGGAAGTTGTTTTTAGACAGTTTGAACTTCAAAGACCTCATGGAAAGAGAGCATATTTTGTTTTGTTTTTTCAAGATATATTTGGTTCTGGCCAAACCAAATTTTTTTGGATGCCTATATTAGAAATTATCCTCATATATAAAAGTGTAAATAATATAAAGTAAAATGTATATAGCTGTGAGTTCAGAAACAAACGAAAAAAAAAATAAGATACTTGTCTCAGCTGATTTACTACATCCCAAAGGGTATCAGGGAAGTATTGACTAACATTGTTAAATAACAAAAAATAATATTTAAGGATATATTTAGGGGTAATTTCATCACTTTTGATGTAAATCAATATCACAATTTTGATATTGGTTGATACTTTTGTGTTACCTACATATCAGAAGTTTATGCTGATAAAGTTCTAAAACCATACTCTAAATCTAAAACTCACTAAATAGCATTTATTTACCTTGGAAGTTGAGAGCAATATTTGCATTGCTTTCACCTAATTCATTAATGGCATTACATCTGTAATTTCCACCATCCTCAGCAACTGGGTCCTAAAATTTATAATTGGTGAGTGCAAGTTCCAAAAAGATTTCATTAAATCACAACAAGATAAAACTAATAATGCAAAGCATTGATTTGGAAAATTAATAAAATATTTTAGATTCTCTTTCAAGCCTTACTTAAAATTTATAAATATGCACATCTAAAAATCACATTTGATGTAAAATAAAATATATAAGGATATGACAAATAATAAGTAGCCTATACCATTTAAATAATAGTTATTAGTAAAAATGGGTCATAATAATCCTGTTTAAAACTTGATTTTGAAATGAAGATGAAAGTATTAACACTTATAGGCTGAACGATGATATATATTTTCATTTGCAAAACTTGTAGAATATGCTAACAATGATATATTGTTGCATAAATAATGGTGCATTATCGTTACCATCATGAGAGCCATAATAAATTTATAAAATTTCCAAAATGGTTTATTTTTTTACAAATAAATTGGTAAAATTGTTTATGAAATTTACTTTGTGTTATATTTTATGCTGATTGGTGCTAAGACTGCATACACACTAGAGCGAGCAATAGGATTAAAATTTGACGGGGCATTTTCTTGAAACAATAATCACAATATTTATGTTTCATTAATATATGTGATTTATATAAAGCTATGGCTAAATGATATTTTACTTATGTACAAATATTCTATAGAAGATAAATGATTTTTCTGTTTTTAATCCTGTGTTATATTTATGTCATTCAACAAATATTGAAATACAATTGATATTAATTTATTCCTCCATTAATTTGGAATATGCATCTCTTAATTCTTTAAAGATTATTCTTATTTTGTTTTATATGAGCTTTTCGGTAAATCTTAGCTCATTCATTAAACTGGTCCAGAATTCTTCACATGGGTTATATATTTTCAGTTGGCACTAAAAGGATTAATTACTAGTAAAATGCTGAGAAAACATCCTTTACTCTAATATAACATTAGCTAAGTGCTCTCTAATTACATTTTTTTTATAACACTATTTTAAGTTTGCATTTATATTTTTCTTTCATTCACAATCTGCAAACTGATTAAAAATTGATAGATCAATTAGCTAAAATTAATTAAACCATGTTAAGCTTACATTTTACCTAAATGTCATAAAAAAGCATGTTTCTAAATTAAAAGAAAAAAATTAGAAAAATCTCAGATTAAATATGTAAAAATATAAATAATTTACTACAAAACCTCTTAACCTTTTCGATATTTAAAAAAGAAAAAAAACTATGCTTACCTTAATTTCAAGTGAAAGTAGGTAAGTGTCAGCACCTTTACTTTTCTGTTGAATCTTATGTCTTTTACCATCTTTTATTTTCTTTGTGCCAAGATACCACACAATTTCTGGCATTGGATCTGCTTCTAATATACATTCCAGTATTAAGTTTTCACCTTCTTGCCTTATGGTAGGCTTTTTGGGGAATCTTGGGGTTTTACCCTTGGGAATTCTAAAAGACAAAACTTAGTATTAGATGCTGATTAAAAATATTGCATATAATGAATTATATGAAATGAATAACTTTTTAAACTTTTAATTTTCCATATAAAAATAAATTTTACAATGTTATTTTTTAATTTCATAAGTTACATGCCTAAATATATTTAAACATTTTTAAAAATTTTCTTCATTGGATTTTGTAATAAGAGGTCTTTTCCAAGATAAGGGTGTTAACCCTATGCCTAATCTCCAATCTGGTGGGCCAAGTCTCATAATTCATAAATCCTCATAAGGTTGAAGTGAGAAAAGATGTTATTCAAATTATTATTCATTAAGTTAAAAATAAACAGCAAGTTATTGTGGAGAAACTTTCAATGAAATGCATTTACCCAAACAGGACTTAAAAATACTTAAATTTTTTTAATTTTCTTCATTGGATTTTGTAATAAGAGGTCTTTTCCAAGATAAGGGTGTAACCCTGTGCCTAATCTCCAATCTGGTGGGCCAAGTCTCATAATTCATAAATCCTCATAAGGTTGAAGTGAGAAAAGATGTTATTCAAATTATTATTCATTAAGTTAAAAATAAACAGCAAGTTATTGTGGAGAAACTTTCAATGAAATGCATTTACCCAACACAGGGTTACCTGGTTATTTATAATGATGAAATTTTAAAAATCAATAATTTTAAAACATATTAAAAATAATTTGAAGTATAAAAAAATAGTTGAGTCTATATAAACAAAATAATTTCCACTGTATATTCACTAAAATGTCTAAAATTATAGTTAAATTCAAGTTAATATAGTTATATTCCAATAGCTATTTAATATTTTTAAATCATAAAAACTTAATCACAGTTTTTCAAAATTTTAATAAGTTAATAAGAAATTAAGATTTAGGATACTTACTGTGGCTTGTCATCTGCACATGAAAAAGAAAAATAGAAAACAATTAAAACATATTTTTAAAATTTTAAATAGTCTTAATTCATAAAATAATTAAAAACTATTTCTGGTTTATACAATTTGTAAGTATATTAAGCAGAATTTTAAATTAAAACTACTATATGAAAAGATAAATTACCTGCTTGTAATTATTCTTATGCTATATTTTGTTTAAGAAACATGATACTAATCTAACATATTTTAGCATTATTCAATTTTTTTATTCATTTTTTTTTCCTTCAAAAGGTATTAAAAAAAAACAGAGACCAAGATATCAAAGTGATGGTGATTAAATATGAACTATCTAGATACCCAGTAAGCATATCACTTGAATAATACATATATTACAAACTATTTTATAATAAAATGTTTGTTTCACATCAAAATGAAAAACAAATTTTTAAAAATTTAGTGGTTAAATAATGATGTTAAAAATATAAAATTATTAAAATCAGAGAATGGTAAACATGCAAGAGTCAATTCATTGATATATCACACAAAATCACTTATGTATTTGTTGTGCATGAGTGATACATGTCATAAACCTGTATTTCTAAGCTACCACAAGGATTAAATTTGATAAGTCCTCTGTCAAATTTAGAAAGTTTACTAAATTAGCTCCTTATCATGCCAATAAGAGAAGAAATGTCATGTTTTTTTTTCATGACTCCTTTTCACCCTTTCTAATGATTCATCCAAGTTGCCAATATTAAATAATGATATTAAATCAAATAAATAATTATAATATATTATATAATTCATTATTTAATGATAATATTGAATCTCCTTTTCGTAGCATTTATAATTTTTGGTAAAATTTAATGGTTATGTATATATTTATATATATATATATATATATATATATATATATATATCATGATCCAGTGTTAAGACAAATGGAAAACAGTCTTTCTTGATAATAATAAGTTTATTAAATCATCATTTTATTTAAGTAAAACTTGAGTCATTTTCATTTATTCATCGAAAACATGCGTAGAGTGTGTTCACAGTTCCATGTCTATGCGCTGACTGCCCTTGTCTGTTTGCAAACTCATCAAATTCTTCCAAAATGCTTCCACCTAACTGGATTATCCTAAAAGCTTACACGAGTGTGGGTCTTTTTCATGTATTTTATTATTATAAAAGAGTTCCCTTTTTAAAATTGTTTATAACTCACGTAATTTCCAACTACCCCTTTTTTAGTGCTAAGCTTACAATGTAATTTTTCAAAATTTCCCCAAAATAATTTTTTGATTTGTTGATTTGGAAGTACTAACAGCTTACACGAGTGTATGTCTTTTTCATTTATTTTATTATCATAAAAGAGTTCCCTTTTTAAAATTGTTTATAACTCACATAATTTCCAACTACCCCTTTTTTAGACCTAACATTATATATATATATATATATATATATATATATATATATATATATATTGCTAAGCTTACAATGTAATTTTTCAAAATTTCCCTCAAATAATTTTTTAATTTGTCGATTTGGAAGTACATGGTGCAAAATGTTCAAAATTCTTTACAACAAAAATACAAATTACTTGCCTTCAAAATTCAATGTAATGTTAGCAGAGCCATCACCATGCTTATTTTTTGCAACTGCTCTGTATTCTCCTCCATCACTAGCACCAACTTTCTGGACCTCTAATGAAACAACATGGTTATGTTTGTCTGAAATTAGACCATATTTGTATCTGCCTCCATCAGAAATGGGCTTTCCGTTATGGAACCTAAAATATTAAATTTCACTATTATGCGTTTGACAATTAAAAGTTTCAATCATCTCCTTAAAATACTAGGAATAAATTATAGAAAGAATTCAATTTTAACTACGTTCAAGAAATATCAAATAATCATCAGTATTAATCAATACAATATTGCTATTATTTTATACGATTTACTGTAATTTCATTTAAGCACAAGAATACAATACCAAGAGTTAAAAGGTTCATTAAAAAAACAAAATAATTCTCAAAATAAAAGTTTCATTTCAACTTTTACATAAAAAATAAGACTGGGGAATTACAGTCATGTTTGCAAGACTTGACAAAAATATCCTGAAAACGTTTTGAGGTTTTTACAGTTTTAAAAAATACAGCATACTTTAAACCACTGATAGCAGTTAAAGAACTAATTATTTTAATTAAACATAATATTGTCACGAAGATTCGAATGAACACACCATTTGGCTTAATAGACGAATTTATTGAAGCAAAGTAGTACCTTGTAACTTTACAAGATCGAGAAGTTGCCTACAGCTAGTGGGTATGAGGTTTTATACCCGAACAGAATATTCGAGAAATAACTAATTTACATATTAAAGAAAGATCTAGAATGTTCAAGAACATAAGGAAACAATAAATAACATTTTAAAATTAAAAATCCGTACTTTGGATCAACCGCCACGGCAAGCATCGAACCCACAATCTTCGGGTCTGGATCGCGCGCTTTGACCATTCGGCCACTGAGCTCGTTGGCTAAGCTACTTTATGTGGCAATACAGATCAATTATATAAAAGAACTTAAGAGGAGGGAATAAAAATTTTTAAAGCTTAAAGTATGAAAAAACTGAGCATGATTATAATAAATAAGTTTCAATTTTTAAAAGAAAATTGTTTAATTTCTTTTGATTCTTCACTTCATTACATTTTCCAGAATCTAACTTCCTTTTTCTATAAAAACAAGGGCCAAAGACATGTTTCATAAAAGTACAGAATCCTGTTCTTTAGCAAGTAAATATGCTTTTTTCGAAACATTAATTTCTGCAGCTGACTTAGAAGCTCTACAGGTAGAAGATTCGGTGAAAGAACTATTGCTCAGTATAATTTGTCTCTTCAAACTTTAAAACGAACTAAAAACCTGGATTCCCATATTAGCATAGAACAAAAATCAGGAATTCTGTGGAAATCCAGCACACAAACAACACTGCAGTTAGATTCAATAAAAATAAATAATGCTCCCCAGCAGAGTTCGAAAAAATCATGATTTTTTTTTTTAAATCAGATTTATTTGATTTAAATCAGATTTTTTTTAATTTAAATTCAATTTTTTTATTTTATCTGAATACTAATTTTAATTGTTGTTTTTATGTTTTTTGCAATATACATAGAATAGTTTGTTATAAGAAGTAACATCTTATCTATCTAGTATATTCTACACACTGATTACCTAAAATTAAATATATAAATTTTAATCTAAATACATTCCATTATTTTGTAATTGGATAGTGCAAACTAAATAAGATGTAAATTTAAAGAACAAATTAAATATTCTTTTAATGCAAACTATTTATTTAAAAAAACAAATCACAATTATTTCAATATTTTTTAAGCACTGAATTATGGATTTAATTATTTCAATAAAAACACTAGCTTTGATGCATTATTCACTCCTAATTGGTTATGAAGGCTAGAATGAACAATACCAAAAGAAGAAAACTGTCTTTCCATTCCAGCAGATGAAGCCACGGCTGTTGTTATTTGGTAGACAAACTGGATTTCAAGTTCTGTAATACTCTCTTTACCTCCCATTACATAAAATGAATTCTACCAGTCATAATCAATCACTGTACTACATACTTTCTGATAACAACCCCTAAGTTCTTGGAAAGCACATGCTATTTATTTATACTTATTTACTTATTGGTATTACTCTGCTGGCTGATTCCCAGTTCTCCTGTCTTTAGAATATAGGTTTTAAAAGAAGTGAAAAAAAATTATTTAAATCAATGATTTAAAAAAAAAAAATCAACTGATTTAAATCATACTAACCCTGTTCCCCAAGTGATCTATACTGAACTTTAAATTCAATTTATGATTGAAATCACCATAAAGAAAGATAACAGGAAAATAAAATGGTAAAAGTTTAGAAAGAACAGTAACTCTACTCAATTTATCAGCATACCATTCTATTGTAGGCTTTGGATCGGCAATTAACCGACATTCAAATGTAACTTTGCTAAAGTTATCTGCCCCTTTAATAGTAGGCTTTTCTGTAAATACAGGTCTGGTCCCTTCAGCTGGAACTCCTTCATCCTCACCTATATAAATAAAGAAGACAAATTTTATCAACATATAGATGTTTGAAGAGTAATACGAGTCAACATTGGCTTACTGAATGTAATATCTTTGGCTTAATAGTATTTCACTGGTTATAACATACATATTTTTTCCTCACAAAATGGAAAAAAGGATGCAAATTTAGCTTATTTCCCCCAATTAATAAATTTTGGATGAACCCAAGATAATAATGGTTATTTTCAATATTGTTTAAATATATTTTATAAAAATGAACTGTAAACATCATATTTATTATAGTATTCAGTTGTAACCAAATTTAAAAGTCACTTAATGAATAAGGATTAAAATATTAAGTATTTTAATAATTTTCCACTGTATAAATATAGTAGATTTCCTTTGAAATTTTTCATAGATATTCTAGTTTTTTTTTAAATAAATAAATAAATTAATTAATTAATTAATAAATAAAAATAAATAAAAAAAAAACTTTGCTTCTTTAATGGATAAACATTTTTTACTTGAAACATTATTAAAATATTTTATTTGAAGAAAACCCATTGTTGAAGATATATACATCTTCTTCCAATTTCCCATAATCAACTTTATTGACCAAAATTGTAAAAACTATATTATCTACTTTCTACTTTTTAAACCAATAGTCCATTATGAAACAAATATGAAATTATGCCTGAATTTTTTTTTTATTTTCAATACTATTGCAATGAACTTTTATATGCTTTATAAGATGTTGAAATTCTATACACTTTTGTAGATGCCTAATAAAAGTAAATTTTTTTTTCTAAGTTTAATGATAATAATGTGCTTTATTGGGGATTACCTAATCCTTCAGATTAGGATTAAGTGATCTGTGCTTAAATTTCTTTTCCTTTATATAGTATATTTAATTACAAATATATTATACAAGGAATTTTTTTTTTAATTACTGTGCATTATATTAATTTAGGGATGGTTAAAGTTTTTATAAATATTTTTATATGAATTTCAATCTAAAGATGTCTCTTTAAATTAAAATAAATAGTTCCTGTTGGTAGAAACATTTTCAATGTTGGGTGTTTATCTATTTAAATGCGTATTTTAGGCTACAGCTGGTAATAACCTTTGGTGATGAATATATATCAATAATGCGCAGCTCACTATTTTATCGCTCTATATTTAATAATTATGAAACTCTTATATTTTAAAATAAATTGTTTCGTTTTGTAATGCAGCTAAAGAAAACTTTAATGTAGAAAATGAACAAAAACTAACTGTCAAAGTTGAGGCTGATGGTTGCATGGCTTTCACCAAGTTCATTTTTCGCGGTAACTTTGTATTTTCCCGCATCTTCGATCGTAACATCGTTGATTTCTAATGTGGAAAAATATGCGTTGCCATCTTTGTCCAATTTCACCTAAAAAAAGGGAAAAAAATTGCATTATAATTTTGGTAGAAATCAAGTGGAAGAATGATTGGTAAATTCCTTTAAAGAAATTATACTTTTTTGGCTATCGATGTGGTACGTGTCAGGACTATAAGTCCTCACATGTAGCATTAGAAGTCAGCATACTGACTTCCGATTACGAAAGTCTACAAATATCCATGCTAGTAGAGGGATTTAAATCTACGGACTCTGTTGAGAAAGGCATCATCCTACGAAGTCAGCTATCACTCGATAAAAGAAGAATTATTTGTTCCTCAAAAAGACTAAAAAAAATGTATATGTGTTCATATCGCTCATTGAAAGTCGTATTAGAATGATTACGTTTTGGACTCGCAAGTATTTCTTTTGCAGGATTTAATATATATATATATATATATATATATATATATATATATATATATATCCCAGAAACATTACGTCATTTTTTATTAAATGCAATGCTGGTATAAGCAGAAATACCTAACTTTAAGGCATGATATTATATTTTGATCATATTTTCTGCTTATTTTAATTAAGGATAGTTATGCCCAAAATGAGTCTTCTCCAGATGATAATAGGTAATGCTTATACCAGTACCTCGCAAAGGGTACGCCGTATCCCGTCCTACGTACCCCAACGATTCTAAAGAGTTTGGGAAGCGCTGGAAAATACCCTAAACTTTGATCCTCAGGAAGAGGAATATTTGTTCTTGAATACTAATGATATCAAACACTTTTGAAAAGTGGATCAAATTTTTATTATATATATATATATATATATATATATATATATATATATATATATATATATATATATATATATATATATATATCCCCTTCAACTCATATTTTAGCACAAATACAGCAACCCTTACATGCATAATATATGCATACAGCAGTCCTTAAGGGACTTATAACCCTTTCCTCGTTACGCTACTGATACTATACAAAACAATCGTAAGTTTTTAACAAAGCTTTTAAAAAATATACAATTTAAAATCAATTTTAGCTTATATAGAAATCTTAACGAACACTTCTTATTTTTTTTTTCTAGTTGATTTTTTTAGCATACTAATTTAATTTTTAATAACACTAAATTTTTGGTTCATAGAAAAATTGTTGCTTTTTATAAGACCTTTGAACTACATTTCTATACCTTCAAATGCATCTGATTACCGATTTACTCTATTGAATCGACCCCAATAAATTTATCATTAAAAACAAAGATAATTTCTTCACTTTGACCAAACTTCTTGAACAACCTCTGAGATATTTCTATACTTCAAAGTACGTTGATTTATGGTACGCCGGAAATGGCGATTGCCCATAGATACTAATATCGAAGAAAACTGAACAAAACTTTAGAATTTAATTTAAATATTGACCTGAATACAATACATTGAACTTGAGCTAAGAACAGAATATATATATATATATATATATATATATATATACTTTAATAAAACAGTGCATCCCTTTTGCCACATTGTAATGGCCGTCGTAGGGTGGAATTAGAGATGTAAAAAACCCGGAATTTTGAAGACGTGGGAATAAACCCTTGAATTTTGGGAACTTTTGGAAGAAATGATTTTAATAATGTCTACATTTAATTTTTCAACAGTGGCTATTTAAGAACTAGCATATTATTTCTCAGAGATTTTTTTTACTTTTAGCAATATATATATATATATATATATATATATATATATATATATATATATATATATATATTCAAGAATAATAGCAATAAGCATTTAATGGATTTTATAATAGTACTTATGTAATTAATTACCCTGTTAGTCTTATTAAACACATAACTGGTTACTTCAACTTTAATTGCTAATATAATAATTATATACATTATTTTTGATCATTATTTATTATGTAAAATTGCTTTATGCTAAACTTTTTCCCCCTCCTTTCCAATTTCTACACACACATTATATATATATATATATATATATATATATATATATATATATATATATATATATATATATATATATATATATATATATATATATATATATATATAGATAGATAGATAGATAGAGAGAGAGAGAGAGAGAGGTGTTATCCAAGAAAAATAATCATTTATGGGTTGATATATTTCTCTCGATTTATATCTAAAATGATAACCTTTGGCGAAACGTCTTTGATCCTCTTTTTATCTTGTGAACCTTTGGTGAATACGAGAACACCAAGTTAATTTCAGTTTAACCCAACTAATTCTTTTATAACTCCTTTACGTAATTTAGTTTCAGTTTTTAGTGTCCTCTCGTGACATATTTATAACACATTGGTAGGCTTAAGCCAACCAATGTTGGAATGTGTATGGAGTTGTAAGGAATTCCTTACATCTCCATAGCACTAAATAAGCGAATATAGAAATTTTTGGCTAAAGGGCACTAAAGACAAATTGTCTCAGTAAAATCACCATTTTTATTTTAAAATGTTGCTTTTCATGGCCTGCATCTGCAGTTTATTTAGAATTGGTATCATTCTAAGTTAGTAATGGGAAAAAAACACCCATTACAATATATATTTTCCTATATTATCTCTCTCATACAGCTCTACTAATCTTAATTTTATTGTTCAGTTGCCATCAGGAAAAGTAATACTTTTGAGTGATTCTTACCTTACACCTCGCAGATTCTTTGACGGCAGTGGTGTCATGGAACCATGTGACTGTGGGCTTTGGATCGGCAAGAATCCGACATTCGAATAATAAACGTCTACCTTCATCTTCTTGGCGAATCGTAGGTTTCTTGGAGAAGGTCGGGGGGATGCCATCTGTTTGGCTGCAAAAAGAAACAATTATTTTTAAAAACGTTAAATGACAATTCACATAGGAACAATGAAATAACCCTATTAAACTGTTATGTTATTTCGTTTCTAATATATATAATTCAAAATTTAAAAAAAATATTTAAAAATATTGATAATAGCAAAACATAAAGTACCGAAACAAACTTTAGCTTTGCATGAATTGTATATAGAATAAATAATACTTTTTATTCTCTGTAGGGTAGTATCTTACCTGTCCACTAACAGTGTTTCTTTTTCATTTTAAAGAATGCTAGTCATAAATCATGACAACGTGACCTAAAGAAATATAATTAAAGAAAAGTCTCAATGTCATTTTCAGCCTTTTTTTTTTCATGCACAGTAACAATTCTTCGTTGATATGATTGTAGTTCAGATTCTCTAAATATGAGACAATTGCTGAAGTATAAAAGAGAATAAAGTCATTTAAAACCTGTCTTCGAAACCACCTAAAATGTTAGACACATGAAGAAAGTTGTCCCACTAATAACTGTCAATTTTAAATTATGTCAAACCTTTGAGAGTACAGATGATTAAGACCCAAACTCTTTGGAAAAGATTTAGACTTGCATCTATATGATCGTAAACAGAGAATATATATATATATATATATATATGTATATATATATATATATATATATATATATATAATATATATATGGTATATATATATATATATATATATATATATATATATATATATATATATATATATATATATGCGCATGTCAAGATAATTTTTTGGAGTAATAAACGTTTATAGAAGTATTAATGGTTCTAATCATGGATTAGCATGTTATAGTATTAAGAATAATAGCAATGTTGAGTCTGTTATAGCATATAATTCAAAAGACTATTGTAAGTACTAGTTCCGTTTCTATATGTAGGTGCTAACGGGTGCTACCATACTTCAGTCGAGATATGTTACAGGTGACATACACGTCATAATGATATCAAAACTCCTCATCATTACGAGGCAGAGAGGGGAATTTTTTGAACAAAATTCTACCATCTCTGGAGACTTCTGATGTCATTATGAGGCTGAAATCGCCTGGGATATATTTCGTTTGCAATATGGTAGAACTTTTAATTTACGATTATCTTTAATCTGCTGCGATGAGACAAACATGCAAGACTGCAAGTCCATTACATTCATTGCATCTTATTTTAAAATAGAATAAATTTTTTATTTTAAATTTTAAATAAAAATAGTTCATAGTTAAGGAGTTTATAGTTAAGGCTAATTTTGAGTCTTCTAGTGTCCAGCAGAGCAATAAACACACATGAAAAAATATAATTTGCAAAAATTAAATTAATATCCATCAAAACTTAAGGGCCAGTCTCATCAAAGTCGTTTAATCGCTGATTGCGATAAATCTCTGTTTAAGTGGAGAATTGCGTCCCACCAATGGTTGGTGCCATGGGTTAATCACGGTTAGGCTTTAAACGACTTTGGTAAGACCAACCGTAAATAAAAAGAATATTAACTACTATTAGGTAGTTTAAGTAATTTAAGAAGGTAGGTATAAATATCCATATTACTAAGCAGAAAAATTATATATGGATCTCGTCTGCAAATGGAATGAAGAATAGAAATGTATATTCTGTTCCATGTTTCTCGAATGGGGTGTCAGGATAACAATAAAAAATAATGAAAAATTCGTTCAAATAGTTTCTTTCATTGCTCTGAAGACAAATGGACATTAAATTAGGGATGTTTTCCTTCTTTCTTTTTGTATTCAAACCATTTTTAGGGTAACTGTGTCTGAAATCTTAAGGGTACCGTGACGTAAAAAGTATGAGAACCACACAGTACTTATTTTATGTTTGATTTGATTAGGAACTCTACGGTTTATTGCTTTTGTTACATGAGGGCTAACTGAGAGTATTTCATGTTTAAAAATGCCATATTAACTAAACAGCTATTTCATAGATAGTGGAATTTGATTAGGAACTTCGTATGTGGGCTAAATAGATAGCTAGAGTAAATTGATGCAATTATTTCTAACGATATTTTCAAGGTCATCTTAAATGGGAAGCATTGAGGTCAAGGTCACTTTTCTGAAAAGCACGCCAAGGCCGTCAGTGGAATCAAATTTGCCATTATTGTATAAACCGTAATTTTTTTGTTGTTTATCTTTTCTTTTTTTGGTACAGCAAGTACACAGATTTGTTTACATGAATTTCAGTATTCTCTTTTAACAGCTTTTGCAAATATTGGTTTCTTTAGGACAGGTATCGCCAAAGTCGTTTAATGGCTAACCACGATTAATCTATGTTTAAATGGAGAATTACGTCTCACCATTGGCTGGAACCATGAGTTAATCGCGATTAACCGTTAAACGACTTTGATGAGACCGGTCCTTAGGTTGTTATATGTCTACTAGACTGCAATTGTGCACATGTATGCAATAATTTATTTATAGAAAGCCTAGGTTTACAAAATTTTTTGGATCCTCGCTCACTTAGCAAGCAAAGAAGACAAACCTTTTTAATGTTCTTCTGCATTATAAACAGTTTAACATGTTGAAGCCATTTGATATTTTGAACACAAATAGAAATTAAGCGAAAACAATACTTATGCTGAATAATTGTTGAAAAAGTAGATTCAAGCAGGATAAAGTAATAAAAGTACACCAATAAATTAATAAAAATACAAAGTTTCCATATTATTAACCCATTATATAATGGGTTAATAATATGGAAACTTTGTATTTTTGCTCGAGGCTTAAAGATGACTGAATCGATAGGGCAAGGTTTCGTAATTGTCATCGGGCCATCATGAGGTAACATTTTGTGAACAACTTTCTGTCACAAACATTGAAAATCAAAAAATATATTTTAAGAACTTTCTTAGCAAGTTTTTCTTTTTCTTCTATTATCAAAATTTTGTGTTTACGGATTTGTATGTCTGATGATGTGTAGAATTAATTACTAGCCTCATAACACTTTTTTTACTCTTCCAAAGGAAAAAACCCTGTTTAAGCATAAAAATGGCGCAGAGAAGAGAAAAAATGAGTAACTTTTAAAGGAAATGGAGCTTTCAGAGTATGTAGCTTTTGCTGTATTCGTAAGATAGAAACAATCAAATGATAACAGCTACGACTGTAGGCAATGATTCTGAATATTGAACAAAAAGTAAATTGCATTTTGATAATCAAATATATATGTTTTCTCTCTGGTTTCTAGAGCTTAGGCTGCTACCGTACTGAGGTCTAGATATATCACTAGCGACTTCTGCGTCATAATTAAGTCAGAAGTCTCCAGAGATGGGAATTTGGTACCATAAATTATCCTCTCTAACATCATTGTGACGCAAAAGTCGCCTGCGACATATCTCTACCGTAATATGGTAGCATACTTAGATGTAAAGATGAAATATCTTAAAAAATATTCATAAGGCAATTGAGTTATTCATTTATACTATTAACATTCAGATTTAGAAAAGTCTAAATTCCGTAATGTTCTCATGAAATTTGCACACCTTTCAAGAAATCATACAAAACTGATGCATGGAATTGATGGTCATGCATTTAACCCGATGACAGCTGCTTTTCCTTAACTATGAATTAAACTATGTGACATTCCTGTAACAAAGAGTTACATTGTAACGCTGTCTCTGCCAGTACAGAGTGACTGCCGAAGAGCGGAAGTGATTTTCGCGACATCCACCTTCTACCAGGTTGGACAGGTGGGTTTTGCTTTTCCGCCATGAAAGACAGTTAAAGAAGCCGGTTTTTAGTGGGTCCCCTCAGAGTTTAGCAGGAAAGCATGACAGAGGAGTGTGGAGGAATCATCGGTAGCTGAAGATGCTTTGCACCATTTTTTTTGCAAGTTCCATGCGCACCACATTGACTAACCTCAAAACGCTCACAATTTCACAATAGGGCGATTTCATGCAGTAGGGCACATGTCAAATTATAACAATTCTGGCTTTAATTTCAAACGGAAGGGCAGTTTATTTTTTGTCTATTGGCTGTTGTAAACATGAAAATGAAAGGGAAGGGCATTGCAGTAGTTCGTGGCGTTGCGACAAATTGCTCTATTAATGATATTCCAATTTTAAATGAAGGATTTAAAATAATGATTTATCAAATGGTAAGTCATAGCTCATTTATATCTTGTGTGTTATTTTCTTGAGTTTCTCAACAGACCTGGTTCTTAACTTTGCATGTGCTATGTTGTGTGATTGCGTTTTATTCTACCTTTTCACTCTCTCCCACAACATGATCTAATAATTCCATACCAAAAAGAATGACATATGGCACGGAAGGATTAAAAAATTAAAAGATATTGTTCTAAATCAGTTAAAGTGGAGCTGTCAGGATTTTTTATTTAAGTAAACGCACCAGAGGACATTGGCAAAGACCTACAACTCGTGCCTTTCTCATGTAAATTCGGGATTCAAGCCATGACCCAGTTGGCTAAACTACTCCGACTGAGAGGAAATACTTTTACAGCAATCAATGAATGCATTGTGTTCAAACCCCTTGTTTGCGGGGGCTATGTCCTTGATTTCGCTTATCTATTGTATGATCTCTTGTATGTCTGCCCAGAATGCAGGAAGGTAAACAACTGGAGAATAAAACGAAACAAAAAGGACGGGACTGATTCTTAGGGGGATACAGTACCATTGGAGATTAAAAGCTTTCTTTATAGCAAACCCTTTTTTTCCCGGTGCATTATAAAACAAACTGCCTTAGACTCAATTTGTAGAAATTATTCTAACATTCTAACTTTTAAAATATTGCTTAGTCTTGTCATTTCAAGTATCATATTTTTAAAAGTTACATAAAAAATAAACACCAGATGAAAAATATGAAATTTATCTACTCTCAAGATACATATTGAAAAATGTAATATTGAAATATGTATATTAGAAACTAAATTTTTATAACACACTGAAACAGAATATCTGTTTTATACTGTGATTTAAAATTTTAAAGTATATCATATCTTCAAATTAAAAGAAAATTATGAAATTGTTAAACAATTAAAAATATAAAAGAATTAGCATTTATTATTTCAAGTAGTATATTTTTAAGCAATTAAAAATATGAAAGCATTAGCATTTATTATTTCAAGTAGTATATTTTTAAAAATTACATAGAAAATAAATACCAAATGAAAAACATGAAATTTATCTACTCTCAAGATGTATATTAGAAACTAAATTTTTATGACACGCTGTAGCCGAATATCTGTTTTATACCGTGATCTAAAATTTTAAAGCATATCATATCTTCAGATTAAAAGAAAATTATGAAACCGTTAAACAATTAAAAATATAAAAGCATTAGCATTCATAATTTCAAGTAGTACATTTTTAAAAATTACATAAAAAATAAACACCAAATGAAAAATATGAAATTTATCTACTCTCACGATACATATTGAAATGTATTAGAAACTAAATTTTTATAACACACTGAAACAGAATATCTGTTTTATACCGTGAACTAAAATTTTAAAGTATATCATATCTTCAAATTAAAGGAAAATTATGAAACCGTTAAACAATTAAAAATATAAAAGCATTATCATTTATTATTTCAAGTAGTATATTTTTAAAAATTACATAGAAAATAAACACCAAATGAAAAATATGAAATTTATCTACTCTCAAGATGTATATTGAAATATGTATATTAGAAACTAAATTTTTATAACACACTGAAATAGAATATCTGTTTTATACTGTGATCTAAAATTTTAAAGTATATCGTATCTTCAAATTAAAAGAAAATTATGAAACCGTTAAACAATTAAAAATATAAAAGAATTAGCATTTATTATTTCAAGTAGTATATTTTTAAAAATTTCATAGAAAATAAACACCAAATGAAAAACATGAAATTTTTCTACTCTCAAGATGTATATTAAAATATGTATATTAGAAACTAAATTTTTATGACACACTGAAGCAGAATATCTGTTTTATACTGTGATCTAAAATTTTAAAGTATATCGTACTTTTAAATTAAAAGAAAATTATGAAACTGTTAAACAATTAAAAATATAAAAGGATTAGTTTTTATATGCGTATAGTATATCCGTATACTCGTATGAAATATTTTTCATTGAAACAGATGGTTACTAGAGAGTTTTTCCAGAAGCCATGGCTTAATACACTGGAATACTTTACTTAAATTACTTGGCTATATAAATCAAACTAAATCTTATAAATTAAAGCTATCTCAGGTAAATGATTTAAATGTCAACTGTTATAGTGATGCAGATTATGCTGCAAATCGTGATGATCGAATTTCCATTGGAGGACATATTCTTTTCATAGACGATTCGCCCATTATATGGAAGACTTTTAAACAGAAATGTGTTAGTCTATCCACAATGGAAAGTGAATACATATCACTGTGTGAATCGGCCAAGGAATTAATTTGGATTATCCGTATATTTAATGAATTTAAAAACCACACTTATTACATTTAATACGAGTAGTTATCTTTTGTGTGATAATCAAGCTGCAATAAATTTTTCTAGATCACCAATTGAAAATTCTCGAACTAAACATATTGACATAAAATATCATTTCCTTAGAAATTTAGTTCTACAAAATCTTTTCACTTTAAATTATGTAAATACAAAATTGAATTTTGCCGACTTGTTCACTAAACCATTACCCAAAGTTGGTTTATCAAAGTTCATTGAAAAGATTTTTATTGTAAGTTAAGTGTAAAATTTCATTGTATTAAAGTATATACAACGAATGTGAAATATATGTAACAAATGTGAAATTTTTGAAAATGTTTGTAATAATTTCTTTAACTTTACTATATTAATCATGTTTGTTTTGTAAATGAACTTTATTTGCTGACTGCTTGAAGTCATACAGTAACATTTGCCACTGATGTGGTTATTTCATTTAAGTATATGTATGTATTAGTCTTTGTAAAAACTCATCGGATGAAGGGATAAATTTAAAATGAAAGATTTAAAGTTTTTGTAAGTAAGAGGCGGGCCATTGTTAGGAAATTAAAAAAAAAAATAGATTTCTTCCTTACATCACCTAATTATTCATCCGATGCGTTTACGTTTCAGTCAACTTAAACCGTGACTGAAACCTTCATGTAAATCTCCTGCCACATGTGTGTATTTAAGCCTATGCAGCGTGGTTAGCCAAAAAAGCACTTCTAGCCAACGCTGCAGGTAACTAGCTTGTTTAATTTTTGTATTAAGTCGATACATGTTTAATTTTTTTTATAAATAAAATTTTAACTTAAAACCTTCGAAGTATAAATTTTATTGAAATCCTGGAACTTCATCAAACCTCTGACGACTCTATATTTTTTTGAAGTGTTGGAAAAATTATATAAAACGATTAATTTTCCATCATGTTTTATACTGTGATCTGAAATTTTAAAGTATATCATATCTTCAAATTAAAAGAAATTAATGAAACCGTTAAACAGTTAAAAATATAAAAGCATTATCATTTATTATTTCAAGTAGTATATTTTTAAAAATTTCATAGAAAATAAACACCAAATGAAAAACATGAAATTTTTCTACTCTCAAGATGTATATTAAAATATGTATATTAGAAACTAAATTTTTATGACACACTGAAGCAGAATATCTGTTTTATACTGTGATCTAAAATTTTAAAGTATATCGTACTTTTAAATTAAAAGAAAATTATGAAACTGTTAAACAATTAAAAATATAAAAGGATTAGTTTTTATATGCGTATAGTATATCCGTATACTCGTATGAAATATTTTTCATTGAAACAGATGGTTACTAGAGAGTTTTTCCAGAAGCCAATATAGATACGAAAGATATGTTTACTGGAAGTAATGGTTTCAAAAGCAACAAAAACTAAGTATGCTATTACTTTAAAACTTTAAACTAGAAAAAAATCTGAGAATTTTCAAAATATCAATTTTTACCAGTGGTCATTTGTTGTAAAATTAATTTGATCCCAAATTTCATAATGTAAAAGCCAATACTATATATTTTGATTGTATCATTGATTAACAACTAGAGTTTGGCTATTTTACTTGTTAAATATTTTCTCTTTATTACCGAGATTAAGCCATGTACACAAATTTTACTTTTTATTTATCAGCATGGAAAAAGACATTACTCTTTTTAAGTAACATAATTTCTTCAATAATTTCTACAAACCAGGTGCTATAAAATTATTTAATGACATTTAATAAAAGAATAGAAAAAGTATGGTTAGTTTGTTGTAAGTGCTATGGTATACTGCTTTGCAACACGAGGGTTAATGAGATCGGGACTTACTGCTTAAAGCCGTTTTGAACATATACTGGTATTCATACCAGTAGTGGGATTAGAATTCACGGACACTGGTACTGAAGAGTGGTGCCCTACCAATTCGGTTATTTTTTAGAAGAATTACGATTATATCAGTAACATTTGGCGTCGATTCAAAATCTCAAACTTTGATATTCTTTAGTATTAATCACAGGTTTCTCCTTAGCTAACCCTTCAATTTCAACTAATCATCTGTCAAGATAAAAAAAAAATAACACTGTGCTGAAGGGGCTTACTTTGGACGTTTCAAGTTGGGTCGAGCGCTCGTTGTGACGTCACTTTGACGTCAGCTTGATCAGTTGCTCACATAATCTCCGCAAGCTGACGTCAAAATGACGTCACAACGAAGGTTAGAATAGAACCGAACCGCAACGTCCAGAGTAAGGGCCTTAGTTAGAATTTTTTAACTTGAATTAATGCTGGTCTCATCAAAGTCGTTTAACGTTAACCACGATTAATCTGTTTAAACGGAGAATTGCCTCCCACCATTGGTTGGCACTATGGGTTAATCGCGGTCAGCCGTTAAACGACTTTGGTGAGATCGGCCCCTTCTGTAACCTGAAAGACCTAACTCAACCCATCAATTTAAACTAATCATCTACCAAGATTTAAAAACAAAATAACACTATTCTTTAGTTACAATTTTTCAACTTGAATTATTTCTTTTGCTTGAAAGACCTAACTTAACCCATGAATTTTAACAAATCATCCAAGAGTTTAAAACAAATTAACACTGTGCTTTAGTTAGAAATTTTCAACTTGAATTATGTTTTTTTACCTGAAAGACCTAACTCAACCTATCAATTTTCACTAATCATCTGCCAAGATTTAAAAACAAAATAACACTGTGCTTTAGTTAGAATTTTTGAACTTGACTTATTTCTGTTACCTGAAAGACCTAACTCAACCTATCAATTTTAACTAATCATCTGCCAAGATTTAAAAACAAATTAACACTGTGTTTTAGTTAGAATTGTTCAACTTAACTATTTCTTTTACCTGAAAGACCTAACTTAACCCATCAATTTTAACTAATCATCTGCCAAGATTTATAAACAAATTAACACTGTTCTTTAGTTAGAATTTTTCAACTTGAATTATTTCTGTTACCTGAAAGGTTCTCATTGTTTCCGAATTTCATTCATTGAAAATAAATGGAAGTCTGAATAGCTAAAGAATCTTTCTCCCTGCTTTCCTTTATTTCTTTGTCTATTTTTGTGTGTGACTGAATGAGCGAAGAGGAGACTAAAATGAAAATGGTTGTAAATAGATAAGGACGTAAATTAACAGAACATTCTACATAGTTTCTACACTTGAAGTTATGGAGATCAGCCTTTTTCAGAGATTAGCTAGACATTATATGTTTATAAGTTTATACTTTACAGGTAAATTATGTTTATATACAAGGTATAAACTAATTTAGGCGTAGTAGTTCCAGTTTACGCAATACCCATATAAAAAGTATCAAATTTTGATATATATTATGCTTTTATTTAAATATAAATTTAAATAACATCAATATGGCTATTGTAATTAATGCCTGTAATGGGACGGTTTCCTCAAAGTCGTTTAACGGCTAACCACGATTAACCCATGACGCCAACCAATGGTGGGAAGCAATTCTCCATTTAAACAGAGATTAATCATGGTTAGCCGTTAAACGACTTTGGTGAGACTGGCCTATAGTACCATTTAGTGCCGGTCTCACCAAAGTCGTTTAAGAGCTAACCACGATTAACCCATGGTTCCAACCAATGGTGAGACGCAATTCTCCGTTTAAACAGAGATTAATCGCGGTTAGCAGTTAAACGACCTTGGTGAAACCGGCCCTTAATATCGCAAGTTTATCAAATGTTGGATTTTGTTTTCTGTGGTAGTTTTGAAAGGTTTTACTTTACTTTTGTCTATTTTTCTTTTTTCTTATTACAGAAACTTCTGTTCCCAAGCAATGGTTTTTCATTTTACCTTTTATTGCTTTCAGTTTAACTTTCTGCTTTTGGGACAGCAAGTATACTCATGAAATATATAAAAAGATGAGAGAAAACAACAAGAATCATAACAATATGCAGTAAATTAGTCGCTAGAATGTTATATAAACATCGCATACAAATGTACGTAATGATAACATAGCATTAGACTTTCACAGTATATGAAATCAGTATATGAGTACTGATATGAAGGATCTGAAATTTATATTTCACTTTAACTCCTTAATGCACTAGATTTTTTTTTTTGAAAAACTGGTAAAGATGATAGTTTTTTTTTGACAGAAAAAGAATATATAGGTATAGCGTAAATTATTTTTTGCAATTTCAGTTGTGGGAGATGACTAAAGGGTGGGAAAGGGGGTAAAAGTTATTAAAAAATTATATAAAGTGTAAACCATTTGATCATATGTTTATTTTGAACTTTGCCCGTGTAAGACACGGGCAAATGCGTTTAGGGGTTAATCTTAAGGAATTTTATTCAAAATTATGTGATTTCGCTTACAAATTTTGAAACAGGAAGGAGGAAAAATAATTTTGAAACCATTAATTAAGGAATTAACAGATAAAATATTCTTAAGGAAATCCCTATTTTTGATTTGTTTTGAGAACTGTAAAAGGATTTACTGCTAGGAATATTTCAATGCTAGGAAAACACATTTAAAGGAAAGGAACAGAACAGAGCAATGTACTTCCAGTGTTGTAATTCAGTTTCACATATTGGCAAAGAATTGAAATTTACTTCGATTATTTAAAATATTCGATAAGTTATTTATATATATATATATATATATATATATATATATATATATATATATATATATATATTATATTATTATATTATTATTTTATATTATTATTTATATATTATATATATATTTGGACGTGAAATTTTGCAATAGTCATGAATAAACATATTATCAAGACATCATCGGTTTTTTGAATTGTCCTAAGCTTGACATATATATATATATATATATATATATATATATATATATATATATATATATATATATATATATATATATATATATATATATATATATATAATATACACACATACATACATATATGTATATATACATATATATATATATATATATATATATATATATATATATATATATATATATATATATATATATATATATATATATAAACTCACAAAGGATTTGATAGATGTAGAAGATTTATTAAAATGTAATTTAAATATTGCATATAGCGGTACATAACTTCAACAAAGCATTAAACTTTTAGATTATGCTTGAAGAAGTATAAATTATTTATATTTCACCATTATCTAATATAATTTCATTAAAAATTATGAACATTCATTTTCAAATTAAATAAAAGAAAGAGAAAAAAATTAATTACCCAAAATTAAAAACCCAGAACTATTTTATTCATTACGAAATAATATTTTCGATTTGTATGTAGAACTTAATTAAATTCTAAATGACTCCCTGTAAGTTGTTTCACTGCTAGAACTGTTCTAATGCCAAGAAAATACTTTTAAAGGCAAAATACAGCACAAATCAGTGAACTTTCAATGTTTGTATATACTGGTTACGAGTTAAAATTTACTTCATGTATTTTAAATAATCTATAAGTTTCTATACATCTGTATAGATTCTACTTAACTATCCTTTGTGTAGAAGTATTAATTGATGTTTAAAACTAAAGCATGAAAAGTTTCCAATTTCAGAGCAAGTGCATGTTATTAAACTAACATTAATTATAAGTTCAAATTAAATCATCTATATTTGTATTTGTTTTCAATCTTGAGTGGTTTTGATTCTTAATTAAAAGAATGAATTAATTAAAGGAATCTTTGATAAAATGCATAGTAATTAATTAAGAATAGATGGTTACAATGTTAAAGTTTATTTATTTATTTTTAACATTTGTGCATCACTTACAAACTTAATTTCCTTCAACTTTTTGGAGTCTATGGGGACATATGTGTTCCAAACATCTAATAAAAAGGTTTTTAATACTACTAGCTTTTATATTTCCCTCCTAAAATGTCTGATGGGATAAATATGTCCCGTACCTTATCCTAAAAAGAGCTTACCTTATATTCATAAAATAATCATTTCATGATATCAGTATCTACATTTACATAAAATACGACCGAACTATGGCCGAAAGGTTAGGGTGCTGGCCTTCGGAACCGGAGTTCGTGGGTTTGAATCCCATTATGGCATGGATGTTCGTAGCCGTTCGGAATCGGCTTTAAGCAGTAGGTCTCGGTCTCAGTAGCCCTCGTGTTGCAAAAAGTAGACCGTAGCATTTCAAACCAAACCCAAACATAAAATATGCTTTCAGATATAACACGAGTAAAGGGAAAGTTTTTTTGATTCAATGAATTAAAAATAAACACAGAACAATGAAATTGTTAACAGTATGTGAAGATACAGAATATAAATAAAAAGTATTAAACTAAAATTAACACATTTTTATCTATAACCTAACATTTAACATAGAACAATGAAAGTGTTAACAGTATGCGAGGATACAGAATATAAATAAAAAGTATTAAACTAAAATTAACACATTTTTATCTATAACCTAACATTTAACTAATTGTATTTATAAGAAGATAATATTTTTTTTATTCTCCGTTAAATTATTAACAATATAAACAAATTGTATAATTATGAAAATAAACTTAATACGCAATTGAAAAATATATTTAAATATCGATTAATTGGTATTTAAATCGTTTAAATGTGCTATATATTATGTTGTCATCAGAGTTGCACGTCTGTGCAAAAAATTATCTCAATCAGATAACAGAATGTGCGTTAAATTTCGAGTGCGAAGTTTCAATAGGAAAAATATACATTAGTTATATCACATATTTTAAAGTAAAAATGTACTTTAAAAAGCAAACAATAAGCGATATTTACCACCAGGAAAAGTAATAGCAGTTAAGAAATGATATGAAAAGTAAACAGAGAAATTTAATTAAAGTAGAAACATGAAAAATGATA
Source organism: Pardosa pseudoannulata (assembly GCA_032207245.1). NCBI lineage: Eukaryota > Metazoa > Arthropoda > Arachnida > Araneae > Lycosidae > Pardosa > Pardosa pseudoannulata. The sequence goes on from CM063509.1 coordinate 64,752,064, forward strand.
TAGAATTGTAAAAACAGATGATATAAGCAATAAATTAAAGGATTAAAAAAAGAAAATGTACATGATATTTGCATTAAACTTAAGTAACTTAATAACGAAATTTTTAAAAATAAGTGTTTTTTAAAATAAAAAGATCGGGAAGTCTAAATAAGATATTAAGAAACAAAAGCTTATGTTTACCAAAAAATCTAAACAATTTAAATAAAACAAGTAAAGACTTTGAAAAATAAATTTGTCTACTCTTTATTGAAAAGAAATGAATTACTAGAAGTCAGTTAAAGTTTTTGAAGATGAAATTATTGTATTACAGATAAGTAAAATTACTGTACTTGTCAATAGTTTAAATGCATTTTCATACAATGTATTAGAATACTGTTCTTAAAGATTGAAAGTTTTGAGACTTAAAACCCACGTGGCTTAAATTTCATGTCTTTGAAAATAAATCTTAATTTAAAGTTCAATATATCCTAAATCAAAATGATGTAATATTTGCATTTTTTGGTTATTTAAATTATATTAACAATAAATTACTTAAATTAGAGAAAGTTAAGTTAGATGTCTAAATACAATCAAATCAAATATATTATAAGCACCTTACATATATAAATATTGGATGGGCAAATTATCAAATTATCTTTAACGATAACCTGTCTAAAACAACATTTCTTAAGGTCCCAACAATATTGTTATAGACAAATCTTTTTAACGATTTTACCTTTAAAAATAACCTTTCTAGTGAATGCAGAATCGATTTAAATAACCCATATCTTTTAATAAGTATTTGCCTTTTGGTTATTTAAATTAGATTAACAGTAAATTACTTATATTTACTGTTATTACTTAGATTTACTGCGATTAGAGAAAGTTAAGTTAGATGTCTAAATACAATTAAATCAAATATAATATAAGCACCTTACATATATAAACATTGGATGCACAAATTATCAAATTATCTTTAACGATAATCTGTCTAAAACAACATTTCTTAAGGTCCCAAGAATATTGTTATAGATAAGTCTTTTTAACGATTTTAGTTTTAAAAATAACCTCTCTAGTGAAAGCAGAATCGAATGAAACATCTCTAACAATAGAAAACGAATGTAACCTGTTTTCTTTACATTAATTTCCCAAGCCGCTTTCAACATTTGATATGGTCGACTGCGACTGTTGTTAATGAAACAACGGCTTCTACTCGAATGACTGTAGAGCTGTTAATTCTACAGTTATTGAGTTACAGATCTCTATTTTAGGACCCATCCCGCCTTTTTGTTTTTATTTTTACATCTTAACTCACTCCCCTCATATAGTTTAAGAGCTAAATAAAGGTACTTAATCCTAAACTCAGAATTTAATACTGGTGGTAGTTACACAATATTCAGGAGATAAGAACAGTCAAAAGCTGGATGTGAGTCAGTGCTCTGGGAAGTCCCGGCGCTAGAGTAGAGAGAAAATAGTTAAAAGAAAACAATGTCACCTTCATTTAAGTTGGCAAATTTCCGAGGATGAATCACAGCCTGTCTAGCGAGTGTCAAAATCAGCAAAATTTTGCTAGTCGCGTGTTACGTGGGGCCAATTTCATTTCCAGTTTCATTCTTGATTTTGCTAGGGTAATTGTGTTACAATTGGAAAAGCAAATTAACGAATCCCACTTGATTAAAGACAAACAATTGAAAAGGCATGCATTTGTTCCAGGGTTTACATAAATCGAATCCTCTAATGATATTTATAAGTTTTATTTATAGAATCGCCTCCTGTCTGGAGAGTGTAAAATCAACAAAATTGACTAGTCATGTGTTATTTGTTGCCATTTAACTTCTAGATTCATTATTGATTTTGTTAGAACAATTGTGTTCTGGTAGGAAAAAAATTAACCAATCCCACCTAATTAAAGAATAACAATTGTAATGTGTATGTCTAATCCAGGATTTAAATAACCCAAATATCTTAATAATATTTATAGATTATATTTATAGAATCACAGCTTAATTAACGAGTGTCAAAATCAGACAGATTTGCTAGTCACGTGTTACTTGTTGCCAATTTATTTCTAGTTTCATTCTTGATTTTGCTGGAACAATTGTGTTCTTAGTGGAAAAGCAATTAAACTATTCCAACTTGATTATCGACATACGATCGAAAAGACATATACCTGTCCTAGGATTAACATAAACTGAGACCTCTATATTCATTACGTTTATATAATCACAGCTTATATAGCGAGTGTAAAAATAAACAACATTTACTAGTCGGGAGTTTCTTGTTTCGGTTTCATTTCCAGTTTCATTCTTGATTTTGCTGGAAAAATTGTGTTCTTTGTGGAAAAGCAATTAAACCATTCCAACTTGATTATCGACATACAATCGAAAAGACATATGTCTGTACTAGGATTAACATAAACTGAGACCTCTATATTCATTACGTTTATATAATCACAGCTTATATAGCGAGTGTAAAAATAAACAACATTTACTAGTCGGGAGTTTCTTGTTTCGGTTTCATTTCCAGATTCATTCTTGATTTTGTTAGGACAATTGTGTTCTGGTCGGAAAAGAAATTTAACCAATCTCACCTGATTAAAGGCGCACAATTAAAATATTACATGTTTAATCCAGGATTTGCATAAACGAATCTCCTAATAGAATTTACAGATTATATTTATAGAATCACAGCCTAATTAGCGAATGTCAAAATCAGCAAAATTTGTTAGCCACATGTTACTTGTTACTAATTTCATCCCAGCTTCATTCTTGATTTTAATAGGACTATTGTGTTCCAGTTGGAAAAGCAAAGAAAACCAATTCCACTTGATTAAAGACAAACAATTGGAATGGGGCATGTCTGTTCCAGGTTTTACATAAACAAAATCTTCAAATTATATTTATAGAATCACAACCTCTATAGTGAGTGTCAAAAACAGCAAAATTTGCTAGTCGCGTTTTACTTGTTGCCAATTTTAATTCTAGTTTCATTCTTGATTTTGCTAGGACAATTGTGTTCTTAGTGAGAAAACAATTAAACCATTCCCACTTGATTACAGACCTGAAGTTGACATGGCACATGTCTGTTCAAGGATTTACATAAACCGAAACCTCTTATTTATATATTATATTTATAGATCCACAGTCTATATAGCAAGTGTAAAAATAAAATAAATGTTACTTATTACTAATTTAATCTCAGTTTCATTCTTGATGAAACTGGGGATCAACGTTTACTAATCAGGAGTTACTTGTTGCAGTTTCTTTTTTAG
>CM063509.1:64762813-64812813 GCA_032207245.1 Pardosa pseudoannulata
TCATTTCCGTTTAACTACATTGAGCCACAGCAACGCGTGGACTGGCACAACTACTATGTTATATAAAACTGAAATGCGACCTCTTTGACTTCATGTGGATCCACCGCTGACGTATATAATGTTTTGTGGTATATAACAAGATAATAAAATAAAAATATTATTATTAAATTTAATAATTATCTATAAAATTAATATTAAATCATAATATTTTGAATCTCTAAAGGTCTTATCACACGTATGCTTTAGTTAAAGATTTCTTTTACTGGTGAAGAATGTTTAGATTTCTTGCGTAAAACAGAAAAATTTTCAGCCGATTTATTTAAGTTCAGGTTGACTTGTGGGTCTTTAATTGGTTGAAAATTTTTCGCCCTCACTAGAGAAATACGCGTATTCTTCAACGAGAAAATAAATTTTAAACTGAATCTGCTGATTTAACACATCCATACTGACATATGATAAGGCTGTAAGAGATCACTAGTTGTTTTGCTTTGTTTATTTGTATTTTTTTATTAAATTCTATTAAGTTATTCTTTTTATTTTAATTTTTAAAATAACATTGATAGATAGGGATTTTCCAGCTACATTTTTTAAAAAGTTATAAAATGTTTATTTATTTGATAATATCTTTGCTTTAATAAATAAATTTCTTTCTGTTAATTGTTTCTCTATGAAAAGCTTTATAATGAAGTTCAGTTTAAACTAATTCATCAAATAATGAACTTTCGATACACTTTCCCATATTTAACTTAATATGCAGATAAAATATTGTAAGGTTTTGCAATTATATTTTCTATATATTTACTATTTTAATATCTGTACTTATTTTAAAACTAGTAAGAGATCGCTAGATGTTTTTGCTTTGTTTATTTGTGTTTTTTTATTCATTTTTATTAAGATAATCTTTTTATTTTAATTTTTAAAATAACATTTCTGGATAGAGAATTTTCAGCTACATTTTTCAAAACAGTTATAAAATGTTTATTTATTTGACAATTTCTTTCTTTTAATTATTTCTGTATGTAAAATTTTATAATGAAGTTTGGTTTAAACTAATTCCTCAAATAATGAACTTTTGATACACTTTCCCATATCTTTTAACTTAATTTGAAGTTAAAATATTGTAAGGTTTTGCAATTATATTTTCTATATATTTACTATTTTAATACCTGTAATTATTTCAAAACAAGTAAAGTTCATTGAGTATCAATTACCATTTAAATATTTTACCTTTATATCCACACACACACATGTATATATACATATGTGTGTGTGTGTGTGTGTATAAAAGAAAACTATGCATTAAATTTGTTCACAAATGAATAAAGAAGAAATATAATCAATTTTAAAATTTTTGTATCATTCTCAAGTAGTAGTTTTGCCCTATCAAATGACAATTAGGAAACTGTAGCCTTATAAAAAATTTACATTTAAAGAAATACAAATTCTTTTTGTATGCAGGGTTTTGAGATAAAAATTCAAATATTAATCTTGAGAGATTTGTTAGGAGTGGGTACAAAAGTAATAAACGGGGAACATTTTGAAGCAAAGGTAATCGAGAGAATTTAAACTGATAAAACAATTGTAATATTTTGGAAGTTTTCAAAGACCACGTTACAAGTTTAAAAAAATTAAGGTTATCTGATTGAAATATAAGTCATAGATAAAAGGTTATATTTCATTTTTTGTTAGGGGGAACCAAAAAAGCTTTATTAAATATCGAAGATTTTGATTCTGTTAAAGGTACATTGTTACCCCCAAAGAATCTCTTTCAGTTCCGAGGCACTTTTCACGAAATAAGAAGGTCTTATACTCACCGGGTCCCCATGGACTAGCCGAGAGTTCAAACTCTCAAAATTGAGTATCCTTTGCGAATTTTTATATTCTCTTTTCCTGCTGGGGGGCTTTCACAACACACAAAACAACATCTCGATAGGCACCAACTACGGCTGATCCATGCAAATCAAAAAGAAACACCAGTAGAGCACACTTTAGACAAAGCTGTTCCTCGCTTGAGACACCACTGTACTGACGCAGAGCAAAAAAATATCGTTAATTCACCAAGTCTCCTCAAATATTTTTTATAATTCAATTTATATTTTTTTTTTTTTATTTAAATATGATTTATTTTAATTTGTTTCATTTTACTATTTTTTTTCCACATAAAATTTCAATAAATGAAAAAAATAGAAGGATCCTCATTTTTTTTTTTCCCCTTTATAATTCGAGTTTTAATTCAAACATGTCAAAATTTTGAGCGATCCTTTATTTATAATCAATGCCATAATACTCGATTCACCTGGCTGAATGATTCAATCGATATCTTTATGCATACACAAATACTTAATTCACCAAGCAAAAAATATTAATCACCATAATTCAACACACCTAAGCAGCGCGCAGACAACAACAAAGGTCATCAATTTTTAACAGGTTCAACCTAATATAGTCGTTACCGGTAGATGGCGTTGGTTTACACCCTCTTCAGTTTTATTTTTTTCCCTTCAGGTTTCGCGTGCTTCTGCTTTCGGTTTGGCGCTGGGGGAGATGAATGTGCCTTGACTTTCACAGGTCGTCCTGTTTCATAAACTCTGACACACTGTGATGAGGGGGGGGGGATGCACGCGACACTCTTGGAGGTAGAAGAAAAAATCCAGGGAACTCATTTCTTGCATGAATCAAGACTTTTAATGCCCAAATTACGTAAAAAATTGGACTAAATTTACATTATTAAACATGGAGGCGTCAAACATTTTTTTCCCTTAGAATTTTTTTTAAATCGTTTCTAATTTGGCAGCTTCTAAACCTTTGGAGGTTCTCATATTTTTGACAGATTTTTGCATGAATCAAGCGTTTGGATACCTGATTTACGTATAAAAGGGACTAAATTTACGTTATAAACCCTTGAGAAGTCAAATTTTCGTTTCTCAGATACACTTCTCTTTTATTCTCCTCTACATTTTAGCAGCATATCAATCTCTAGAAATTTTCATTGTCAGATTTTTACACGAGTCAAGAATTCGGGTACATGGAATAAGCAGGAAATTTTTTTGGTTTGGAGCTCTACGGTCTACTGTTTTGCACACGAGGGCTAATGAGACCGGGACCTACTGATTAGAGCCGATTCCGAACGGCTACGAACATCCATGGCAAAGTGGGATTCGAACCCACGAACTTCAGTACCGACGATCAGCGCCCTAACCAATCGGCCAGCGTTCGGCTCAAAAAAGTTGATTTAAACTTACATTAAGGCATCAAGGTGTCAAAATGTTTCTTCCTTGGCCTTTTTCTTTTTAGCTTCTTTTTTTGACAGTACCATGAAGGAATTATTTTTTCCATAAGCTAAAGAATCATTTTAACCCTTAATTTGGCTATGTCCGTTACAACGAACAATCAAATAAATAAAATCTTTATAATAAATATATATTTTTATCGATAATATAAAATATATTAAATATATTATATATTATTATTATTATTTAAATTATTATTATTGTTGTTATTATTATTTATTTAAATATATTTTTAATCGATATTTAAAAAAAACATCTTGTCAAATTAAGGGTTAAGTGTAATATTTAACAAATTTTCATATAATAAGAGATCTACATAAAGTTTGTGTGAACTGAGTATTTGGGTAAATATTAGGATCTATTGGGAAATGAAGAACATTTAATTCAGTTTCTTTAAGTTTCATGTGGCCTTAAAAGTAGTTTAAGAAAATTATTATTAGCCGGAATATTCTTAATGGACATTGAATTTGGCTTGAAAACAACTGAATTTGGCTAGATATTTTGAATGCCTAATCATCATAAAAAATTATAAAAATAGCTTCAAAAATTCTTAATTCTACATGTAAGAATTGTGATCTTTTCGAAATTACAAAAATAAGTACACATTGTTTGGTTAATCTCGTGACCAAACAATGTGTACGTATCCCAATCAATTCGTACGATCCCAATCAATGTGTACTTACGTAGATGCCATATGGATCTCGTGATCCATATGCCTTTGTCCATTATGAATATTATTGTCTTTGTCGGCAACAGAATAATATCTATTTAGAGTTCTTCCTGAAAAGTAAACTCTTCCAATCCTTGAAGAGCTGAAATTACTACCGGATATGTGAATGCATGTTCTGGAGAGATCTCTTCTTCAAGGAAATCATTACAAATTTTATAAGCCTTGGTACTGCAGTAATTAATTTTCATGCCACCAAATTTTTCAAGTCTAAACCGCTAACTTGAAAGAAGACAGGCGGTTAAAACGATTGATCACTACAGGATTGAAAATCATAAGATATTCGTAAGACCGATTGAAAATATATGGAAAAATAATGCAAGTCAGAGATTTCACTCAGGGGAAAATTCATTTATCGTGCTATCTGAATTGAGATTAAGTTTGCATCCCGAACGTGGGAATTGAAATTCTAAAACATAATTTACCCTCTTATTTGGATAATTTTCAATATATTACATATATGTGTCTTATTATGACGCGAAATATATATAAATTAAAAATACCAAATGAATTTTTCTGACGTTCACATGGTAGAATGTTCAGTAGTGAAATCGATTACTTTTTCACACAGGGGAAAATTCATTTATCGTGCTATCTGAATTGAGATTCCATTTGCATCACGAAAGTGGGTACTGAGATTGGAAAGCATAATTTAGCCTCCTATTTGGATAATTTTAAATATATTACATACATGTGTCTTATTATAACGGGAAATACATTTTAAATTAAAAATACCAAATAAATTTTTCTGACGTTTACAAGGTAGAATGTTTAGTGGTGAAATCGATTGCTTTTTCACTCAGGGGAAAATTCATTTATCGTGCTATCTGAATTCAGATTACGTTTGCATCACGAACGTGGGAATTGAAATTCGTAAACATAATTTAGCCTCTTATTTGGATAATTTTAACTATATTACATATATATATCTTATTATAAAGTGAAATATATTTTAAATCAAAAATACCAAATGAATTTTTCTGACGTTTACATGGTAGAATGTTCAGTAGTGAAATCGATTGCTTTTTCACTCAGGAGGAAATTCATTTATCGTGCTGTCTGAATTAGATTACGTTTGCATCACGAACGTGGAAATTGAAATTCTAAAACATAATTTAGACTCTTATTTGGATAATTTTAAATATATTACATATATGTGTCTTATTATAACATGAAATATATTTTAAATTAAAAATACCAAATGAATTATTCTGACGTTTACATGGTAGAATGTTCAGTAGTGAAATCGATTGCTTTTTCACTCAGGAGGAAATTCATTTATCGTGCTGTCTGAATTAGATTACGTTTGCATCACGAACGTGTGAATTGAAATTCGAAAACATAATTTACCCTCTTATTTGGATAATTTTAAATATATTACATACATGTGTCTTATTATAACAAGAAATATATTTTAAATTAAAAATACCAGATGAATTTTTCTGACGTTCACATGGTAGAATGTTCAGTAGCGAAATCGATTGCTTTAATTTCATTCTAAACGCTTTGGAGGCTTTTGACCTTTGAAAAAAATCTATTGTTTACCCTGTTCCCCCTTTTGTTTCCGAATTTCTCAGCCTGGTTCACGCCATTGTTTTCTTCGGAGGCAATATGCCAGGCACGATCGCAAAATATATGCAGTGCATTCCAGTATTGCACCGATGACAGCTATTATCTGTCAAAAAGATTCCCCGAAACGGGCTAAAAATAAAACGTGTATTGTGTACTATTTATTGAATGTTTCATTCTAATTTAAGCTCATTGGTTCTTTACCAGTACTAGAATATCTCGTTTAGTGCAGCTTCACTTAATGCTGATTTCCGCTAGCTATAGTAATACCATCGGTAGCGTGAGTAATAAATTTCATTTAGTGTGGACTATTGTTGTACTCTATTGCATGATTCATCAGAATTAAGCCCATCCGCTAGCTATAGTATCCGTTGGCCATCCGCTAGCTATTGTAATACCATCGTTAGCGTGAGTAATAAATTTCATTTAGTGTGGACTATTGTTGTACTCTATTGCATGATTCATCAGAATTAAGCCCATCCGCTAGCTATAGTAATACCATCGGTAGCGTGAGTAATAAATTTCATTTAGTGTGGACTATTGTTGTACTCTATTTTCATGATTCATCAGAATTAAGCCCATCCGCTAGCTATAGTATCCGCTAGCCATCCGCTAGCTATTGTAAAACCATCGGTAGCGTGAGTAATAAATTTCATTTAGTGTTGATTATTGTTGTACTCTATTGTATGATTCATCAGAATTAAGCCCCATAAGCTCATTAGCAGCACTTAAAACGGCTTCACTCAATGCTGATCTTACTATAGTAATCCTATTAGCTATGTAAATAATGAATGTTCATTTAGTGCTGAATGCTCAATAAAGGTGCCTGAGTGCTAGCCAATGGATTCTTCTGTCAACAAATGAGGTTAATTATTCTGCTGTTGATAGGTTTGTATTGGAAGGTTTTTTTCAACACGTTGACTGCCAACTACGAGATAACTCGTAGATTGCGTCTTTTCTAGGACGCCAACGAGTTATCTCGTACTGTGTTTACTTGCCATTTTTGTGCAGCTACGAATAAACTAGTAGTGTATCAGTGCTAATATCGATAGATAGCTTTCTGGGAAAAGTACAAAAAATCAGTGTCCTTGGAAAATGAATAATTCAAGAAGTTGTTGAATTTATTGAGATTACGTTTGCATCTCGAAAGTAGGAATTGAAATTCGTAAACATAATTTAGCCTTTTATTTGGATAATTTTCAATATGTTACATATATGTGTGTTATTATAACGTGGAATATATTTTAAATTAAAAATACCAAATGAATTTTTCTGACGTTCACATGGTAGAATGTTCAGTAGTGAAATCAATTGCTTTTTCACTCAGGGGAAAATTCATTTATCGTGCTACCTGAATTGAGATTACGTTTGCATCACGAAAGTGGGAACTGAAATTCGTAAATATAATTTAGCCTCTTATTTGGATAATTTTCAATATATTACATACATGTGTCTTATTATAACGGGAAATGTATTTTAAATTAAAAATATCAAATGAATTGTTCTGACGTTTATACAGTAGAATGTTCAGTAGCGAAATCGATTGCTTTAATTTCATTCTAAACGCTTGGGAGGCTTTTGACCTTTGAAAAAAATCTATTGTTTACTTTGTTCCCTTTCTGTTTCCGAATTTCTTAGCTTGGTTCACGCCATTGTTTTCTTCGGAGGCAATATGCCAGGCACGATCGCAAAATATATGCAGTGCATTCCAGTATTGCACCGATGACAGCTATTATCTGTCAAAAAGATTCCCCGAAACGGACTAAAAATAAAACGTGTATTGTGTACTATTTATTGAATGTTTCATTCTAATTTAAGCCCATTGGTTTTTTACCAGTACTAGAATATCTCGTTTAGTGCAGCTTCACTTAATGCTGATTTCCGCTAGCTATAGTAATATCATCGGTAGCGTGAGTAATAATTTTCATCTAGTGTGGACTATTGTTGTACTCTATTGCATGATTCATCAGAATTAAGCCCATCCGCTAGCTATAGTAATACCATCGGTAGCATGAATAATAAATTTCATTTAGTGTGGACTATTGTTGTACTCTATTTATTGTATGATTCATCAGAATTAAGTCCATAAGTTCATTAGCAACACTTAGCACGGCTTCACTCAATGCTGATCTTACTATAGTAATCCTATTAGCTATGTAAATAATGAATTTTCATTTAGTACAGATTGATTCACTATTATACATTATGAGAAATTTTAAGCCTGAATGCTCAATAAAGGTGCCTGAGTACTTAGCCAATGGATTCTTCTAGCTCCCTGTCAAGAAATGAGGTTAATTATTCTGCTGTTGATAGGTTTGTATTGGAAGGTTTTTTTCAACACGTTGACTGCCAACTACGAGATAACTCGTAGATTGCGTCTTTTCTAGGACGCCAACGAGTTATCTCGTACTGTGTTTACTTCCCATTTTTGTGCAGCTACGAATAAACTAGTAGTGTATCAATGCTAATATCGATAGATAGCTTTCTGGGAAAAGAACAAAAAATCAATGTCCTTGGAAAATGAATAATTTAAGAAGTTGTTGAATTTATGTCCACAAATTAGAGTTTTTAATAATATAATGTATAGGTTTTACAAAGAGCCTCGGGTTACGCAAGTTATTCGTAGTAATAGACTGAGATGGCTTGGACATATCTGGAGAACCCCTGATAACAACCCTACTAAACTGTATACTTTTAAAAACCCTGAGGGATCCCGTACCCGAGGACGACCACCTACAAGGTGGCTAGACGATGTTGAAATTGACCTCAAATCCTTGAAGATTAAGAACTGGAAAAGAGTTGCTCTAGACCGTTTGAGTTGGAGGAAAAGTGATGTCAAGGCAGCTAGGACCTATAATAGGTTGTTATGTTCATGAAGAGGAAGAAGAATATAATGTGATTAAATCAAATTTTCATTTTAGGTCAGATTTCTGAAACTTGCCGTGGCATTCAACGTGTTAAACATTTGTACCTCGTGACACAGTTGAAAATTCTCCAGGGTAATACGTTTTTACCTCATAAAAAAGGTTCAATAGATTTATGCATTAAAATTTGTCCCCGTTTGCAGCCATAAAAAGGAATTAGTAAATATTCTAGCAAATTAAGCTACAATTTTTTCCATTTTAAACTCTGCAACTTACCAGGGTAGATCAAGACGTAGACCCTGTCCTGATCAGGGTAGATCAGTACAGAGTAGATGCTAACAGGAAAGCGAGGCAAATACTAAGGTTGATTCTCAAATATGATATTTTTATGTACTTAATATATTCTGTAATGCGTAATATAGGAAAGTATTGTATTTGTCCAAAAATTTGATCTTGTGATTTTGACTGGTCTCTGCGTTTTGGATTTTCCTGAATCTTAAAATGCCATTTTGGAATCGTGTGTCTCTCTATGTGTTTGTATGTGAACATAACTCGAGTACGTTTTCATTTAGAGAACAGAGTATCATAAATAAGTAAATAAGACCGTAGACACATTCCTCAGAATGGATTTATTCCGGCGGTGACAAGGGTGAATTAAATGAATATGGCGCGGTAACACAACACCCAGCCGTTGCTCTGGTGAAAAATGCCGTACTGTGGCGCAGCCAAATCTCACAATGCCCTCCAGTTTAAATTAAGACGCAGACGTTAATGTAGCCCAAATTAAAATTTTAAATAATTCACAACCTGTGTGACTACCGGATTATAAATATATATACAATGTGCAAAACAAAATATAAAAGCAAAAAGATTCCAGCTGTCTTTTTTCATCAGGCCGAAGCTGAAAGAAAAGCTCTTTGTAGAGCCTCGAGCACCGCGAGACCTTCAAAGCTGCAATTTCACTTAAGTGAAAGGTCTCTTTTAGTTTTGAAACAATGACTGGCAGCGGTAGTATGTTGTTGGTGATTAAGAAGACGTATTGACCAGACGAAATCCGTTTTTTGGATATCATTAAGACGGTTACAATGAAGTGAAGTGAATGAAGGTTTAATGTTGTTACTGGATGCTCATCTATATTTGTTTTAATCAGGTCTAATGTTTACAGAATTAGGAGGGCGGGAAAGAGAAAATAACAGATGGATAAGAATAGAGGAATACTCCAGGTTTGAAATTCATCACTGAAATATGAGATTATAGCTTTCTCTTCATCCTACCACTGAACATGTAAAAATATGTATGGAAGGTTGGTATATATTATATTCTGTACCATTAAATCTATAGATATTATCTCTATACATAAAACAGTGTCCGTTTGTTTATATAAACACATACAGTTTGACGTAGTTTCCAAACTTTATGATATCGTGAAATAATCATGCCGAGATTATAAAATTTATTCCTCCCTATCTATCGGGTTGAATGATAATCTGTGCTAGTAAAATTCGAGTGTAACAACACATTTTTAAAGATTTTTCAAAAATTAATCCAAATTTGATTTAGCATTTGATATTGTCACAATTTCTTTAAGTGATCGAACGGTTCTATAACATAAAATAATGAACATAAAGTTTTCGTATATCTTATGTAGTTTAATCCTATATGATAGGGATAATAAATTGAATTCTTTAAAATGACTTAATATCCAACTAATTCATTTTGATCGGTTCATGGTGTTCCATTATAAATGTTCCATACACTAAAAAAAGGAAGCGTAAATTGGGTATGTAATGAAAAATTTCAAACAAAAATCTATTTGAAATGCATTTTTACAGTAAAGACATTACATGCATGCATATACATAACATGCTGAAAATTGACTCATATAGTATAGAACGTCGTGGAATTTAGCCTCATTATGCTGTGGTTTTCGGGCAATACTGTGCAGATACATATTTGTAACTAGGATTGTCTGTTGTTAATAAACTATCATATTTGTAGATAATCTGCAGTATACGAGTTTATTTAATATTTTTTATAGATTTATCTATAGCAGTGGATTTAAACCTTTATTAGGAAAATTTTACTACCCAGACCGAAGGCTGGGTACAAAGCAGCTAGTTTATATGTAAGATATACAAACTAATACATAGATATATACGGTTTGTAAATAATAGTGATTAAACAAAATGATGAATTGCATGTCAAACACATTGTATGCGGGTAACACACATTTGTTTCTCTTAGACTGTCAATGGAGTCAATGATTAGACTGTCAAATCAGACTGTCAATGTCACGTAAAAGTACGTATTTAGTAGATTTTTCCCAGAGCGCGAATGACATATAAATACAATGTACTATAACGCCCTCTGCATGCGTAAGTCCGCAATGAAATAGACTGGCATGCGATGTGTTAAACACTCAAAACTATGCTTATAGCATGATTCACCAAAGTTACCATCCCTATTCTGACTTTTATACTTCCAAGTAATATCTTTATTGATAACAACAAGGCAAGAAAATACATAGATCACTAAAAAATGCTTCTCATTTGTTTATTATTTGAAGAACGAAAGATAAGCATATTGCATGTTTTAATATAGCATTTAAAGAGACATAAAAATAAAAGAATATAATTTAGCATATTTACGTTATTCAGTTTCTACCTGTGTATAGGTAGGTTGCGTTTTTAATCATGTTGAGATTATGATCTCATTTCATTGCATCGGGGAGGTTTGTTTTGAAGAGCATACAACGGAGATGTTAATGTACATACAGTGATTCTTTTTTATCGGAGGCCCTAATCCTTCGTCCAGATAACGTCGTGGATATTGTTAACCATTTTATTATGGGAGCTTCATATAGGGGACCAACAATACTTCCTAGGACAACATATAAAAAGTGCGTCCTCTCAATTTAGAAGAAAGGGCTAATTAGAAGACGCCTAGGCTTGGCCTGAAACCTCCAGAAGTATCGTTTGAGAACTTGGAGGACATTACGGCCACGAACCTACAAGCCCCAATCGTCATAAATAAACAATTGTGGGTCTTTGTCCAGCTCGAGCAACGAACCCGCAACAAGATTGCTGTTTTTATCGACTGAGCTACCAGGCTCACAAACAGCGATTTTAAATTGCACAAAACTGGCATTTTTTAAAATTCTCAAGGCCAACTTGCGGGTAGATGAATTGAATTTGTATTAGCATTTATGGCATTTGTAACATCAGCAATCTTTTCAAAGCTTAGGACTTTTGAGACAAAGAAGCATGATTTTAGGACAGCTTAGAGCTGTATGTAATCATAAAAGCCACAACCTTATAAAAAAATCCTTTTGAAGTCCAACGACTAAAATTATGTAAAAACAACAAAAATGTTTTCCCAAAGGGGTAAGTATAATATCATGACTGTAACTCAGTTTTATCTCAATTTTCGTGATTATTTCATGGTGTCCTCTAATATCCCTAATACATAACTATCAGTACATTCCCACGAGTGCATAATCGTAACCACTAAAAAAATATACTAACTCTGTGACAAGATAGTAAAGAAGATTCGAATATAGTACGCATGCATTTGATTGTTTGGATCTACAATTGGGAGAAAAGTATTGAGATGAAACCTATTTATTTTATATTTGGCAGGTGAAGAACTAAAAGCTGATCATGATCTTTCTGACAATGATTTATTCATTGTATCATATGTAGCTGCAAATTTACACTATGCTTAGAATCTATGGCTTGCATATTTTAATAGGAATCCCCATATAATAAATATGATCGGTTGAAAATAGAAATTCAAATTAGTTAGTATTATAGTATTGTAGTATAGTATTAGTCAGTATTATTAGTTAGTATTTATTAGTTAGTATCTGGGAATTGTCTTGCACAGGAAAGTTATGTTTTTTTTATCAGTCTCTGAAACTAACATAGTGATAATAGAATAGGAATTGCGACTGGACAGAACTGTTAAGCAGGTGAAATATATTTCCACAAATAATACGTACAACTTCATAATGCTATAAACTGTGCGAGAAATTTGAATAGAGCTGGTGACCATGAATCCTCCATGTCCTTATAAAGTACGCCCAAAAGAATGTAATAAATTTGATCATGTAAGAGCTTATTTCCGTCTTTAACTCCTAAAAATGACACATTGATCCAGAAGGGAAACCCTATCCGTTGTTCCCCTTTTATGCGACCTCAATTATATAAGCATCATTAAGGAGTTAATCTTTGTTCATGTAAGACACAGTTGCTACTTGTTTTGATCCCCACTGTTCCCAAGATTCACAATGAAAGCAAACTGCTGACTTTGCGGACTTGAACAAGTAAACAGATGTACTGCACTTGATACCAGTTACGAGCAATGAATAACCCGTGCCTTGAAGGTTATTCATTCAGAACTCCTATTTACAGATTAATTATTGTTAGCTAACAAGTCGCACAAAGAATGGGGGATAAAGTGTAAACTAGGTATTTATACAATAAAGACTGATTCAATAGGATTGGTTGGGTTTGAAGCTCTCTCTACGGCAAGGATATCAAACTCATAGCCCTCGAGCCACATTTAGCTTAAAACATATATTTTTGCAGCTCGCCTAATGTAACGATATGTAGCAAAAGTGTTAATATAATGTTCATAAATGAACTTTAAAATTTCCTACGACGTTGTTTGCTATTTTTTATAAGTTTATTACACCTGTCCGGAAAGACTTGCTAAGTATATGCTGTTATTTTCATGCAGTTCAAGGGAAATTCGTTAACTTTTGACACGATTTCTCCTGAAGGGGGTTTTGGGAGCGCTACGGTCTACTTTTTGCAACACGAGGGCTAATGAGACCGGGACCTACTACTTAAAGCCGATTCCGAAAGGCTACGAACATCCATGCCATAGTGGGATTCGAACCCACGAACTCCGGTTCCGAAGGCCAGCACCCTAACCATTCAGCCATCGTTCGGCTTCCTCCTGAAGTATAAAGGATGTTGTTGGTGAAGCGATGCAGATTTACAGGTAGAAAACACTTTATTTTGTCAAATTGCTTCCTTATATGAATTTTTAACTTAAATTTTTTATATTGCATATTCTGCTGTCAAAAAAATATACACTTCTATAAAAATTGAATTTTTTAATTTTTGTAGCCCACAAAAATTTGACTTTGACTCATAATCGTCTTTGACATGCTTGCTTTACTTGTATTGCTATACAAGATAATCATGAGGGTCAAAAACACAAAATTAATGAAAAGTTTTTTTAATTTAATTTTATTATATATTGCATTTCTAACTGAAAAGCATTAATAAAAGCAGCCTATTTTTGATACAATATCAAATAAAAACTTCTGCTCTATTTAAAAAAAATTACAACATCATTAATATGGGTATAAGTTTATAAAAATTATACAGTTTTTTTATATGAAGCAAGATATTAAAAAATAAAATAAATACACCAAACAAAAAATAGATATCCACTTAAGTGTTACCTAACTTTCGAAATTTGTAACTTAGACACTTAATTTTATATCTAACAGAAGCCAATAATCATTTTCATTCTGTGAACTACAATAAAAGTAATTAGAACAATATATTTTATTTTATAGCAGAATAAGGGCTAGTGGAGGTAAATAGAAGGCTATTTGCCGCTGGCTATTATCCTGGTGAGTGAACGTGTCCCCACTTTCGAATTTTTTCGTTGAAGGATTTATTTTTTCGTTCATTTTATTAAAAACATTTCATTTGTTAAGTAACGGTCAAGCAATATTTTTAATAAGTCAGTACTTTTTTGTAAAGGAAAATTAGTTGGTATTTCCAGGCAGTTTCAAAGGACTGCAACAGGTTTGATTTTGGTTTGGAGTGCTACGCTCTACTTTCTGCAACACGAGGGCTAATGAGACCGGGACCTACAGCTTAAAGCCGATTCCGAACTGCTACGAACATCCATACCACAATGGGATTCGAATCCACGAACTCCGGTACCGAAGGCCAGCACCCTAACCAATCGGCTATCGGACTGCAACAGGAGATAATCTCCCTCTTCCTCTTTTTAAATAACCATGACTCTTCATTTTGTCCTTTGTGTCAAATTTTTCTAAATCCGTTTTAGCACCGATGCATTTTTTGGTTGTGTGTGGAATGGATTATAAATGTTTGTACCCTTTAAGAGGCTGTAAATTATATAAATAGCTATTGTTTTCAATATTATTGATGCAATGTCTTTAAGACCCTAAACTTTTTATTTATTTTCTATTAGGGATTTTCATTTTTACAGATCTCGAGTTCAAAGAGTTAGTTTTCATTGATTCGGAAATGTACAAAGATTTAAAAAATGTAAAAATAAAAAAATCGAATTTTTGAATGTTTAACATGTTGACTGCCATGGGGGCACCGGTAACATTTCGACGCAGCAAATAATAAAAGTACATATTTATAGTAAATATGGATATTGATAAATTTTTCAATAATACCATTGTTATTACAATGGTTTGAAGAAATTAATGCAATATAGACCATACAAAAATAATTTTATTAATACATGCAAAATATACATTTTATCAGTGCATATTGCGATGAGTCAGATTGAAACATTCAAGGCAAAGAAAAGATGAATCAAAGCAATCGGAACAATATGTCACCACTTTTTTAGTCAAATTCTTTGCTCTAGTTCTTTCTAGCTTCTTTGAATGCTAAAGAATGAGAGTAATCACTTAGTAATCGAAGCACGATTGTTTGATATAAAGGACAATCGTAACAACTGCTTACCTCGCCGTGGGAGTCACCGGTGATCCCACTCCCCACGAAAACTGCTTCAAGCTTTGATTCTATAACTCATTTTAGCTGCTGCAAATATTTCAGCATATGCATAGCATAATGAAAAGTTCGCGCCTGCGCCTTTGGCAAACCATCGAAAATGCGCCTGGCAATCAACGTGTTAAAGAAAAATCTGTCCCTTTAAAGCCGATTTCGAACATCTACGGGTATCCATGTCAGCAGTAGGATTCGAATACACGAACTTTAACACCGACAAGCAGCTTCCTACCAATTCGGCCACCATTCAGAAGAATTATGATTATATCTGAATACATTTACTCAACATAATATTACCTGGAGAATACTCAAACTCTCCAGCTTTGATATTCTTCAGTATTAATCATTTTTCTCTTAACACACCTCATCAATGTCAATTATCAATCAATTATCTTCAATTATCTTTTGTAAAAATTAATTTTTTTTGTATCTTTTGCTCTTAAATTATCTTTTGTAAAGCCGATTTTGAATATCTACAGGTTGCAGTGGAATTCGAAACCACGAACTCTAATACCGAAGAGCAGTTCCCTAACAATTCGGCCATCGTTCAGAAGAATTATGATTATATCTGAATACATTTACCCAAAATAATATTAGTTGGCGAATATTCAAAATCTCCAGCTTTGGTATTCTCCAGTACTAACCACTTATCTCTTAACTCACATCAATTTCAATTATCAATCAATTATACTAATTATCTTTTGTAAAAAAGAATTATATTTTGTATCTTTTGTTCTTCAATTATCTTTTGTAAAGCCGATTTTGAACATCTACAGGTATCCATACCAGCAGTCCATGGACGGTATTAGAGTTCGAATCCACGAACTCAATACAGAAGAGCAGCTCCCTACCAATTCGGCCATCGTTCAAAAGAATTATCATTACATCTATAACACCTGGAAAATATTCAAAATCTCCAGGTATGATATTCTCCAGTACTAATCACGTTTTTTCTAACTCACTTCATCAATTTCAATCATCAATTCATTATCTTCAATTATCTTTGGTAAAAAAAATTTGAATTTTTGAATGCTTAGAGAAGAATCTGTCCCTTTAAAGCCGATTTTGAACATCTATGAGTATCCTTGTCAGCAATGGGATTCGAATTCACGAACTCTAATACCAAAGAGCAGCTCCCTACCAATTCGGCGTCGTCCGCTGGCCGATTGGTTAGGGCGCTGATCGTCGGTACCGGAGTTCGTGGGTTCGAATCCCACTATGGCATGGATGTTCGTAGCCGTTCGGAATCGGCTTTAAGCAGTAGGTCCCGGTCTCATTAGCCCTCGTGTGCAAAACAGTAGACCGTAGTGCTTCAAACCAAACCAAACCAAACCAAACTACCAATTCGTGATTCACTGAGAAGAATTATAGTTATATCTGTAACACCGGGAATATATTCAAAATCTCCAGCTTTGATATTCTTCAGTACTAATCACTTTTCATCTAACTCACCTAATAAATTTCAATTATCAATCAACTAGCATATAGCCCATCATATGACGGGATCAGTAAAATTTTCGATTTCCCAGAATTGTAAAGTACCCTATGAGGCAGGTAAAAAAATGATTTTTTTTGACTGACAATTATCTGGTACACGCTCAATAATTTATCTTCATACTCCTCTAAAGTCTCCCGATACTGTGAATGCAGTTTAAAATTACATTGAATTCATTTAGTAAAACCGTGTGGTTATGTATAATAAACAAACACACAAAAGAACAAACTTCTTAATTTTCAAAGATATATAGATATTTATTAGTCCGTAAAATATATTCCTAGACTTATATGAAAAAATTTATTGTTAATACCGGCGATAAAATTTTCATTGCAACAAAAAATAATCGATGATTCAATTTAAAATTATCACATATGTGCCTAATCTGTTATTTAAGCCAAATACAAAAGAAAATTATTTACATAAAATCTAAGTTCAGTGATAAAAGGTATTAATAATAATGTAGACGATATTTAAATAATTTAAAATATGAAATGATTAAATGAGATGGTTAAAGGAATGACGTCATAATAGTAGAAAAATTGTTATTTTTACCTACTTATTAAGTGATAAATTGAATCGCCTGCTCTTAACCGGGGAAATAGGGCTTGAAATAATGGCATTAAACGCTCGAAAAGGGGGGAAGGGGTGGATTTCGAACGTTTTAAAGACGACAGTATTTTTCGCTGTGATATGAAGCATGTTTATACAAAGTAATTTTAGAATCGGATCAATAGTTTAGGAGAAGATAAACTTTATTCGTTTTGAATATATGCGTCTATCCATTCCAGGTTCAACCGCTTCATAAATTCGAGAACAGACAGATAATTTAGGCTATTATAATAGAGGGGATTATCTTCACTTATCTTTTGTAAAAAATTCGAATTTTTGAACGTTTAGAAAAGAATCCTTCCCTTTATAGCCGATTTTGAAAATCTACGGGTATCCATACTAACAGTGGAATTCGAATCCACGAACTCGAATACCGAAGAGCAGCTTCCTACCAATTCGGCCATCGTTCAGAAGAATTATGATTATATCTGTAGCACCTGGCGAATATTCAAAATCTCCAGGTATGATATTCTCCAGTACTAATCACTTTTCTCTTAACTCACCTCATCAATTTCAACTAATGATCTGCCAAGATTAGAAACAAAAGAACACTGTGTTTCGGTGAGAATTTTTCCACTTGAATTATTTTCGTTACTCGAGAAATTCTTGTTGTTTTCGAATTCCATTCCATGGAAACAAACAGAAGTCTGAACAGCTAAAAACATTTTTTCCCTCTCTCCTTTTATTTATTTGTCTATTTTTGTGTGTGACTGAATGAGCGAAAAGGAGACTAAAATGAAAATGGTTGTAAATAAATGAGGACGTAAATTAACAGAGCATTCTACACACTTTGCTTAAAGTTATAAAGATCAGAGATTAACTAGATACTTTATGTTTATATATAAATTTATACCCTACACATAAATTATGTTTATATATAAGGTAAAAACTATTTTATGCCTAGTAGTTCCAATTTAAGCAATACCCGTGTAAAAAGTAGCAAATTGTCAGACATATTGTGCTTTTATTTAACCCTCCGAGTGGAACACATCTCGGAAAAAATTCTCCAAAAAATACGCTAAAGGTTTACTGTGTCAGTGGCCAAAGAGTTCTATGATTTTTCCTTCACCCTTTGTTGACTAGAATGGAATATGGAAGACCCACCGTCGTTATTGTCCCTTTACTTCCGGTTATATATAGATATATATAAATAGATATTATAGATTGATAATTTTTAATACACATAAAGCTTGTCAAGTCTCGAATATTATCACATAAGAAATATTGGATTCTAAAAGTACAAATAAAAATATTCTTTGAGAGACTTATTTATATTTTTTTACGAAAGTCATCCAAGATATTTCAGGGGTGCAATTAGTTAATTGCATCTGTTACCGCAAACGAAATACTTCGAAATAGAGATTTACAAAGCCATAAAAAGCTGTCAGTGTCTTTGTGCCTCAGGGTAGGGTTGCATCCCTCAAGAAATGTCAGTGAAAGAGGGGTGCAGTTCCTGAACAAAAGACCTGACCCTCCTTCCTCAAAACTCCATGGGGGGGGGAACCACTGGCAAAAATGTACATTACATCCATTTTCCGAGTGCTTTTGGAGGTCGAAAATTGTATGTTTTGAAGTAATCATTGGTTTGGTGGAATTGTACGTGCAAACCGCTTAGAAGGTTAAATATAAATTTAAATAGCATCAATATATCTATTGAAATTAATGCCTATTAGTAACATTTAGGGACGGTCTCACCAAAGTCGTTTGGCAACTAACCACGATTAACCCATGGTATTAACCAATGGCGGTACGCAATTCTCCGTTTGAACAGAGATTAATCGCGGTTAGCCGTTAAACGACTTTGGCGAGACTTGCCCTTAACATCGGAAGTTTGTTAAATGTTGGTTACGTTTTCTGTGGTAGTTTTGAAAGGTTTAAGACCGGTCTTACCAAAGTCGTTTAACGGGTAACAGGGATTAATCTCTGTTTAAATGGAGAATTTCGTCCATCCATTGGATGACGCCATGAGTTAATCCTGATTAGCCGTAAACAACATTGGTGAGACCGGACATAGACTTTCCCCTTTTCTGTTTTATCATGTTAACATTTCGTAGATTTGCTTGTTCTCTAGTTTTTCTTGGGAATTTCTTTACTTCGTTAGAAATTCTTGTTGTTTTCGAATTCCATTCCATGGAAACAAACAGAAGTCTGAATAGCTAAAAAATGTTTTCCCTCTCTCCCTTTATTTATTTGTCTATTTTTGTGGATGACTGAATGAACAAAGAGGAGAATGTAAATGAAAATTGTTGTAAATAGACGAGGACTTAAAATAACAGAACATTACACGAAATTTGCTTAGTTATACAAGACAGCATTTTTTAGAGATCAACCAAAGTTATAAAACACGAGAAAATTGTGTAAGTAGAGAGAGTATCACTTATAATATGTGAAAGAATGTCGATAAACTTCGAGATATATTGCCAAATTTAGCCTCAAAATTTAAGTAATCTTGTAAAAAGCTATTTCAGCATGTGTTAAGATGATTTAGCCAGTAGTTTGCCTATAATCACTCAACAGTCAAATTTGATGGTATTTCGGATATTACTTATCCTACGCTAATGAGACTTTACAGAATATCGTAGTGCCGCCTAAAAAGTTATTTCAGCAAGTGTCAAGACGATTTAGCCAGTTTTTTCCCTATAAGGACCCAACAGACAAATTTGATGGTATTTCGGATATTACTTATCCTACGTTAATGAGACTTTACAGAATAAGCCAACAATTATATTTGATGGTATTTCGAATATTACTTATCTTAGGCCAATGAGACTTTACAGAATAGCGTAATACCGTCTAAAAAGTTATTTCAGCAAGCATGAAAACGATTTGGCCAGTAGTTCACCTATAATGACCCAACAGACAAATTTGATGGTATTTCGGATATTACTTATCCTACGTTAATGAGACTTTACAGAATAGCGTAATACTAAAAAGCTATTTCAGCAAGTATTAAGATTATTTAGCCAGTAGTTCGCCTATAATAAGCCAACAATTATATTTGATGGTATTTCGAATATTAATTATCCTAGGTTAATGAGACTTTACAGAATAGTGTAATACCATCTAAAAAATTATTTCAGCAAGTATGAAAACGATTTGGCAAGTAGTTCACTATAATGACCCAACTGTCAAATTTGATGGTATTTCGGATATTACTTATCATATGTTAAGGCGATGGTAGACTTTCAAATTGGCTAAAATCAACCAAAAATTCGAACTTTCGGGTTTAGTGAATAGTGAAAGAATATATCATTAGGAATACGGAGTAAAAAGAATTTTTTCATTCCCATCATTTTATCATTACTTATGGGTATAATAAGCTTATCATTACTTATGGGTATAGCAATAATACCTTCAAATGCTGTTTACTCAGATGTAAAATTTTCATGTATTACAAATGTTTAAAGTACTCCAGGCGCATTGAAAATAGATCTTTGTCTCTGTAATTCCAGTATTATTTACATTACAGCTTATAAAATCTAGTTGAAATGGGAATGTTTTGAAGCATATAATATGTTAGTTATGCATTTTAATTAACCGCTATAGCTGTTTATTCTGCAAAATATGGTTATCATCATGATAATTATTTTTTTTATTTATATTTTCTATGAATATTTATGGAAAAACTACATTTTTTTGTAAAGTCTATAAGGTATACTTAAATTTTTTTTGTAATATTTTATGCAAAATTGATGCGCCTGGAGTATTTTCAATTAAGCTAATTATGAAACAATTAATAATTAATAACTCCAAAACTAACTAATATTTTGCCTTCAAATTTTCAAAAACATAGTCTACCTCCAAGGACCTTCATTCAAAAGAAACAAAGTTTGCTCTAAAGGTCCACTGTCGCCTTAAGATAATTATGAAACAATTTATAATTAATAACTCCAAAACTAATTAATATTTTGCCTTCAAATTTTTAAAATCTAATAACATAGTCAATCTTCAAGGAAATTCATTCAAAAGAAACAAAGTTTGCTCTAAAGGTCCACTGTCGCCTTAAGCTAATTATGAAACAGATAATAATTAATAACTCCAAAACTAATTAATATTTTGCCTTCAAATTTTTAAAATATTTATATATCAATAGTACTAATAACATAGTCAATCTTCAAGGAAATTCATTTAAAAGAAACAAAGTTTGCTCTAAAGGTCCACTGTCGCCTTAAGCTAGTTATGAAACAATTAATAATTAATAACTCCAAAACTAATTAATATTTTGCCTTCAAATTTTTAAAATATTTATATATCAATAGTACTAATAACATAGTCAATCTTCAAGGAAATTCATTTAAAAGAAAAAAGTTTGCTCTAAAGGTCCACTGTCGCCTTAAATAGACTTTACAGAACAGTGTAATACCGTCAAAAATTTTCAGTAAAACGCATTTAATATAACATTAAAGGCAAAATTTGTATAGTTTTACAGGTTTTAATTCGAATATTTTAATTTAGTTAGTTTTAAATGATTGAGAAATATCCAAAGATTTAAAAAAATGTAAAAATAAAAAATAATTGAATTTTTTATCAAAGTTTAAAGGTAATGGATTCTTACTGCTTTAACTTTAACGCCTGGCGTATCATTTTAGATATGGCTAAAAAATAGCTTGTTTTTTATGTTTTCTTAGAACAAATTTTCCTTTTGAGAGTAGGTAATGGCAATCTTATAAACAAGCTACGAAATTTTCAAGTAATTTCTATTATTTATATTTTTTCATTTAGATCTAGATTTTATGAATTTTGATCAGAGCTCATAAATTTACTTTTTCGGCAGGTACAGATTGAGATCATGACAAATTTGCTTTTTATTACACTACGGCATTTTGCAAAGATTATTTTGCCTGCAATATCAAATAATTTTTTTTCGGGAAGTTTTTCCTTTTTTTTTATAAATGTCCCTCTATGTTTAAAACGATAACTGATCACTAACGTGACATGCTCTAGTATTCAAAATTGTTTGATCTTCAAATTTATTTTGTTCTGTACAGTCCATATTAACTTAGATTTTAAGATAGGCTCCGAAATGTAATCGCAGAAATGAAATGACTTGGGCATTAAAGGGTTAAAAGCAGTAGGTTCTGGTCTCATTAGCTTTCGATTAGCAAAACTATAGACAGCAGCGTTTCAAACCAAGCCAACTCCGTAGTTGAGATACTCTGTTACTTTAAACAGGCGAGACCTGCGGCGTCAGTCAAACGCCCCTATATATTTAAACTGTGCAATTCCAGCAAAGACGTCAAGCATTAAAGCGGAAATTGAAGGAAACAAAAGTTCATTTTGTTTCATTCTACAACATTGTTCTCGTCATCCCGTTTTACAAGGTGTTGATAAAGAACTCGAGCAATTCTTTCTTATTTTATTTTATTTTGTTTTTTTACTTTTACTTTATGCGGAACAATTTGATATCGTATATCAGTTCTGTTCCGGCTCCTGGCATCGCCGCGACTTTCTCTGAATATATATATATCGCAAGGTGTTTCCCAAAATACACTCTGCTGCTTTTGACAGGCTGCAATGACGCTTTTGACAGGAAAATGCAGGGTCTAAAAGAAGATGCTGCCACTTGCTAGCAGTAAACACTGAACCGAAAGAAAAAAATACCATGCACACTTAAATTCTATGCTGAGAGGTCTTCTAATTAGAGTTCAGAATCAATACAAGGCAGTACTTAAAGTATCTATTTTTGTAAAGACTATAATAGGGTAATAAACCCATCTTACTAAATAAGAGTGATAAATATTAGGGGACATTTTAATTCATCATCGTAAAATACTTTACAAATTCAATACAAGGCAGTAATTAGACTCTTCTTATAAAAGACTATAATAGGGTAATAAACCCATCTTACTAAATAAGAGTGATAAATATTAGGGGACATTTTAATTCATCATCATAAAATAATTTAAAAATTCAATAAAAGGCAGTAATTAGACTCTTCTTCTAAAAGACTATAATAGGGTAATAAACCCATCTTACTAAATAAGAGTGATAAATATTAGGGGATATTTTAATTCATTATTATAAAATACTATACAAATTCAATAGAAGGCAGTAACTAGAGTCTTCCTATAAAAGACTATAATAGGGGTAATAAATCCATCTTACTAAATAAGAGTGATAAATATTAGAAAATTAATTCATAATAGTAAAATACTATTTAAATTCAATAGAAAGTTGTATTTAGTCTTCTTACAAAAGACTATATTTGAAATAAACCCATCTTACTAAATAAGAGGGATAAATATCAGGTAATATTTTAATAAACCACCGTAAAATACTACACAAATTTAACTCTTTGTTAAACTTTAAGGCTACAGTGACTTTATAATTACAAGCCTCGGGGTAAGCAACGATAAACCACATTAAATTATTCAGTGTTTTATACTGTAATAAATGTAAGTTTTATTAATTTTACTCAAAGAAATTTTTTAGGTGTACTATATAAAAATTAGCGATAAAATTTGACATGAAAATGTTATAGCAAATATTTTATATAAATATAAATGTTTATCTCTGAGCTACAATAATATGTTTATCATTTTTTACTCTAGAGGTCTATTTTTTACGTTATTATTTTAATATTAAACAAAATTTAAGGAGGCATTATTATATTTTTTTTGCACTTGTTCTCCTTATTTAGATAAAAAAAAGCATTTTTTGAAAAATATAGCCTGCTTATCAACAAAGTTTTATGTATGGAAATTTATGATACCTCATATCAATTCAAATTTTTTATGTTTGCTAGTATTTAAGGTCAATTAAAAGCTAAACTTTTAAAATGGGCCGTAACAAAAGGTGTGGATAGTCAACCTAAGACTTCCTGTTGGGCTAAGACAGATTCAAAATATAAAGTTTTAAATATCATAAATAAATCATTATTTTTGATTATCTATTATCTTATATAAATTCTATTTGCAAACAAGATTTAAGAGATAAAGGTAATTTTAAGCAATGCTACTAAATGAGGAATCACTTAAAACCTCAGAATATTTATCACCATTCTAAATACCCTAGAGAGTATTCTTTTTATCTTATTTCATTATTGATTAACTGTAACATGAAAGGAAATATGTTCATCTAAACAAGAATACTTATTTGCCATTTTCAATAACATTATAGACTAGCATATAGCCCTCATATGACGAGATCAGTAAAATTTTTAATTTTCCAGAATTGTAAAGTACCCCATGAGGAAGATAAAAAAAAATGGTTTGTTTTTTGGCTGAGAATTATCTTGCAATAAAAAAATAATCAATGATTATTAAATTATCACATATGTATTTAATCTATTATTTTTAAGTCAAATATAAAGAAAATTATTTACGTAATACCTCAGTGATGATAAAATGAATGAAATAATGCAGACGATATTTAAAAATTTTTAATATAAGAAATAATTAAATGAATAGTTAAAGGTACGTCATATTGCTAGAAACAAAATGTTATGTTTACCTATTTATTATGTGATAAATTGATAATTTTAATCGCCTGCTATTAATCGGGAAAATAGGGCTTAAAATAATGGATAAACACTCGAAAAAAATTGGTGATTTCGAACGTTTTAAAAACGACGGTGTTTTTTTTATAATGAAGCATATTTATACCAATTTATTTTGGAATATATAAATAATTTTAGATAATTTAAAATAATTTTCTTTGAATTTCGCTAACCCTAACTCAAATATCCAATATGGATTCTATCCAGGTCCAATAACAGTTGGTAGCACAAGTTTGAAAAGTTGAGGTTCCATATTTATAAAAGAAAGGAATACAGAAAAAAACCCCATCTTTTTTCTCGTGTATTTGCTGATAATTATTTTTTAAACACCATTTTTAACAATAATAAATGTTAAGATAAGTATAAAATTTACCATCTAAATGTCTTCTTGTTTTGTTTAATATTTGCATTTGCTACCTTTCCACAAAAGCCATTCAAGTATCAAATGATACTCATAAAAATTTATTTAACCCTTTGACAGTTTCATTTTTTTTTTCCAGAATTCGGTCAAAAAAATGTCACATTTTTTATTGCATTTTTTTGTTCATTTTACATTTTTAAGTAAAGATATGTTATTAAAATTAACATTTCTAATATTTTTAAGCATTTATTACAACTTTTTTTCTTTCTATGAAAGCATCATAGAACTGAAGTTTACCTTTAGTCTCATCGATATCCAAGTTAATTTTTGGAATTCCAGTGAAAGCAAATCTAGGAGGCGGATCCGAAGGATTATCACAATTAATTTAAAAAATTTGTCTTGCTTGACTGATTCCATCTGTACTACTATCAGAGTCACTACTATCCAGGTCATCTAGTAAACATTCGCTACTATCATTTACAGATAATTCAGTTTCTGATTCCGAGTCACAGTTCGAATCACAAGAAATTAGCTCCATACGCTCTGAATTATCCATTATTTAAAAGTAAAAATATATTATTCAACTCTTACATCAATAAAATTATCAGGCGGTTAGTAAAATATAACCAGAAAGCTATACACTGAAAGATAACAATTCGTCTTCTAATACAAAACATGCGAAAAAACCCACGCTTTTGAACCAGAGTAGAAAACACAATAAACTGCAAACTATCATTTACTGGACAACTGTAGCAATCTATGCAAATAATTTGTTACTATAATTAGAAAAAATACGGCCGAAACAGTGCAAGCGAAATAGAAATCAGATTGCCTGTACGGGCAAATCAGTAAAGGCTCGAAAGCTGTGTCCGTACGGCATACAAGCAAAACAGGGAAGGGGTTTTAAGATCATGATGAAGAAATTATCTTTCCCTCAAAGTCTAGAATACCACTTTAAGTACAATAAATCACAAAATAACTTTTTATTTGATTTTGATATATACTTGCCAAAAATTAAGAATTTTCAAACCTGTTCGATTATTTCCAGAACTACTAGACAGATTTTAATAAAATTTAGTATAGGTTAATATAATACGAAAATAATCATTCAAAAATTATAATAAGCACGCATTATTGTGCGTAATACTGATCGACATAAAAGAGTACTAAAGGTACAAAAATTGGTCACAGAACCTAAGAAAAAATGGGGAAATATTAGGTTCTCCTCGTATAGTTATACAGGTCTGAAACAGTGACTGGAAAAAAAGCAGTTTATGAATTTATGTGGTCATTGGTCCCCTTCTTCAGCAACGCTATTTTCTTTCCTTGAACAGTTCTCGCAATTGTCTTCTCCACAGCGTTCCAAACATGTTCTGTAGGGATAAGGTTTGGAGATCTGACTGGGCAATACATCCAGCAAAAGAATTTATTATCCAGAAAATCGTTGACTAGATTTGCTCTTTATAGTTGCACGTTATCGTCATTAGAAGGAAGTTATGGTCATTTTTAATCCTGAAAAGATGACTATGGGTATTTAAGATTTCACTCTTATACTTCACATAGTCACAAGGGTTTTTTCAAAGACGTGGAAAGGTGTGCGGATATCCAACATGTTGCCTTCCCAGATCATTAAACATCCCTTGCATGGTGGATAAATCTTCAATGAGCAGTCACGTTTAGCCTTACCACCTATTTTTGAAGAACTTTCATATTGATAGAACCAAAGACCAGTTACCTGCCTTCCAATGTCCAATAAATCGGCCGTTATGGAAAGACAAATAAAGAGTCTGGTCTCACAGTGCAGCGAGAATTAGCCTTGAGTAGGTATGTATTGCAAATCAATTACTAAATAACTAAAAGTAAAATATATTTATTGGAATTTATCTACCAATAAACAGGGTCAGGTTTTGTTCGGACTTCAAAGTATTATATATTGAGACCTCAAAATCTGTTTGCTGGTTTCTCTATATTATTTAATGATTCACAGAAACATTTTTAATGGATCAAGAAACAAATAAAAGAACACAATATATGAAGTACAAAAGACAAGATTGGAAACTACGATAATTTCGAGGAAGAAAATACAAGTGTGGGAAAAAGAAGTATAACTCTTATCCCATGTGTTCTCAGTAAAAGTACTTTATAAAAATTACAATTTCAAAACTGATATAATCAAAATATAATGAACTAGCAGAAAGCCCGTCATATGACGGGATTAGTAAAATTTTTAATTTTCCAGAATTGTAAAGTACCCTATAAGGCAAATAAAAAAATGTTTTTTTTCGTTGACAATTATCTAGTACACGCTCAATAATTTGTTCATCTTTTTACACATCTAAAGTCTCCCGATACTGTGAATGCAAATTAGAAACATGTTGAATTTATTTAGAAAGAGAATTCAAAGTTTTCTTAGCTACGTCGAAATTATCGTTAAGTTTTTCCCATTTTTTTTTTTGCCACAGTAATTAATGGAAGTAAAGGAATAAAAATATCATTTCTATTACTCCCTGAATAAGATAGATTTTGTTGTTAATATCTGGGATAAAATTTTCATTGCAACAAAAATAATCGATGATTAAATTTAAAATTATCACATATGTATCTAATTATTTAAGCCAAATATAAAAGAAAACTATTTATGCAATATCTAAGTTCAGTGATAAAACATATGAAAAAAAAAATGCAGACGATATTTAAATAATTTATAATAAGAAATGATTAAATGAGATGGTTAAAGAAATGACGTCATAATGGTAGAAAAAAATGTTTTTTTTTTACCTATTTATTATGAGAAAAATTGATAAATTTTATCGCCTGCTCTTATCCTGGGAAAATAGGGCTTGAAATAATGGCATTAAATACTAGAAAAGGGGTTAAAGGTGGATTTCGAAAGTTGGTAAACCTAACTCATGAAGAATCTAACATGGATGCCTCTATCCATACCAGATCCAACCGCTCATAAATTCGAGGACGGACGGATGGCAATAATAATTTCCAAAAACAGAATAGACTAATTGACACTGTGATATTTGAAGCTAACAGAGCCACTTGGTAGAGTGATGCTACGCAGTAGAATTAAGGAAAAAATATGCATCTTAAGGGAGAGGTAATTCACTCAGTCCCAGAATCTCGGCAGCATTGTTGACTTTGAGCATTCTTCAACGAAAATAACTGAAGCGCGTGACATATAATTTCAGCAGACACGTCACTCCAATCGGGACAATAATGATCATACGTGAAGCGTCCCATTTGTTGCATGGGTATAAGAATAAACGTCGGTAGTTGCCAGGAAAGTTCGAAAAGTCGTAATTGGGGGAGGTGCTAAAAATAAGCCCAATGGGCCACCGACTCAGAGAGTCCTGTAAGCAAATCCCTGGTGCAGTTGTTGCATGTCACTTCCAGGACATCGAATTAGCACTTCCTGGATCATAAGCAGAAATTCACCAATGGTTTGTGACATACTCTTGGAAAAAAATGGTCTCATAATTTGAACAGGCAAAACAAATTGCTTACGTTACATTCCATTTCCAAGACAAGTGGCTGAAACGAATGCTGTAAACGAATGTCACGAAAGAAGAAACAAAGCAGGTTTTACGATGTGAGGATAACTGAAAAAGTTTTCATTGAATCAGAACTTCCGTTTAACTCATTTATATCGCAAGTAAGGTAATGGAAATTTATGTATGAAATTCAAATTCTTTATATGGAAAAGTGAAGAATAAATTTTTTAGGAATGAATAATATTATTTTACCTGTTTGAGTTATAGGACATTTAAAAAAGGACAGGTAGTTTGGTTTGGTTTTGGAGCGCTACGGTCTATTTTTTGCAACACGAAAGCTATGACCGGGACCTACTGCTTAAAGCCGATTACGAAAGGCTACGAACATCCATGCAATAGTAGGATTCAAACCCACGAACTCCGGTTCCGAATGCCAGCACCCTAGCCATTCGGCCATCGTTCGCTAGACAGGTAGACATATTGTTTCTGGCAACGTAAAAACTGAAGAAAGAAAGATTTGTTGGGTGGTATTTAAAGGCACGAAGCTAGGTATGTGTACATATATAAATGATCTACTAGATTTATATAAAGTGCAAATCTTCATACTTTTCACTTTTCATCCCAAGTGCTATTTAAGACGTAATATGACACTATAGGATTAACTACACACTTCTCACTTTTTGTCTCAAGTGCTATTTACGACGTAATAAGACACTACATACAGGATTAACTTCATACTTCTCACTTTAAACTCAAGTGCTATTTACGACGTAATAAGACACTACATACATGATTAACTTCATACTTCTCACTTTTAGACTCAAGTGCTATTTACGAAGTGATATAACGCTATAGGATTAACACGGGATCTTCAAAATTCGATTTAAATATGTTTGAGATAGGGAGTTGATCTTCGGTTGAGAACATTCTCATATAAGTCACCATCATATATTGTATTTTGATACAAATAAAAATATCACAATTTTGTTAAATACAGACTTACAAATTTTTGCTCAATAGACTGTAATAATAAGAATATCTTAACATTCTAGGTGTAGGAAAACTATTCCAGTTACAAGTGAACAACCTTCTTCAAGAAAAAAAAATACATATAAGTACCAACTTTTCTTGTGATCGGTCAAATGGTGTCGAAGTCTGTTAATCAACAACAATATATACTGATAACAATATATATGTATGGATTATATATATATATATATAATATATATATAATATATATATATAATATATATATATATAATATATACATATATATAATATATACATACATATATATATATATATATATATATATATATATATATATATATATATATATATATATATACATACATATATATATATATACATATATATATATGTATATATATATATATATATATATATATATATATATATAATATATATATATATATATATATATATATATATATATATATATATATATATATATATATATATATATATATATGTGTGTGTGTGTGTGTGTGTGTGTGTGTGTGTGTAACCACTGAAACTAATATCCACCTATTACAAGGGAAATTAGTCCCAATTTTGGCTTGACTGAAGAACAGGCTGCCCCCGCCAACTTGGCGATAAAGCTTTGAACATGATATCCTAACATTTTCCCCTAATCTCGCCGTGACCAAACAATCTGTATCTATATTATATTTATATTATATTATTATATATATATATTGTACCCAGATATATATATATATATATATATATATATATATATATATATATATATATATATATATATATATGTGTGTGTGTGTGTGTGTGTGTGTGTGTGTGTGTGTGTGTGTGTGTGTGTAACCACTGAAACTAATATCCACCTATTACAAGGGAAATTAGTCTCAATTTTGGCTTGACTGAAGAACAGGGTGTAACTGCCAACTTGGCGACAAAGCTCTCACCATGGTAGTCTAACATTTTACCCTGATCTCGCCGTGTCCAAATAATCTGTATCGATATTTTAATTTATATTATATCTGAACCCAGATCTTCTTGTGGAACCCATTTCTTATATATTAAATTCTAATGCTTCAAAATATTAGATATAATGAACCATTAAATCACTATGGCTAATTTTCAATAATTTGGGCCTATTGGCTTTGTAAACTGTTAAGGAATTAATTGCCCCATAAATGTAAATGCCCGCTTTCCCAGTGGATTTTGTTAATTATGAAAATGTATATAATTCTATTACAGTGGCGCAATCTACGTCCCTTAAAGTTGCCCATATAGCAAGGGATACAATATTGCTCGGATGAAATACCTTTGTGTTTTAGTAAACATCGCTAATAATTTCACCGAATTTGCCAAGGAATACTCTATTCTTCAGTAGTACCCCAATTTTTTAATTTACCCTGGCTTGCTAGCAAAAAGAATGTCTTATTAAGTTGTAATCAACACATCACAAACACAAGTCCAGAATTGTGGAACTGTGAAATTACGAAGTTAAAGTTAAAAGTGCATCGGTTTATGGCCCGTCATTCTAGTGCAACAACTCTGCAAAGAATAACCAAGAATATAAACTTTGTCAGCAATGTCGGCCCCAGAGTGAGAATCATTTGATTTTGCTCCCCTGAAACTAAAGATTGTTCAGCAACTTTTGAGAGGCAAGAGTGAACATCAATCATTTAAGCTAAATCGAAAACACTCAGGTAGCAATTTAATTATTGCAGAAGAGATACCAATTTCCTGGGGCAACTGAAAAATGTAGACAGTGGACATAAAACCAGCATTTAATCCAGCTTTAGTTTTGAGAAGGGGGTAAAAAGAATTTAACCCAACATTTAATTTTTTTAAGGATAACACTCTTTTATCTGACATTTTATGGCTGGGAAATTAGGTATTAAAATGTGAAGGAAGAAAAGAATTTCGAATATCTATTTTAGGGGTAATAATTTTGATATATATTATATATATATATATATATATATATACATATACATACATACATATATATATATATATATATACATATACATATATATATATATATATATATTTATATATATATATATATATATATATACATATATAAATATATACATATATATATATACATATATATATATATATATATATATATATATATATATATATATATGTATATATATATATATATATACATATATATATACATATACATATATATATATATATATATATATATATATATATATATATATATATATATATATATACATACATACATACATACATATATATATATACATATATATATATACATATACATACATACATATATATATATATATATATATATATATATACATATATATATATATATATATATATACACACACATATATATATATATATATATATATATATATATATATATATATATATATATATATATATATATATATAGCCAGATAGATATATTAAGATACACTTCTCTAATATTTACGACATTTTGAGAATGTTTACGACATTTACGACATTTATGATCGGAAATGAGAAAGTCGAAAGAAACAAGGTTCAAGAAGGTACTTAACATTCAAGGTTAAGATTCTCTAACTAAATAAGTTCTTCAGAGAGCTGCCAAGTTAATCTGTCAGCACATCTATCTTAAAGGTTTTCATGCCGCCACAAGGTTGGTTATCAAATGGACTTAAAACTCCTAAAAGCGAAAAAATGGAAAAATTCTCCAAAAACATTTATACGGTTTTTAATGGAATTAGTCTTTACCAATGTAAGAGTTATATAATTTTTCATAAATGCAGAAAATGATATTATGCATCCAATAAAAATTACCAATATTGGGATGTTGGTAATTTTTAAAAGCAAATAATTACCTTGCTTATGTACCTTTGTTTATGTAGCTACATTTGTTTATGTAGTTATGTTACCTTTATTTATGTAGTTATTCATCCCGTGGTGTTGGAAAGTCTACACTAGGTCCAGTAGACTCGGCAGCAATATGCAAGTGGTCCATGGTTAAGGATAAAATGCAACTTCTTTCGAATGCGGGAAGACGAGGACTGAAGACTAATTTAACTTTAAGAAAGGGTCCTCGTAATTTAGAAGCAGGGACCAAGCAGAAGACCCCTACCTGACACCTGCAAAGGTACCGTTTGAGAACCTGGAGGACATTTCGATACGAAACTAATTTATGTTCTCTGTCCGCCTAAATTAACAAGGCGGCATTTTGGTTGGCTCTAGAATCGATCCCACTCCTCTCCAGTTACAAGATCGCAGCCTTTATTTACCGATCTCTCGAGGCTTATGGGCCTCGGGAACTCATAAACCTCGGATTAAAGTTAATTATGATTAACTTTAATCAACAGAATAAAAAAAATTAAATGTGGCGTAATGTAGAAAAAAAAAGTTTCATTGAAATATCAAATTCTCAATCAAATTTTGTTGAGCTAACTCCCAATTTTCACAAAAAAATACAACTAAACATTTACTTTTAGCAAATCCAGTTTGACCTTCCATTGGTCGCTCAATTAAGCTATTCCTTTTTATGTCTCTTAAGAATCTTTATCTAATATCAACAAATATGTTGTCCCTACTTAAGCGTCTAGAATCGGCTTTAATAGGATATGCAGGGCTATAAAATAGATCTTCCACAAAAACCAATATCGGTGATTGCTCGTCTGGTCTTAAAAATATCCTCCACTTCAAACTACTTACACAGAACTCAACAGCTGCGAGACGAATATTTAGGCTTATCTACAGGCTTATTTTAAGAACGCGTCTGCCTTAACCCCATAAATTTTAAGAAATTCATAACATTGTCTTCTGATGCAAGAGCGTATTATTGGACCAGTGTCTGGTAAACGTTTAAAATACTAACCGTTATTTAGAGGTTTAAATTCTAGTTGATAGATTCTAAAGTCTACCTCACTCTATTCAAGCACTGAAAGCTGGTTTGGTAATAGATTTTATGAGTAGAGGAAGTTTGGAATTTATGGGAAGTTCTTTACGAGGGTGGCTGAAATATATGTTGGAATAGTTAATAAGCATGCAAACTGAAATATTGAAAAGTTGGTTAGCACTATCGCTCACCTTAATCTCATATGAGATTCCTAAATTAAATAATAAAAAGTAGTTTAAAGTAATTTTTCGAAACTTTTTTTTTCGAAAGGACAGTTTTAAAAGCCTTATAAGTCAATCTGAACACGTTAAAAAGCAACGGATTCAGTTCATTAATTCTTTTTACAATAAAAAATTTGCAGATTTCTGCTTCCAAATTAGGACCAACTCTTAGAAGTTTAACCTTTTGAGGCGCATGCACTAATTTTTCCAGGAAAAGGAGTTTGTTTTTACAATGAATAAGGAACCAACCAGATAACGTCCATTCACTTTCACTACTCAAAAACTGAAACTCATCTTTTTTATATTGGCACTTATTTTGCGATTCTAGCAACTATTATTAGCATCTCATTATTAATTGAGATCGCAAATAATGCGTCACACATCTGAACCTACCCAAAACTAAATCCTCATTAGATGATAATTTTAACAAATCAATCCTTTCATGAACATACATTTTATTAGCCCATTTGCGGACGGTAATAATTTGGTTTTTCAAAATAATGGATACTGGTGAAAATTATGAAATTCTGAATCTAGATGCCCCAAGCTTGTATCACTAAAGCAAGGATAAAAATTTAATGGTAACAAGATAAGATAAGAAAGCATTGAAATATCAAATTGCATCGTAAATAAAACAGTAACGGTAAGTCAATTTTTTTCTCTTCATCTCCAAGTTTCTTATTATAATACATACATGAGATAATATTCATTCAGAAACAGATATGAAGGACGTAAATTCACGTTGAGACAATCAAAAATAGAACTTGAAATGACTTGAAATCATACGAGCAGTTGCGAATATTAAAATGTTAGAAAATATTATTAAATCTGCGTTTTTATGCACTTACCTTTTAATTTTCCAATAGTATTTTTATATATTGTCCCTTAAATAGATAAAATTTATTACAAATTTTTATATTTATATTTAAATGAACATTTTACATCAATTATTGTTCGTTACTTAATCTTAGAAATAAAGACACTCAAATAATATATACATATATGCATATATACATATATACATATATATATATATATATATACATATATATACATATATATACATATATATACATATATATATATATATATATATATATATATATATATACATATACATATACACACACACACACACACACACACACACACACACACACACATATATATATATATATATATATATGTAAGGAAAATTCTCAGGGGTTTTCAAAACTTAAATCAAGGGCTAAAAATTCCCGCGTCAGTTTGCTTTCCCCTTTTTAACCCCTAACCTAAATTGACCACTGGGGCTACAGTTTACGCCCTCAGAGAAGGGGCCTGACCAATTATAATCTTACATGGCCCTAGCGGACAATTTAGGAAATTTCCAAATAAAAAGGAGATACACGCTGTCGGAGGCAGATTTTTCTAGAGATATTTTCCCACAGATGTTGACCCAGGTGTTATGGGTCTTGTACATAGAACTTCATGCTAGCTGACCCTTCAGTTTGTCCTGTCCCTATGATGAAGTGGGAACCCGTCCTCCAACGTTATCTTAATAAAGGTCTTTAGCAAAAACGGTATCATTTTTAGGGCCATGACTGCAACCACCCATCCAGAAGTCCGTCTCATTACATATATATATAGATATATACATATATATATATATATACACACACATATATATATATATATATATACATATATATATACATATATATATATATACATATATATACATATATATATATATATATATACATATACATACATATATATACATATATGTATACATACATATACATATATATATACATATATATACAGACATATATATATATATATATATATATATATATATATATATATATATGTATATATATATATATATATATATATATATATATATATATATATATATATATATATATATACATACACATATAGTACTTTTTTTTTCAAATTTCTTACATGCTTTTTTCCTGAAAGAATTAACTGAACGCAGTATTCAAATCTTCATTCACCGAATTGCTGATAAATTCAAAAGTTGGAAAATTTACAAACTCTGTCAAGAATCCTTTACCACTTGTATCTTCTCCTTTTAGTAGAATCTGGTTGCTACTTGAGACAAGAAAGCCTTCAGAAAAATTGATTTTTCTGAATGCCAATTAACCGCGACTAAATATATGTGTCTAATGACACATTTTCTCTTTTTCGCGATGCATTACCACCCTTCTCCGAGGAGCATCCTCCATTGTAATTAATCAGTCATGCAACAGAATGCCATCTCCAAGATCTCACTGGCACTATTCTGAGCGGTAAGAACCCTGGCAACCTGCATATCTGCTCGTTAACAGTATCTTTGTGTTCAGACAAAAGCACGCTGACGGTAGCAAAATTCGCCCAACCTATATTAAGAAGCGTCAGCATATGCGACGATTCTGTAGGTGGAATAATATTGGCTACGGCCTTGATGAAGAAGAATGTAGATATTGTATAAACAAACCCTGTATCTGATTGTAGATACCTTCTGCGAAAGGGGGAAATTAAGACATAAATCTAATCGCATAGTGACACCCTATTGTTATTTTGATTCCGATTTAGTTGAAGAGTAATGCTATATAAACAGTCCCTAAGGGAAGAAAATAATATACATTTCATCGGGACTTAATAAATAGGAATATTTTTATTAGAAGAGTAATGCCATAGAAGATATTATTAGAAGAGTAATGACAGTTCATCGGGACTTGTGGAATAATATTATTGGCTACGGCCTTGATGAAGAAGAATGTAGATATTGTATAAACAAACCCTGTATCTGATTGTAGATACCTTCTGAGAGAGGGGGAAATTAAGACATAAATCTAATCTCGTCGTGATTCCCTATTGTTATTTTGATTCCGATTTAGTTGAAGAGTAATGCTATATAAACAATCCATAAGGAAAGAAAATAATAGATAGTTCATCGGGACTAGGGGAATAATATTTATGATTATAAATGAAGAGTGCATATATTGTATAAACATACCCTGTATCTGATTGTAGATACCTTTTGCGAAAGGGGGAAATTAAGACATAAATCTAATCTCGTCGTGATTCCCTATTGGGTTATTCCATGTGAAATCGACACAATTTTAGGACAAATTCTACCTGACCCCCTCCAATTTTGATTAAAATTGGTACAGTAAGCGACTTCATGGTAATAAAGAAAATCCCCAAATCTTATGTTCAAATAATAATTGGTTTGGGAGTTATAAGGCTTTAAAGTTGCCAGATTTGTCTAAAAAATACACTATCGGCATACCTTTAAATTACACTTGCTACTCACCTAATTAAGCTAGAGATATGTGCAAGGTGTTATTTTAAACCTTTTTTAATGGGCTTTCATATGATTTACAACACATGATGACTTGAAAATTTTTTTAAAAATTTAAATTTAAATTAAAATTTAAAATTTAAATTTCTCAAAAAGCCAAGTTTTTAAAATTTCGAAAAAAATCTCAAAAATTGCTCATATTATTGTTAATTAATCCTCAAAGTTTCATGTTGGGATCATAATGGGATCACAAGCTACAAAAGTTTTTTGTTTGATATATTTACTATTGGAATAACGAAAATGAGAACATGCATTCATTACTTTTAATCTAACTCATCTGTATAGGATGGCATTAATGTTTACACACTACCTTATCGACATATACTCTAGTAAATAGTACATTTAACATTTGTGAAGATTTTAGAATGAAGAAAAATCATTAAAGTGCATTACGTTTGATGGATGGTGCTACTTATTTAGTTGAAACTGGTAGAAAGCTTTATGTGTTTTGAGAATTTCTACTTCAGAAAGAATATACATTGGTCCTGTTGGAGTTAAAGGATCCACCTTACACATAACATCTGAAATTGGAATTCATAGTACATCTGGCTTCATACATTGTGACATTGTACATTGGGATTATAATGGGATCACAAGCTATAAAATACCAAATTAGCTTCCATTAACACATTTAAAAATTAACACATACAAGGACTGCCTTGCTATGATGATTTGTAATCCAGCATCAGTCAGCTGCCACATGGGATAGTGTACATCATGTTCTGGGACTACATAATTAAAAACCATACTTGGTGAAACATTCGATGAAAATGTGGTGGAAAAGATCATTTTCAATCAGTGGATTTCTGTTGATAGGAGCTCTTTAGAAACAATACAAAAGTCAGCATCAGAATTTATTGACTTATTTTGTGAGAAAATGTCTATTAGTTTATCATTACTTTGTGGTGAAACAACAAAATTCATTTATAAACAATATAAAAGGAAATTTAAAAGATTCAGAGTTTGTAGTTCTTGATTTTGCTGAAAATTACTCATTTGTTATACAGGATGAGACCCAGAGCTGCCACTGGACTAATGTTCAATCTGCAACTCACCCATTTGTTGTATATTACAAAGGGAAGTTTGGAATTTACCACTTTACATACATTGTAATTTAAGACTGTTTGGAGCCCAATACAGTAGCAGTTTACTGTTTTCAAAAGAAGCTTATTACTTTTTTAAGACAGAATTTAAAAAAAAGTGCAAGGAAAATATTTTATTTCTCAGATGGGTCATCTGCACAATATATAAATAAGAAAAACTTTGCCAATTTATGCTTACATAAGGAAGATTTTGGCATTGAGGTAGAATGGCATTTTTGGACAACAGCTCATGGTAAAGGACCTTGTGATGGGGTAGGAGGTACATTCAAGAGTTAGCGGCTTGAGCAAGCCTACAACGACCATATAAAAATCAAATACTTACACCACAACAACTTTTTAACTGGGCACAGGAAAACATCACAAGAATATATTTATTTTTCAACCCAAGAAGAACATGTTTCTAAAGCTATATTTCTAGATGACCAATTTAAAAATGCTTTTGCATTTCCTGGGACTCAGAAATATGCTTTTATACCCACAGAATCAAAAACAAAAGTCTTTGAGAAGACATTTTCCTTTTCACAAGATTTATTTATGCAAACTGCTATAGCATCACAATAAAAGCTTCTATTTGCTGATAAAAATGGCTATATTACTGCTGTTTATAATTGCAACTGGTGGCTTAAATTTATGTTAAGAGAAAGAAGAGAAAATTTCTGAAGAGGTAAAAGTGACATTCCTTTACTCATCTGGACCATCATCATGTTTTTTTATATCTATATAAGCCAGATGTACTATGGATTCCAATTTCCGATGTTATGTGTAAGGTGGATTCTTTTACTCCAATGGGACCAATGTATATTCTTTCTGAAGTAGAAATTCTCAAAACACATAAAGCTTTCTACCAGTTTCAACTAAATAAGTAGCACCATCCATCAAAAGTAATGCATTTTAATAATTTTTCTTCATTCTAAAATCTTCACAAATGTTAAATGTACTATTTACTAGAGTATATGTCGATAAGG
Source organism: Pardosa pseudoannulata (assembly GCA_032207245.1). Taxonomy (NCBI): domain Eukaryota; kingdom Metazoa; phylum Arthropoda; class Arachnida; order Araneae; family Lycosidae; genus Pardosa; species Pardosa pseudoannulata. The sequence goes on from CM063509.1 coordinate 64,802,056, forward strand.
TAGTGTTTAAACATTAATGCCATCCTATACAGATGAGTTAGATTAAAAGTAATGAATGCATGTTCTCATTTTCGTTATTGCAATAGTAAATATATCAAACAAAAAACTTTTGTAGCTTGTGATCCCATTATGATCCCAACATGAAACTTTGAGGATTAATTAACAATAATATGAGCAATTTTTGAGATTTTTTTCGAAATTTTAAAAACTTGGCTTTTTGAGAAATTTAAATTTTAAATTTTAATTTAAATTTAAATTTTTAAAAAAATTTTCAAGTCATCATATATTGTATATCATATGAAAGTCCATTAAAAAAGCTTTAAAATAACACCTTGCACATATCTCTAGCTTAATTAGGTGAGGAGCAGGTATAATTTAAAGGTATGCCGATAGTGTACTTTTTAGACAAATCTGGCAACTTTAAAGCCTTATAACTCCCAAACCAATTTTTATTTGAACATAAAATTTGGGGATTTTCTTTATTACCATAAAGTCACTTACTATACCAAATTTAATCAAAATTGGAGGGGGTCAGGTAGAAACCTTGTGTTGATTTGGTATGGAATTACCCTAATTGTTATTTTGATTCCGATTTAGTTGAAGAGTAAGGCTATATAAACAATTCATAAGGAAAGAAAATAATAGACAGTTCATCGGGACTTGTGGAATAATATTAATGGCTACGGCCTTGAGGATGAAGAATGCAAATATTGTATAAACAAACCCTATATCTGATTGTATGTATCTTCCGTGAGAGGGGAAATTAAGACATAAATCTAATCACGTCGTGACTCCCTATTGTTATTTTGATTCCGATTTAGTTGAAGAGTAATACTGTATAAACAATTCATAATGAAAGATAAAGGACAGTTCATCGGGACTAATTCTTAATTGTGATATGACTGTATATTTGGTTGGAAACCTTGATTTAGTTGAGATGTAAGCTAATATAAACAAACCACAAGGAAAGAATAAATACATAGCTCTTAGAGATAGGAACCTTTTTACTATTAGAGGTTACGTTTAAATTAAGCCATAATAAAATTAGGACTTAAGGCAGCCCGTTCTCACGAAAGTTCGCTGTGATATCAGTTTAATTGAAAAAAGGTTGTATGGCTTGGTTTGGCATTTGGTTTGTTGCTTGGTGTGGTCTGATGTTTTGTAGATATTTAAACTGACCCTTAGAGCTGAAAAGTAAGCATATTATAAATAATTTTAAAATATAGTTGTTTTTGTCTAATGTCTTCAGCCTTTTCAGCATTCGAGCATATAACACCACGGTATTGTAACTATTTTGTTATGAAATCACCATACGGGTGGTCTTTTCAACAAGGGACAACGCTATACTAAAACAACCCAACCCCTAGTGTATGGAATTCGTGAAACGATAACAATATACTATACGAGTATCTGCATAGAAGCGATAATGTATATTAAATTTAAGCATGTTTTACCTCGCTATGGGTATACTATGGTTTGAAATTAACAGGAAGCAACATATAGTAAGACAGTCAATGTGACGGGTAAGTTTGTTGATTCTCACACATTATTATTTTTTTTTTAATCTCAGAAGAAAGTTTGACATAGCAACTCTCGTTTCTTGCTTCACATTGATTTTTGATCGATATTTGGGATCCGTCACAGCAACAGTTGAAAATCCAACTGCGCATAGATAGGATTATGCAAAAAGAATGAATATCCCTAGATATTTTTTACTCAAATTTGTATACTCAGTTTTCATTGAAATCTAAAACATCGTTAAATCTCAACATTCAAATTTTGTTCTCAAATTGTTGTAGCAAGAGAGTTCAATTAAACTCTATTCGCCTTGGATTAGTTAAGTCTGAGAAACTTGGGAATTAAAAGGATTCCTCCAAGGTAACACAGGGCACCACAGCGTACACTTTGGGAACCACTAATATTAATATTTGACTCTTCAAGTCATACCACGGGTAATTTTAACCCAATATTCATGTCTTACTAGATCACAGGTCTCCAAATCAAATTTCCCATTTCCCCGAGATATATAAGAAAGTTTAACGAGCAAACTACATTATAAACCATAATTATACCACAATTGGATACTGTACAAAATTGTTCCTAATTAAATCAAAAAATACTTTTGATAAAATATCAAAGATATTTTTTGATATTACTTTAATATATACTAAAATTTTTACATACTAAAAATATTTATATAATAAAATTATTTATGTACTAAAATTTATATACTAAAAATAAAGCATATTTAATAAATAATTTATATACTAAAATACTTATATAAAAAAATTATTTACATGAACGAAAAACGGAAATTATCTTTCAAACAATGAAATCAAATAAAATAAATTTAGTTGTGCTTTGCTGTACTCTTTAAACAGAAAATTATAAATTTAAAATAATTATATCTCTTAAACTATGTAATTGAAATCACAATTTTTATGCATAATACATGTATGGATAACTGTATATAATTAAAAGTCAAATAATTGTTCCTTTCCTTCCACTATTCCATTAATATAGGGGGAGGGCTGGATCTTTGCCTAGAGACCAAAATTGTCATTGTAAGACCCTGTATATAACAAAACAAATAAAATTTTGATTGATAGTTCTATTTCATTGAAACAATGTAACTAACCTATACAAATAAGTACTTTCCATACTTCCAAGAGGAATTTTAACAGAAGATGAAGAGGTTATTTGGGATAAAAAAGAAAGCAGTTAAAGTGAATTATTTTTGCATTGTAGTTGACTAGTTTAAAATAAATAGAAACATTGTATACGCCAAAAATTACAATGCTGGTTAGGGATTTCATTAAAGTGTTTAAGGTCGTAACGGGCCAGTTGGAAAGAATGGAAAGGGGGGGGGAAAGAACATAAGATTAGCAGGGAAAGAATTCAGCCTTCTTCGCCAAGCTAGACAACAAATGTACTCGAATAATTCAAAGGCAAAAAACAAAGGACCATTTGCATTCTTAAAAATTTGACTCGTGTTTAAGGAATGCTCACTTCGCCAAACAAATAAAGATGAAGGGCAGATATATTCAAGACGACTTTAACATTTTAATTATCTTTCTTCTTTTATTGTAGTTGAAAAAAAAATTAGAGCATGTCCAAATGACTGTATAGATTAATAAATTTGCAAATAATAAATATCCAAAAAGCAAATAAAAGAATAAGGCTTAGAAAGAAAGGGTCGGGATACAAAGTTTTTGAAAAAAATCACATTCTTAATCTTTTACAACTTTGTAGGAGTGCCAAAAAACTAATTATGCTAAATTTTTAAATTGAACAATGCAAACGCTTCTGCAACGATTGTACCCATCTTACAGGAGCAGGTGGGCCAATAAAAGTAATTCTACTAATTTTTTAATCGAATATTGGAAACGTTTAACAAATAAATATGTTATTTCTACGACAATTATTCCCATCTTAAGGTGTAGATGTGCGAGAAAAAGTAATTTTACTAAATTTTTAATCAAATCATGCATACATTTATACGATAACTGATATTAGAGACGTAGATGTGACTCTTAACGTGCACGCTCAGGTTAACTCGAGCGCTCTAAACTGGCCAAACTGTGAACACTCGAGATAATTCGAGCGGCGTTGTACTTTATGTTCCTATAATTTTTCACATTCGAGTGCAATCGAGAATTGAAAATAACAATGTGAAAAAAAAGCAACCGATCGTTTTATTGATATTTATCATTTACATGGAATTGTAAGCTATAACACTTACTTATTCAAGCATAAAATATATCTTTTTTCTACTTATCTCTTCCTTGCGTTTTTTACATTAAAAAACTGATTTTTTTTGGCCGGTCTTATTAAGGAGTTAAAATAGTCATTCAACTCAGTTTTTTAAATCGAATAATGCAAAAGCTTCTACGACAACTACACTCATCTTAGAGACCTAACTCTAGCCAAATTGGTAGCAGATATCCACTTGTTGGAATGCCGCCACTGGATTGGTTCTAGCTACTTGAATCAACTTTAAGAAGCAGATTTCGGTATCATTAGTCTTTGTGTAGCAAAAGAGTAGACAGTAGCACTCCAAATCAAACCAAGCAAAGACCATCTTAAGTTCACGTCGCCCTTGTTATGTTCTCTCTTGTAAACCAACTTTAACATAAAGATTGTCCGTTTATTTGTTCGGCGTGTGTAATTTATAAAATTTACTTTATTTTTTATTGAAACAAAATCTCCAGTTTATGTAAGTTTAGTGGTGACGTGGTAGTTCACTTGGCTAAGTCAGTGATCATGTAACCGAAGTGTTGTGGGTTTGAGGCTCGTGTTAGCTAAAGGTCATGAATGGTAGTTGGAGCACGTAAAATAGGTTTGTGGTCAACACTTTTGGAAGTGTTGATCACAAACCTCAACACTTCTGGAAGTCCTCAATATCGTGTTGCAACATATCAGTTATATCTCATTCTATGCATCTACAGTAATCTGACTTAGAGGGCTTGACCCAGGGAAGTCAGATACAAGAGCTCCTGAGCGATGTCCTGAGAGACTTCTGGAAGTGGCAATCAAAGCCAGCGAGTATTCTTTTTCTAAATTACGAGGACTCCGTATGTTGTGTTGTACTGGGAAGCACTATATGGTGTCCCCATAATAAAAATTGGTAAAAAAATCCGCGATATTGTATGATCAAATAATTAACAGACAATTGCTACCGCGATATTAAAACACCCAGCTTAGTAAACTTTTGTACAGTTTACTTTGAACCAGAATAAAAAACAAAATCGTTGTCTACGTGATATACAATCAGCCAAAATAAAACTTGAACATTATGCTTTTTCAGTTAAATTTTTAAGAGTTTAAAAGTAAAAACCAAAAAAGAAAACACGTAAGGTGACACAGGAGATACCCATTGAAGTTCTAAAGTAAAAATATAAAGTTTTAAAGTTTTATTAAATAGAGAATTTTGTATAGTGTACGAGTTTTACTTTAACCCTTTTTATTTCATATTCATCTAAATAAAGAATTGTACAAAATGAAATAACGAATAAAGAATTAATCATTTAAAGAAGTTGTTAGTTATGAGTCGTAATCTAACTAAGTCCTCTAAATAATATTAATCTAAATAAGTGCTGTGTTGTTTAAATCTATATAAAGCTAAAGTTCTTTAAGCAAAAAACAATAATTAAAAGTTTTATTTAAATGAAAATAAGGGACAACGTTTTCAATTTTATGATCTCCGATTAACCGTTTGAGTGCTGAAGAGTTCTCTTATATATATGATAATAGTGCGGAATGAAATGCGTAGTAATTTTTATTGGAGAACAATAGAAATGATTATAATTAACACTAATTATTATGTAACAAGTAATTTTTACCAACAAAAATATTCTTTATTCTCACTTATTACAAAAATGTTTTGCTGCACTAATTTCCATGAATTCCTTTTTTACATATAGCGCAAATTAAGTTGGATCGTCTAATTCCATTAATATTTTTTTTACTGCATACATCACATTGTCGCAAGTTACGCCCAGGCAATTTTTCTAAAGAAACCTTTGTACTAATTATTATTTTTTTTGCTTGCTAACCATTCCTACTCTATAGCATCAATGATGATCAGCATAACACTTGTTGAAAAAGTGAAAACAGTTTCTACTTTCTATACAACAACGAATTTTTTTTACTACAAATAAATAAATAAATAAAACACGCTCATTTTGTCTACAGTACCACAATCTACGGCTCTACTGCATTACTATTTACCACTGTATTTTATTTTAATTCTTATATTATTAAAAATATCAATTGAGTAAAATGAATACAAACTGCTATTGATATGAATTCAACTGCTCTCAATAGATGCAAAAATTACACTAACCAACAGCAGCGTCTCCGCATTTTCGGTACAAAACAAGAGAAGCGCTAAGAGCAATAGTGCTTCCCCGCACTCATACGGTTAAATAGAAAAAGGCATAGTGTACGAGTTTGTATATACAGTCTGAAAATATAAGGAGTATAAGGAAAGTCAATGAACTACAAGGAGTTGTAATTGAAATTGAAAGATAGGGTATCATACACCCTGGTATGTCCTTTTAGGATTAACTCTTTTCCTGTTTAATTTGTTTTTGTAGAAAAAAGACATGTTTTCAGTTCAACTATTTTTTACTCTAATAGAAGTGGATCTTAATAACGCCTATTGTTCTTTACGGAAGTAAGTGTTTAACACTCAATAAAGTAGAAGAAATTAATCCATATTTGAAAGAAAAGTGATAAGAAAAATCTTTTCTTCAATTGTTATAGTTTTATTTTTGCTATCCTATTTTATTTTGCCTTCCTTTTATTATTATCATCCAAATTTTACAGTTTGATTATGTGCATTAAAGTCAGAAGAACTGTCTAGAATCATGAAATTGACAAGAAATGTGGAAAATACAGTGGAATTGATATTTTCAAAGATATAACAGCAGATGACCAGGGCACCGGTTGAGATAAGCTGATGCATTTCTAGAAGATAACCTCCTGTAAAATTGGAGGAATAAGGAGAAAAGGTAAACCACCTATTAGATAGATAGATGATGTTGAGAAAAACCTTAAGATAATTGGAGTTTACCGATGGAGGGCTATTATGCCGAGTAGAACCAGGTGGCATAAACTTGGAGAGAGCCTTGTAATGTAATAGGCTGTGGTGCTTACGAATAAAAAGAAAAAAATAGAAGTGTAAATTTCAATATAATCAAACATGAATTCTGCTTAAGGGACTTATCAGGTGGAGGAAATTTGGTCAGATAGCCTTGTTCTGTAATAAGTTGTGGTACTTTACCCCTTGCCTGTTTTGCACGTACACTGTACGGGCGGGGTTACTGTGCCTTTAATGATTTGCCCGTACGGCGTACGGGCAATCTGATTTCTTTGTCGTTCTCCCTGTTTTGGCTGTATCATTTATTTTTTAAGGTTAAATTAGTCGTACAGATGTCCACAAGATGTTAGTTTTCGAAGTGTATTCTGTTTCGTTTGAAAGCTCGGGCTTTCCGACAGGTTTTGCATTTCACCGCGAGTTTTTATCTTTGAGTTTTTGGCTTGATTTTGACTTGAGGTTTTGGGAGACTGACCGAGAGAGACTTTTTAGAGGTAATTCCACCTACAGATAAAAAATTAAGACCTAAAACAAGTGCTATGTGTGTTCATTGAAGAAAAATGACAGCAGTAAAAAACTCGAAAAGAAACTAGGTATTTTTGTCTGGTCTGGGACGTTGGACTACGCTTCTTACCCTCTTACAAGGTTTATCGCACTAAATCTGATCTTTGAAAAAAAACTGGTTAAATAAATGCATTTGTAGTATTTGCATTCGAAAATAATTGTGTAGTAATTGTAATCGAAAATATTTGTTATCTGCATAACTGTAAACGTCACTTCCCTGTCTAGTGTACATAAGTGAGAAAAAAAAACTGTAATTTCCTGTAAATAAGTTGTTATAAATGCTTAAAATAATTAGAAATATTACTTTTAATAACATTTTCCAGCTTACAAATGTAAAAGGAACAAAAGTAGGCAATAAAAAAATGTGACATTTTTTGGATCGAATTCGGGAAGAAAATGAAACTGTTAAGGGGTTAACGAAGAAGAACAGTTGTGAAAATTCCAATATACTCAAATATAAATTCTGTTTAAAGGACTGTCCGACTTTTCTGACCTCTAATTTAGATTACGTAAACACGTGTTAATTTGTTTTTCATTTTTGTTCTTCAGGGAGGAGAGAGAGAGAGAGAGAGAGGGTTAATTGAAGGGTGAAAGAGACAAAAAGCAAAAGCAAGGTGTTTTGTCAGACGCTAATTCAGAGTAACGGTTGTAACGTCTTTCCAACTAAAGGTGCCAGGAACAAAACAAAATTTACATATCGTGCGACAACGTTGCCTGGCATAGCATCATTCACACATTTTGATGAGCTTGGTTAAAATAGCTTTTATTCTTGACAGGAAGAAAAAGAAGCTAAGAAAAAAAAACCCCGTAAATTGGACTTCCAGCCAACACACCGTCGTTCCTCCAATCTGAATTCCACCAGCTAGAACTGGCGTGAAAATCACGGCTGCCAAATTAGCCAAAGGCCGGGTCTCCCGGCCAGAATGAAGTTTCAATTAAAAATGAAAGGGGTTAACGAAGAGGAAACTGGGTGCATCTATTTCGGGGGCTATCAGAGCATCTGCCTTAAAGTGGGCGGTTGCTTTTTCGGGCGTCGGCTCTTCTGCACTTCCTGATCTGCCAATAATATTTTTAACTCGCCAAAGATTTCAGACTGTGGGTACCCAGTTGAAGCTTTAAAAATACATTTGCCTTTGGAGAGAGTTTTTTGGCCTGGTAAGAGGACAGAAATATATGAGATGATTCTTCGACTCTCGAGTTCTGTGACATGTATGAAAGGGAAGGTAGAGAACAATGGAGGCAGGTGTCATGGAAAGAAGGAAAGGGGGCTGCGATAGATACGTAGGAAAGCTTTCGCGTAGTTCATAACTCAAATCTTACATCTGTTAACAAAGTGTCAGGGAACCCATTTAAAGTTAGAAAAAGTTATATCAATCTTACTGTTAGTTGCACAGTCTTTGTTCCATGTGAATTATTCTAACTTATAAATCAAATGGGCTGAGACAGTTAATTAGACAAATGTGCTGACTACAAACCCATGTCCTTAAATTTTAGTATATTGAAATAAATTTCTTTTTTTCGTCTTCTGTTTTGCTGGTCTTTTGAATATAATAAAGTGTAAAGACAATTTCAAAATAAAGCATTATAAAAGATAAGGGACATTGGACAACAATTTTTTTAAAAAAAGTGAATTATTTATTCTGACTTTGTCGTTTAAGATGGTTTCTGCCCATTCTCCAAACATTGTGTTTTACTATTTAATGCCTTTTTACGTCTTAAATTACAAGTTTTTCTCTATTTACTAATCTTTAATTCTCACTTACTGGGGAATATTTTGCATTTTTTAAGCCATTATGATGCTCAGCGTTTGTTACCAGATATATTATACTTCAGTGGTGCATTGAAAGTTTTATGGTCTTTAGCTCATAACATTAGACTGTTTTTTTATAATATTTTTGGAAAAATGATCTAATTAAAAAAACTTTTTTGCAGTTTTTTTCTCATAGTTTGCCCCTTGATGTTTTTCTTCTCAAAGAGGTACCTACTAAGGCGGTGTTCGTATGGACCTGTCAGGAGGGGCCCAAGGGTCAGACAAACCTAACTCCAGTGCATGGCGGCAAATTTTAGAAGCGGCAATTTTGGCTTGGGTTTGAAAAATACTTTGCAAAAACTTTACAAAATAAACAAAATACATTTCTTTATAGCTTAAAACCCGCAAAATTATTTAAAATCACTGGAGGACAGGTGGCTGCATTTTACATTTTTAGCCTTTTAAAGGAGGCTCTGCCGTGATCTGTAACAATAAAAGACATCATTTCATCTAAAAGTGGTTACTACAGTTTAGAAACAACATCCATTTAGAAAAAACTGCCTCCACTACCGTCTGAATAGCAAAAACAAAACATTATCCATTCAACACAATGTCGCTTTATTGTGTTACCTGCGGATGAAGCGAAAATAGCCGCAATGCTAAGTATTCCCCGAGACACGCCCACTTTCTCATATCCAATGCCGTGCTGCTATTATTAGCCGGCATCCCAGGGAAGAAGGCATCGTCTTACATTCCACAAACCACCCTCGGAAACACACTGAACTTCTTTTCCAACCTGCATCATTCATCCGAGCTCTGCTTTAAGTAAGTCAACAGTGCTGCGGAATTGCCAAAAAACTTATTAGAGCGGAAGATCGTATTGTTAGAAGCCTGACTGAGTTTGGCGCTCTATTTTGCTGCTTTTGTTCATCGTACGTGGGCGTTAACGAACAAATGAAAGGATCACTGTTGAGGGAAGTTATTATAAGTACAATAGTGATCAACGCTTCTGTTTTGGTTTCATTCGATCTACGGATATAGTTTGTTTGTTTTAACTGTTGCATTTAACGAGAGAGTATTCCACAGTTCGAGATTCTCTTTTCGTTCCAGAGTTTTTGCAGGTCGATTACACCTTACAGACCTTTTCATTTTAACGAACACATCTCGTTTAAGCCTACAAAACTAGCATACAGCCCCGTCATATGATTGGATCACTAAAATTTTTAATTTTCCAAAATTCTAAAGTACCCTATGAGGCAGGTAAAAATTGGTTTGTTTTATGGCTGAAAATTATCTGGTACACGCTGAATATTGTTTATCTTCATACTCTTCTAAAGTCTCCCGATACTGTGAATGCAGTTTAGCACCATGTTGAATTCATTTAGAAAGATAGTTCAAAGTTTTCTTAGCTACATCAAAAATTATCGTTAAGTTTTCCCAGTTTTTTTCCACAGTAATTAATGTAAACATTGTTGTAAGTTTTTAATAAATTATCTAAAACAATTTCTATTCCCTATTGTAATATTTCAAATATTTATAAAAATTTAAAGAGGTGGGGAATGATACCTAATAATTGCTTTTTACAAAAAGGCAAAAATTATAATTGAAAGTCACTTTGTGTTGTTGTAAGCATGCACAAAGTATCTTAAAAAATTTCCATTCCTTCTTGTAATAATTTGGATATTTTATAAAAATTTAAAGAGGTGGGAATGATACCTAATAATTGCCGTTTAAAAAAGGCAAAAATTATAATAAAACTGACTTTGTGTTGTAAGTCTGCACACAGTATGTTAATATACTTTTATTTTTGATTTTCCTTTTACTTTACATAAAAATTTAAGTC
>CM063509.1:64815313-64840313 GCA_032207245.1 Pardosa pseudoannulata
ACAATTTTGTTGGCATTTTGAACAAAAAAGTTGCCTCAGACGAGCGTTCTCGTGTAACTCCGCGAAGCGCGTCCTCGCGGGTTAAATTTCAGTTGTTTGAAAGACTACAACCAAAACAATAAAATTTCGTTATTTTTTTTGTCATTTGGCTGTTTACAATAGCTATAATATATTTGAATTTTTATTGTACTATAACCCACTACGCTAAAAATCTTTAAATATCAACCATTCGATGACTAACAACAGTATAGATAAACTCAAATCTGCGCAATATGCTTGTCTACTATAGAAACAATAATAATTTTTAGTACTCTTTTTATAATTATTACTACTACTAATCAGAAAGTCGAATCGAATAAACAAAAATTAAAAGTACTTACTACTCATGAGGCTCATCAGCAGCTGAAATAAATAAAAAAAGAAAAAATTATTAAAAGTACGAAAAAACTGAAAAGAAGTATATTTAAATAACATGATCACATTGGTGAACAAAAATGACAAGCAAAAAATTTATCAATCCCTGAAATTTAGGATTACTTGTGATAGTAATCCGCTATACATTGAGTAGCAATTCTCGTTCTAACCCTTTCGCTATCACTTGGACTTACGAGGATCCTTCTGAAATTTTTCAGATATGGCTAAAATGTACAAATTAAACCCCTCAAATCTTAGTTTTTACAGTATTACTTTTCGCCAATTTCTTAGGTGTTTCCTCTTAACCCCTTAATGCACAGGTTTTTTATTTTCCGGTCGGCAAATAAAAAAAAAAAATAAATAAATAAAAAAAAAAATCAAAATTTTTTAATGTAAAAAACACAACTTAGAGCGTTGTCTTTCCAAGAAAATTACAAAAATACAACAATAATCAAAATTTAAATATATTGGATATTTATAAAATTGTTATGATTTCTAATTTTTAGAATATTATTCTTATTGTCGAAAGAGTATATTGTTCAATTGGTAAATCTATCATAAAATCTACCAGTTGACAGTATGATGTGTCATCCCTTGATGCGTAGGTATCAAATATGAAACCCTTATGTTTCATATCTCAAGAATAAAGCATATAAAGTGACGCCTCGAGTCAAGGATGTCTTTACAGCCAGAGCTTAGTAATAAAATAGTTAACAATTATATTTTATTTTACATTATATTTTAGTAAAATATATATTGAAAAATGAGCGAATCAGAATCTGAATCTGAATACGCTGTAGGAAAGCCGCTCACGAGGAAGAGATAAGTCGTAAGTGATAAGTAGAAAAAAAATATATTTTATACTTGAATAAGTAAGTGTTATAGCTTACAATCCCATGTAATTAATAAATATCAATGAAACAATTGTTCTTTTTTTCCATTCTCAATTGCATTCGAGTGTGAAAAATAATAGCAACATAAAGTAAAACGCCGCTTGAATTATCTCGAGTGTGAACAGTTTGGCCAGTTTAGCGCGCTCGAGTTAACTCTAGCGTGAATATTAAAGAGTTAATCCTGCTGCATGAGAAGAGGAAATATCATGGTTAGGATGAGTGCACTAAAACTCACTTCTTAACCCCTTAACGTGCAGGCTCGAGTTAACTCGAGCGTGCAAAACTGGCCAAACTGTACACAGTCGAGACAATTCGAAGGCGTTGTATTTTTGTAGATATTGCGCTGTGTGTTATGCTAAAAGAGACAGTTTTGTTTATTTGTTTATTTATATATTTATTTATATATTTCAATATAAAATACGAAAAGTTGGTTTAAAAATTAAATAATTTTCGATCTATTGAGATTTAACTGAATAACTAAATTTACGCTCAAAACGCCCTCTCCCGGTACAATTCCGCTGCGAAATATACCCGCACATAATATGTTAATACAATAATAAAAATTAATTCAATTGTGCAAATTCAGACATTAAGTTCAACATTCAAACCGTTGGAAGGACACAATTGACAAAGTAAATAAACATTTTTATAAGAAAATCCATCGAAATCAGATATGGTATATATGCGTACCATATATTTGTGCAAATTATTTAGTAATTGTAAAATTATTGTAATAGGTTAAAGGAATATGAAAATTGCTAAAATTTTTGGCAACCCCTGCTGTAGGTCTTGCGACCAATAATGAGGTCCCAGTCCATAGTTTAACACATTGTTTGCGAGAGACGTACTAGTACGTTTTCTGACAATTGATACTTGAGCATGGAACTGGTACGTTTTCTGACGATTGACACTTGATCGCGGGTCATGTACTAGTACGGGTTAGTGTAACAACATGGTTTGTTTGTGGGTACAAAAATAACGGTACATACAGGAAAACAAAGCCGAATGTTCTTGTCTACTACATACATTCTGGAAAAATTGAGACAAATAAAATGAGTTTTTACTTCAGTCTATGCGGAACCATAGAACGGGAAGGTTGATTAAAAAATCAATCTAGATTTAAAATTAACTTTTTACTTATCCTTGCAAAAATGATATTATGTATATGCATATATATATATATATATATATATATATATATATATATATATATATATATATATATTTATATTTGCTTATATATTTCAATATAAAATACGAAAATTTGTTTAAAAAAAATGAATAATATTCGATCTATTGAGATTTAACTGAATAACTAAATTTAAGAGCAAAACGCACGTTCCAGGCACAATTCCGCTGTGAAATGTACCCTCATACAATGTATTAAAAATATAATATAATAATAGAAACTAAATTCAATTGTGCAAATTGAAAAATTAAGCTCTATATACAAACACTTGGAAAATCACAATTGACAAAGTAAATAAACATTTTTATAAGAAAATCCATCGAAATCAGATATGGTATATATGCGTACCATATATTTGTGCAAATTATTTAGTAATTGTAAAATTATTGTAATAGGTTAAAGGAATATGAAAATTGCTAAAATTTTTGGCAACCCCTGCTGTAGGTCTTGCGACCAACAATGAGGTCCCAGTCCATAGTTTAACACATTGTTTGCGAGAGACGTACTAGTACTTTTTCTGACGATTAATACTTGAGTGCGTACTAGTACGGGTTAGTGCAACAACATGGTTTGTTTGTGGGTATAAAAATAACGTTATATACAGGAAAAAGAAACCGAATGTTTTTGTCTGCTACATATATTCTGGAAAAATTTAAACAAATAAAAACTAGTTTTTACATTATTAGTTTTATGATTGCTCTTTTCATTTTTTATGATGTAAAAATGTTTATATATAACATAATTCGAAAAAACTAAAACTATATACTACTATTTCTATTTGATTTTTCTTATTTATGATACTATTATAAATTTATCCACTAAAAAATATATTTTTTGTGTACAAAAATCTTATGGTTGTTATTTATATATTTCTATTATTATATTTAGACAAATAAAAATTAGTTTTTACTCCAGTCGATGCGGAACCACAGAACAGGGAGGTTGATTAGAAAATCATTTTAGATTTAAAATCAACTTTTTACTTATGCTTGCGAAAATGATTATATATATATATATATATATATATATATATATATATACATATATATACATATATATATATTATATATATATATATATATATATATATATATATATATATGTATATGTATATATATGTATATTTATATATATTATATATTATATATATACACACACACATACATATATATATATATATATATATTTGTATTTATATATATATTTCAATATAAAATACGAAAGTTGGTTAAAAAATTAAATAATTTTCAATCTATTGAGATTTAACTGAATCACTAAATTAATGCTCAAAACGCCCGTTCCTGGTACAATTCCGCTGCGGAATGTACCAGCACACAATGTGTTAAGAAACTTTGTCCTAGACAATAAATCTCCTTGCAGTAGGTGTCTGCTTCCATCTGTAGTTAAGTAAAATTCCTTAAACTTTAACACATGTTCAGCAGAATACTTTTCTCTAGACACTATATTTTTGCGATGAGAAAAATAGCTATTCAGTAATAGCATACTCAACTCTAATTTGTTGATACAGACATCCAAATAAATATCTTTTACAGACACAAATTTAGGCCACTGACGTTTTATAACCATGACATTACCCGTTAAGATAAACACATAGAAAGTATCTTTTAAATATCCATCTCTCTCTCCTGTGATCTAAGATTCACTTCCGTCAACCTTGTCCAAAAATAGGAACAACCCTCAATATATCAGAGGAAAACTACCCTCTTTTTCTCCAAATGCTATTTGCTGCAGAGAGATGCACGTAACACGGACGTCAAAGATATGTTTTTTGGCTTTCAGTTTTCGATGTAAATCTGATATGAATTGAGTTCGAACGTTTTAAAATAACTAAATATAAACATACAAGAGCGTATAGCTCTTAAAAAGTCCATGTGTTTCTTTTTTACCTTTTCTTCGTCAGGCATGTTTTACGCAATCTGTGAAAACGATATTCGGATGTTTTCCAGAAAAATGTCTCTTTAATTTATTCCACTTGAAGAATCTCGAAAACACTTTTCCCCAAGGTGTTGAAAAGGATTAAAAGTTTAAAGTGGTATGCTGAAAATTCTGTCTTTGGCTTTCATCAAGAAAGCTAATAAGAGAAATTCTGAAACGTTTTTTACTCAAGGTGGTGAAAAAGAATAAAAAATCTAAATTCATAAACCTAAAATTCTTTATCTTTCACCAAAATCTTAACATACAAAATTAAACATATAAGAGCGTATAGTTCTTAAAAAGTTCATGTTTTTTTTTCTTCATCAGATATATTTTACACACTCTGTTCAAACTATATTTGGATGTTTTTTTTTCAGAAAAATGTCTCTTTAATTTATTCCGCTCGAAGAATCTCGAAAACACTTTCCCCAAGGTGTTGAAAAGGATTAAAAGTTTAAAGTAGTATGCTGAAAATTCTGTCTTTGGCTTTCATCAAGAAAGGTATTAAGGGAAGTTTTGAAACGCTTTTTACCCAAGGTGGTGAAAAAGAATTAAAAATTCAAACTGATACACCTAAAATTCTTTTTATTTCACAAAAAAAACTAACATAGAAGATTAAACATACAAGAGCGTGCAGTTTTTAAAAAGTTCATGTGTTTTTTTTTTGCTTTTCTTCGTCAGACATGTTTTACGCACTCTGTGAAAGCTATATTCGGATGTTTTCCAGAAAAATATCTCTTTTATTTATTCCACTCGAAGAATCTCGAAAACACTTTTCCCCAAGGTGAAAAGGTCTAAAAGTTTAAAGGAAATTGTTGAAAGGATTAAAAGTTTAAAAGCTGAAAATTCTGTCTTTGGCTTTCATCAAGAAAGGTAATAAGAGAAGTTTTGAAACATTTTTTATCCAAAGTGATGGAAAAGAATTAAAAATCTAAATTGATACCCCTAAAATTCTTTATCTTTCACCAAAAATTAACAAACAAGATTAAATATACAAGAGCGTACAGCTCTTAAATTGTTCAGGTTTTTTCCTTTTCTTCGTCAGATATGTTTTACGCACTTTATGAACACTATATTCGGATGTTTTCCAGAAAAATGTCTTTTTATTTTATGCCACTTGAAGAATCTCGAAAACAATTTTCCCCAAGGTGTTGAAAAGGATTAAAAGTTTAAAGTGGCATGCTGAAAATTCTGTCTTTGGCTTTCATCAAGAAAGGTAATAAGAGAAGTTTTGAAACGCTTTTTACCCAAGGTATTGAAAAAGAATTAAAAATGCAAACTGATACACCTAAAATTCTTTATCTTTCATCAAAAAAATTAACACACAAGAGCGTACAGTCCTTAAGAAGTTCAGGCTTTTTTTTCTTCATTAGACATGTTTTACGCACTCTGTAAAAACTATATTCGGATGTTCTCCAAGAAAATGTCTCTTTAATTTATTCCACTCGAAGAATCTCGAAAACACTTTTCCCCAAGGTGTTGAAAAGGATTAAAAGTTTAAAGTGGTATGCTTAAAATTCTGTCTTTGGCTTTCATCAAGAAAGGTAATAAGAGAAGTTTTGAAACGCTTTTTACCCAAGGTGGGAGAAAATAATTAAAATTTAAACTGATACACCTAAAATTCTTTATCTTTCACCAAAATCTTAACATACAAAATTAAACATACAAGAGCGTACAGTTCTTAAAAAGTTCGTGTTTTTTTTACCTTTTCTCCATCTGACATGTTTTACGTACTCTGTGAAAACGATATTCGGATGTTTTTCAGAAAAATATCTCTTTACTTTATTCCGCTTGAGGAATCTCAAAAACACTTTTCCCCAAGGTTTTGAAAAGGATTAAAAGTTTGAAGTTGTGTGCTGAAAATTCTGTCTATGGCTTTCATCAAAAGAGGTAATAAGAGAAGTTTTGAAACGATTTTTACCCAAGGTGGTGAAAAAGAATTAAAAATTTAAATTGATACACCTAAAATTCTTTATCTTTCCTCAAAAAATTAACATACAAAATTAAACATACAAGAGTGTACAGCTCCTAAAATGTTCATGTTTTTTTTTCTTTTTCTTCGTCAGACATGTTTTACGTACTCCGTGAAAACTATATTGGGATGTTTTCTAGAAAAATATATCTCTAATTTATTCCACTCGAAGAATCTCGAAAACACTTTTCCCCAAGGTGTTGAAAAGGACTAAAAGTTTAAAGGAGTATGCTGAGAATTCTGTCTTTGGCTTTCAACAAGAAAGGTAATAAGAGAAAATTTTAAACGTTTTTTCTCCAAGGGGATAATAAGAAATAAAAATTTAAACTGATACACCTAAAATTCTTTATCTTTCACGAAACAAATTAACATACAAGATTAAACATACAACAGCGTACAGTTCTAAAGAAGTTCAGGCATTTTTTCTTCGCCAGGCATGTTTTACGCACTATGTGAAAACGATATTCAGATGTTTTCCAGAAAAATGTCTCTTTAATTTATTCCACTTGAAGAATCTCAAAAACACTTTTCCCCAAGGTGTTGAAAAGGATTAAAAGTTTAAAGTGGTATGCTGAAAATTCTGTCTTTGGCTTCAATCAAGAAAGATAATAAGAGAAATTTTGAAACGCTTTTCAACAAGGAGGTGGAAAATAATTAAAATTTAAACTGATGCATCTTAAATTCTTCATCTTTCACCCAAAAAGTTAACATACAAGATTAAACATAGAAGAGCGTACAGCTCTTAAAAAGTCCATGTGTTTTTTTTTACCTTTTCTTCGCCAGGCATGTTTTACCCACTCTGTAAAAACTATATTCGGATGTTTTCCAGAAAAATGTCTGTTTAATTTATTCCACTCGAAGAATTTCGAAAACACTTTTCCCCAAGGTGTTGAAAAGGACTAAAAGTTTAAAGTGGAATGCTGAAAATTCTGTCTTTGAGTTTCATAAAGAAAGGTAATAAGAGAAGTTTTGAAGAGCTTTTTACCCAAAGTGGTGAAAAAGAATTAAAAATTTAAATTGATACCCCTAAAATTCTTTATCTTTCACCAGAAACTTAACATACAAAATTAAACATACAAGAGCGTACAGCTATTAAAATGTTCATGTTTTTTTTTCCTTTTCTTCGTCAGACATGTTTTATGCACTCTGTGAAAACTATATTCGGATGTTTTCCACAAAAATGTCTCTTTAATTTATTCCACTCGAAGAATCTCGAAAATACTTTTAGCCAAGGCGTTGAAAAGGATTAAAAGTTTAAAGTGTTATGCTGAAAATTCTGTCTTTGGCTTTCATCAAGAAAGGTAATAAAAGCGGTTTTGAAAAGCATTTTACCCAAGGTGGTGAAAAAGAATTAAAAATTCAAACTGATACACCTAAAATTCTTTATCTTTCACCAAAACACTGAACATACAAGAGCTTACAGTCCTTAAGAAGTTCAGGCTCTTTTTTTCTGCATGAGACGTTTTGCGCACTCTGTAAAAACGATATTCGGATGGTTTTCAGAAAAATATCTCTTTAATTTATTCCACTCGAAGAATCTCGAAAACACTTTTTCACAAGGTGTTGAAGAAGATTAAAAGTTTAAAGTGGCATGCTGAAAATTCTGTCTTTGGCTTTCATCAAGAAAGGTAATAAGAGAAGTTTTGAAACGTTTTTTACCCAAGGTGGTGAAAAAGAATTAAAATTTAAACTGATACATCTTAAATCCTTTATCTTTCACCAAGAAAATTAATGAGATTTGTTTAGAAACAGGTTTCTTGAGTCCAAGGCCGTAGATAAGGGAGGGATTTATGGTGACTATTCCCTCCCCGAAATTCTAAAAAAGACCATTTCGTGGAAAAAAATGATCCATGTGTGAGATTGTGTTATCTGCCTAATTGTGCATAGACAACTGTGTGTATAGTGTAAGTTGAATTAAACTGAAGGTGCAAATTGTATTCGACCAGTAAGAGCAGATTGAAAGCACTTTTAGCAACGCATCACAATATTGATGTACAATCGGAAGAAATTTGGAAATTCTTTTGAAAACTTTCAAGGTGAACGTATTTTATAATATATTGTTAAAAAATTCGGACGTGTTCATTTTCTTTCAAAATTACTCATTTGTTGCTTTTACTTCTGTTTTAAAAATTAGAATTGAATACCATGTATGATTTTCAATGTTAATTTTACTATTAAATTGATTGCGTAGTTACGTCATTACTCATTCTAAGCTTTAAATTTGTTCATTATATTATTTTTAAATCATTTTGATATTTTAAAACCCCATTGTATTATAATACTCATTAGAGGTATACATACGTAAGAAAACCTGTAGTTTTACTGAAGTATCATTCACAACACAATGTATTTCCCCTTGGTCTCTCTCAGAATATAATTTCTTGCTACAGTGCTGTTTGAAGGTGACAAAAAGACTCAATATTTTAAACTGAAACACCTTAAATGTTTTCCTTAACTTTGGCCAAAAATGGACATGAATAGAGCTTTGAAATAACTTTACAAACGTGATGAGAAGGATAAAAAAAATTTAAACTGTTATTACTAAAACTTTTTTCTTTGACTTTCATCAATATGAGATATGTTATGTATGCTAATATGAGATATGTATTATATATGAGCCGCGGTAGCTTAGTCGGCAAAGGCAACGATTTCGTAACTGTGAGTTTGCGGGTTCCGAGCTCGAGCCGGTCTAAGATGTTCATTAAAAGTGACTGGGGCACGTAAAATAGGTTTGTGGCCATAATGTCCTCCAAATTTTCCATCAATACCTCTGGGTTGGCAGGTCAAGCGTATGGGTCTTCTGATTGGTATTTGCTTCAAAATTATGAGAACCCATTTGATCAAAGTCATTCTTTCACTTTAACAGGGTTCATTGAAATGAAAGGTCTACCTTTTGAATTGGGAGAACTTCTGCGCGAGGACCTACAAACTTTATTTTTTCTTGTTAACGATTTTTTAAGATTCATGACCTACTGGATTTAATCCAACTCTCGGCCAGACCATAAAGAATAAATCGCAACTAAAAGAACACTTTTTGTTCCTATACATCTTGTCGGCTATTTAAAAATACTGGCTAGTTACGAAAGATAATTAAAGATCAATAAAAAGTTATTTCCACATAAATAAGGATTCACTAGAAAATGCATGTAGTAAGGTCTGTCCCAAAGGATAATTTTCCAAGTTAGTGAAAAAAATCGTTTTAACCGATGAAGAAGTGAAAATCAGTTTCAGCTACCTTCCCCTTCAGAGGATGAGAACTTTTAGGAACAAATAGGATATTTACCTATACTTAACATGAATAATTACTTATCTTCTTGTCTTTCCACATCCTACTTATATTAAATATTTTCATCAATAAAACGAGAGATTTTAAACAAGCAATGTCTGGAAATTTAAAGTAAATTACATGAAAAGTGAAATCAAATTGGAAGACAAAAAGTTCAAATTATAAACAAACTAAGTGTTGACGTTATAATATTTTCCTTATAAATCCATTTCCACCAAAGAGGGATAAGATTTATTTTATTGCAAGCTGTTTTTTATCAGCATCATAGAATTTTGCCGGTGCTATAAATTAAATCTGTGTGGAGGCAGTTAAGCTGACATGTTGCGAGCATTGGAATTTTTCATTAGTGGTATTTATAGCATAATGTTAATGCAAATTTCCCTTTTTCGAGGTCACAATAAAAAAGAGTTTTATAAATTTAAACTCAAGTCTCAAAAGTAACATCCCACCTTATTAGAAAATTCTGTTTTTTTTTTAATTTAAATCTTAAAAAGAAAAAAAATCCCGGAACGGCTTAGGACTAGCCTGCTCCTTACAGAACGGAAATAGAACACTCACTCCTGTCATTCTCTTTTCACAGTTGATTGGTGCTAATCTTGGAATTGGTAAAACTTGTGACGTGAACTGGCTGGTATCCAAGCATAATATTGTCCAGGTATTTATCCCGGTTCTTCGACTTTTCCCTCGCTGCGGTTTTTTAAGCCCAACCATTCTGGCGTTTCTAAAATGCTGCTGGCAGATTATTTCAAAATATTTTGGTTGTCCTAAACAAGATGGATTGAAAATCCAGTTCGTCAAAGTAAATATTGTTCTTCACGCATAGCAGACGAAATTGTCACCACCTCGCACGGTATTTATTGTAGAATTAATGGTATTTTAAAATGATCGTGTTAGGGGAGTAAAAATCACTTCTCAGTTGTATTTAGTTATATTTTTGTTGGATGGTCTCAAGCAGGAAGTGAATCTTCTTGAAAGTTCTGGGTTGAAGTGAATTCATGATCATGTCTAATTTTTCAATTCGTTAAGCAGTTCTTACCTAGTTCTTCAATGAGACGACAGTTAAAAGGTACAAAAAGATAAAACTTATTGGATACATAATATTTATAATGCATATTTAAATATCCTTAAGACGACATAGCGAAAAGTGAAAATATTGTCACAGAAACAAGCACATCAAGAGTGAAATTACATTAAGAAATTGTGTGCGGGTACATTTCGCAGCGGAATTGTACCGGGAGCGGGCGTTTTGCGCATCAATTTAGTTATTCAGTTAAATCTCAATAGATCGAAAATTATTTATTTTTTTAACCAACTTTTCGTATTTTATATTGAAATATATAAACAAATATATAAATAGACAAATACACACACACATATATATATATTTATAAATACAAATATATATATATATATATATATATATATATATATATATATATATATATATATATATATATATATATATATATATATATATATATATATATATATATATGTAAGGAAAATTCTCAGGGATTTTCAAAACTTGAATCAAGGGTAAAAATTCCCGCGTCATTTTCCATTCCCCTTTTTAACCCCTAACCTAAATTGACCACTGGGGCTACAGGTTACGCCCTCAGAGAAGGGGCCTGGCCAATTATAAACCTACATGGCCCTAGCAGACAATTTAGGAAATTTCCAAATAAAAAGAAGATACCCGCTAACGGACACAGATTTTTTCTAGAGATATTTTCCCACAGATGTTGACCCAGGTGTTACTTGTCTTGTACATAGAACTTCATGCTAGCTGACCCTTCAGTTTGTCCCTATGATGAAGTGGGAACCCGTCCTTCAAAGTTGTCTTAATAAAGGCCTTTAGCTGAAACGGTATCATTTTTATGGCCATGACTGCAACCCCCCATCGAGAAGTCAGTCTCATTACATATATATATATATATATATATATATATATATATATATATATACATATATATATATATATATATATATATATATATATATATATATATATATATATATATATATATACAAATATATATATATATATATATATATATATATATATATATATATATATATATATATATATATATATATATATATATATATATATATATATATATATATATATATATATATATATAAATATACATATATATATATATATATAATATCATTTTCGCAAGGATAAATAAAAAGTTAATTTTAAATTTAAATTGATTTTTTAATCAACCTTCCTGTTCTGTGGTTCAGCATCGACTGATGTAAAAACTAGTTTTTATTTGTCTAAATTTTTTCAGAATCTATGTAGTATACAAGAACATTCGGCTTCGTTTTCCTGTATATACCGTTATTTTTGTACCCACAAACAAACCATGTTGTTACACTAACTTGTACTAGTACGTGACCTGCCCTCAAGTATCAATCGTCAGAAAACGTACTAGTACTTATCCCGCATACAATGTTTTGATAGAGAACGAACGCTTTACGTCTTCAGCAGACGGTTTTCTGAGTGCCAAAATTTTGTACTTACGGCTGAAGTTGAGGTTGATGGAGGCGGATACGTCTCCCAGCTTGTTCTTGGCCGTCACTTTGTACATCCCTGCGTCTGTCTCGAACACGTCATTGAGCTCCAGCGTGATGTTGAACTTGTTGGGTCCGATTTCCTTCATGGTCACTTTTGTGCGGTGATCGTCGTGAAGTGGCACCTCCCCCCTGTACCACTGTATGGTCGCCTTAGGGTTGGTGACCAGCTGGCATTCGAACACCAGCTTGTTTCCGTCATCCTCTTGCCTGAGGGTCGGCTTTTTCGTGAAAGTCGGAGCTTGCTCCTCGTCCGACACCCCCATCGTATGTGGGTTGTTTGACCTCCGGGTCGGAGGTCACTAGTCTCTGAAGTCTCTGTCAAAGAGAATCGTTTGGGATGGACTTTAGGGCGTCACCATACAGGAGTCGAGAGCTGTAAGAGGAAAAAGAAGGAGGGTTTAGATGAGGAGATTTTCAAGCCAAGTCACGAACAAGAGATTTATATTTATAGGAATGCTACAAAAAGAGTTGAAGTAATTGAACTTAGAGCTTGGTAAGGTTGATTTCAGCTGACGAAAACATGAATTATTTATTTATTTATTTATTGAGGAAAGAGTGATGTGGGAATGAAGATATCCAAAAGTAAGGAATTTAATATACAAGTAATGCAGCTCTGGGCATAGTTGAATATTATGAAATGTCTTATAACTGCATGAAGCCCAGTAGCGTTGGGGTAGAGCTTCCAGCTCCCACGACGCAGGTCCGAGGTTCGATCCCCAGGATGGGCAAGGTTGACTCGCCTTTCATTCGTTCAATGGGTAGATGAATTGAGGACCAAGTGTGCTTGGGAATTAAACACTGGGGATTTCGAGTAAGATTGACCACCTAACCGGAACATATATTTTGTACCCCAGGGCCTTTGGTCACGTAAACGGAAATTGGCACCATAGGCCCTGGCTCCCCATGAGTTGTTACACCGAGGAATTTAGTAGTCTTATAACAGCATAATCCCGATACCTGTGGCATCTTAAGATTTGTAATTAGAAGAATCGGCAATGCTTCTTCTAGATTTACTTATAATATCTCATGTAGTAATGCTCTTATAACGTGAAATCATTAGCGAGTGGTATTTATTTACAGACATTTAAACAGAACCGAAGAGTATCATAAACTGAAATTCCCAACTTTTAAGCCAGATAATAGCCTAAAATTAGACTGTTACATAACGATACTGGAGTCCACGAGTTCAAATACTACTGCAGCCATTATGGTTCGTATGATAGATACCAGTATCATCATCCCAGTATTATCAGCGCCACTTTCATGATTATTTCTGTATCATATGAAAATATATAGCAAGAAATTTGTAGGGGATTTACACCTCCACTAGTCACCACAGAGGGGTCGATAGTTACAAGGGAACTGAATATGATGGATATATTCTGTAAAATTTCAACTTAATCTGAACAAAGCGACATTGCACTGACTAGAAAAAAACATTTGTTTATGATTTTTTTGCTGTAAAAATACTGTAAGATAGTGCTCCGGTGCAATTCGAAAATGTCATGAATCTACGATCATGATCTTCGGATAACGTAGAGCTTAATATAATAGAATGTTCCCCTAAGTTATTTTGGTATGTGCCACATAGGAAAGTCGGAACATGGTAGTCTTATCGGAAAAGGTTTCAACTAATAGCCGTAGGATTGTGAGTTGAAGAATTGAGTGGACCAATAACCTTTGCTTGGCTAACGGCGGGTGGGACATGTAAATTAGGTTCATGGTGCTAGACCAAGCATAGGGGTCTTCCCCTTCAGCCCTTCTTTCAAATTACGAGAACTTACTTTTAGCTCATAGTCGTTCTTTCACCCTTGCGGCACCATAAACCACACGCATGCCTCAATACTATACACATACTAAATGATTGTGTGTATGATGTTTACTGCTCAACAAAACAATCAATTTCACCGAAGTATCTAAAATTCCATATAAAATATCAAACAGACAATATTTCATTTTCAAAATATCACATACATTTATATACATTTCTGAACTGAAACCCCCCACATAAAAATTTAGATGAAGCATTTTATTGAGATTTATTTTAGTTGTATTTAAATGTTATTTCACACCTTTGTGATCAGGCGATTTAGATCAGTTATATTTCATACAAGAAGAAAAATGCTCGGGATCTAAATCTGACCTCATCACATCTTTGTAAAAAGACAGAGAACCATAAAATTATATTCTACGGATATTGTTGTCTTGTACGGTGGTCTCGGGCGGGGTTCTGATCCCAGTCCCAGATTAGAATCCCGTCTCCGTACTTGACATTAAATAAGAATGTACCTTTGTGAAGTATTTATGAGTCCCTAAGGGACAGTGCCCAATTAGAAGGGATAAGGTTCTCCACGTTGGCGGTCTCAAGGCGGGGTTTAAGCAGACCAATTAGATACCTACAACTATCCCGATTGGATGATAAGAAGGAAGAGGGGACAAGGATGAAATTAATAAAATAAGAAAGATCGAAAAAAAGTGAAGGTGTTCGATAGACGAGACGAAGAAAGGAGTCCGACAGAAGAGGTTCGGAAGTCGAGACGAGGAGAGAGTCCGACAGAAGGTGTGCGATAGTTCCGACAAAGAGAGGAGTCCCATGGAACGAGTTCGAGAGTCCAGCCAAGTCTGACAGGAAGTGTTCCTGCATCAAATAGCACGGCCGCACCCCAAAAACTCAGGAGGAAGCCCCTGACCAGACCGACGAAAGATCCATAGATACCCATCAACCAGCAGTGTTCCGGGCACACCATTTTAACTTCCCAAAGGTACCCTATTTAACATACATTTTGAAATTGAGATTAGGTCCTCTCTCTTATATTTACATAATTACTTAAGGATTAAAAAATATTGTTAGAACTAATTTAGAAGATGTTGATAAAGCATATTTTATGAAAATTAGCATCAGTTTTGTATGTACATAGATGTATATATATTATAATAAATTTATTTTTATTATATTAAGCTAGTTTCAGATGCTGTTAATTTAGCTTTTAGTTTAGTTTCATATCTTATGTCTGTAGTTTCTCAGAACCTGTGGTTAAATTTACTACTAAAATACTTTTACACAACGCAATCAAAATAAAATCCTACTATACATTTGATCACAGGTTAATACTCAAATAAAAACGAGAACTACACGACAACCTTAATACTTTTATAGTAAGAAATAATAACTTTAAAAAATCTCAGCAATATACTGAGGGAAGATCACAGAAATATAGTATTACATTATAACCAATATTATCAGACAAAAAAAAATCTGATTTTCAATCCAAAAATTTCTACCTTCGAGAGAGTATGGTATCGCACCGTAGTTACACGAAATTGATCGGAAAAGTTTTTTTTTACGGATTTCCTTATATAGTTTGCGAAAATATATTCATTCATTTTGATTTTCCGGATGCGATATAATATTTTATTCTTGTATATACTTTTTGACGAAAAATCGTATTATTTTGACCGATTTTCGTAGGATTGTAATTACTTTCTAAATTCGTAGAAACTACGATTTTTTTCTTAGCAGTTGGCAGCTCTGTCTTTGTGTTATTATCTGGAAGAAACTAAATATTTCTATATTTCAAAAATTTTAGTTTCAATAGCAAATGGATTATTTTGGTAAACTTTTTAAATTTTCTTTTTTTTTCACACACTTCCTAAACACAAAAAATATTCAATATGAAAAATTTAGTATTCTGAATGTTATCGCACTCAAGGGAAAAAGCAGTATCGCCGTCGGGGGATATATCGGCAGAGCAGAATTTTAATATTATTATCGCGATATTTAAAGTATATCAATATTTGAAAAAATGTTGATGAACGATCCATCCCTATTTTCCAAATTGTTACAAAAATACAAGCAAATTTCTCAAAACCACACTAATTGAAAAAAAATTACAAATCCTATTTTCTTTTACTGATTTTCGTAGGATCGTAATTATTTGATAAATTCGTAGAAACTACGCTTTTTTTCGTAGCAGTTGGCAGGTCTGGGTATATGTCAAAGTAAGAATCTGAACAAAGACAAACACTATAAAGTTCACGATAAGATTTGAGTTTCTTGTTAAAACACTGTGTGCCGGTACATTTCTCAGTGGAATTGTACCGGGAGTGGGCGTAAATTTAGTTATTCAGTTAAATCTCGATAGATCGAAAATTATTTAATTTTTTAACCAACTTTTCGTATTTTATACTGAAATGTATAAACAAATATTTAAATAGACAAATAAACATATATATATATATATATATATATATATATATATATAATATATATAAGTATACATATATATAAAATCATTTTCGCAAGGATAAATAAAAAATTAATTTGATTTTGGTTTGGTTTGAAGTGCTACGGTCTACTTTTTGCAACACGCGGGGTAATGAGACCGGGACCTACAGCTTAAAGCCGGTTCCAAACGGCTACGAACATTCATGCTATTGTGGGATTCGATCCTACAAACTCCGGTACCGAAGGCCAGCACTCTAACCAATCGGCCATCGTTCTGCAAAGTTAATAAAAATATAAATTGATTTTTTAATCAACCTCCCTGTTGTGTGGTTCCGCATCAACAACCATAAGATTTTTGTAAACAAAAAATATATGTTTTAGTGGATAAATTTATAATAGTATCGTAAATCTGATAAATCAAATAGAAATAGTAGTATACAGTTTTAATTTTTTTCCGTTCTGTGGTTCCGCATCGACTGATGTAAAAACTAGTTTTTGTCTAAATTTTTCCGGAATCTATGTAGTAGACAAGAGCATTCGGCTTTCCTGTATATACCGTTATTCTTGTACCCACAAACAAACCATGTTGTTACACTAACCCGTACTACTACGTGACCTGCGCTCAAGTATCAATCGTCAGAAAACGTACTAGTACGTGTCCTGCATACAATTTGTTACTTAAGTTTGTCACTAGTTTAAAATTTTGTCTGTAACGAAAAATAGATAAAGACAATACAAAAAAAAGAAAACAACGATCATTTTTAAAATAATAACAGATGTTTCTATTATAAAAAATACGTTGAAAACGTATCGAAGCATGTTTTATAATAGAAATGTTTATTTTATTTACTTTGTCAATAGTAACTTTTCAAGCGACTGCACTGAAGGTTTGAATTAGCACTATTGAATTTATTTTTATTAATGTATTGTATTTTTAAATTTGGTACTTATTTAAAATACTCCCATCGTTCTATTGAACTGACTTCGTTTCAGCTATGAGTGCTTCTGAAAATTAAACTTACAACAAGTATGTTGAATCGGGACATTGAGAAACCGAAAAAACGTGGATAACATATATTTTATATCACTATCCATCACGTGTAACAATTACAAGCATATAAAGCATTATATGTGTACATAAGTTATGTACAGTTCAGATAGGTTAAGAAGTGAGTTTTAGTGAACTCATCCTGACCATAATATTGCATCTTCTCATGCAACATAATTAACCCCTTAACGT
This sequence comes from Pardosa pseudoannulata, assembly GCA_032207245.1. Lineage (NCBI taxonomy): Eukaryota > Metazoa > Arthropoda > Arachnida > Araneae > Lycosidae > Pardosa > Pardosa pseudoannulata. The sequence continues at coordinate 64,833,054 of CM063509.1, forward strand.
GCACGCTCGAGTTAACTCGAGCGAGCTAAACTAGCCAAACTGTTCACAATCGAGATAATTCGAATGGCGTTATATAACAAACATAACAAATAAACCCTAAATAAAAATATCGAATTTGTAGTTTATGTTGCTATAATTTTTCACACTCGAATGCAATCGAGAATTGAAAATAACAATTTGAAAGAAAAAAAAATCGTTTTATTGATAGTTTACATTTACATGGGATTGTAAGCTTTAATACTTATTTATTCAAGTGTAAAATATATTTTTTTTCTACTTATTACTTACGACTGCTTTCCGCTTTCCGACAGCGTATTCAGATTCAGAGTTCTACATCGTTCTTTATAAGAGTTGAGAAAAGAATATTCAATTCAAAATACTCAAAAAAATATCCTCACTTGAAAAACCGTAAAATTTTGAGCTTCGCGTTTTTTGCCTAATGTCTAAATCCGGCCTTCAAAAAGCAAACAATCACTTTCTGTATTCACAAGGACTTTCACGATTTCAGTTTAATTGTAGGTGGTATTGGATATCATATGGATTATTAATACCGGCTTTCTTTTCACGCGGCTTAAAAGTACGCCGCTACTTTAATTCAAATTTATTTTTTTTATTATTTATTAGCTGCTATTCATTTCTATTTTAAAGTTCTCGATTTGTTCCACGTGTTATCGCTCTAAACAATCAGTGGTACTTATCTGATTTTTTAAAGCGTATTACTGTTTGAATAGAATTATCTGGAATTTATTTTACTTGATTCGGTATCAGTCTAACTATAAATTTATTACTGTACCTTCTTAAGGCAAATCAGCCATTTTTGAAAAGAAAATTTTAATATTTTAACAAAGTTTTGTGAATTTTAAGATAAACTCTGATATTTCAATTTATTGAACTCTGAAGGGCAACTTATATTAACACATTGGGAACATTTCGCAGCAAAATTGTACCGGAAGCGGGCGCTTTGTGCGTAAATTTAGTTATTCAGTTAAATCTTAATAGATTGAAAATTATTTAAATTTTTAACCAACTTTTCGTATTTTATATTGAAATATATAAACAAATATATAAATAGAAATATATAAATAACAACCATAAGATTTTTGTAAACAAAACATATATTTTTCTGTTGATAAATTTATAATAGTATCGTAAATATGAAAAATCAAATAGAAATAATTGTATATAGTTTTAATTTTTTTTCCGTTCTGTGGTTCCGCATCGACTGTTGTAAAAACTAGTTTTTATTTGTGTAAATTTATCTAGAATCTATGTAGCAGTCAAGAACATTCAGCTTCGTTTTCCTGTATATACCGTTACTTTTGTACCCACAAACAAACCATGTTGTTACACTAACCCGTACTAGTACGTGATCCGCTCTCAGGTATCAATCGTCAGAAAACGTACTAGTACGTGATCCACGCTCAAGCATCAATCGTTAGATAAAGTACTAGTACGTGTCACTTATACAATGTGTTAAAATGTTCTCTGAATATCTCAAAAACTGAAAAAAAACTGTCAGCAATTTATCCAGCTGATTTTTAGTAAACTGAAGGAAATAAGATTACTGATAAGGGACTTTTCACAAATTGCATCTGTGTTTTTTAGAATACGCATTAGCTGCAAAGTTATAATTCGTTTTCGCCATTTTTCGTAGCAGTACAATTTTTAATATACATTTCATCCGCCATTTGATGTTGCTAATTTGTATAATCCTGAAATGGCTTTTTTAAATGTCTCTCTTTCTCTCACCACACACATACACACATACATACATACATGTAATAAATAAAAATAATACCTGCCAGTTACAATAATTATGTAGCCCCTATTTATTTACTTGCCCGGGCTACTGGGAAAGGAGAAACCTAATAATCTAGCAGTAATAACGAATGATGCAGTGTTGCCACATTGAAGAAAACGGCACAAGTTTAATTAAAACTTTATTTTAGAGCTGCTAAAATGGACATCTTTACTAGTCGACGGCAAACAAAGGAAAGACACAAAATTCACTCTGCTCGAACAGAGGTGCACCCAAGAGTGATGACAAAAAGAATGTTCCCAAGGTAGAAGAAACTTAGCGAATTAAGTGTTCAGATCAGAAAAAAAACGCGGATCCATTTGCCGGCGACAGCTAGAAAACGTGTTGAATTGACAGAAAATTTACATCTATAGGACAAAAATCTTTGGAAATTGTATTGAAAGAATTTTAAGTCGAAGACAAGTAATTGATTAAAACATTCAGAAAGATTTTAAGGAATTAGAATGGGAAAGAGGAGGTTTTTAAGGAAATATTAAAGGTAAATAATTTTGATATATTACACACACACACACACACACACACACACACACATATATATATATATATATATATATATATATATATATATATATATATATATATATATATATATATATATATATATATATATATATATATATATATATATATATATATTCAGCGAAAATACGCTATTTGACTATTCGTGGATGAATTTTAACCAATTTCGATGTGGCATGCGTACGTAGGTACGTACGTTTCCCTATATATTGTGTACATGAATAACTAATCTATTTATAACAACATTGAATTATTGTAACATCTAATTGTACATCGCAATTTATGTAATTATTGCAATCTGCAATCTCTATAACGAAAATCTTAATGTAGCAAATATTAAAATGGTACCGGTCTCAGGTAGATAACATTTCTTGAGCTGTACTCCTTGGTGAATCAATATTGTATAATTTTGATGTCATTAAAAAGATCTGTTATTTCAGAACGAGGCCGCCTTGGTGTATTCGGTGAAATTATTGGCGGTGTTTATAAAACACAAATACATAAACTAATTTCACTTAGATTTGATTGCCACGTGAGGTACAGAAATAACGAAAAAGAGTGAATTTTTTGTTATTCTATCAAATTAGGGTTCCCTTAGGATTTTTGGCATTTTTTATTTGGTCAGAGAGTGCTGATAGAGCCAAAGGGTAAAGTAAGAGTATATAATGCAGTTGTATACTCTTACATTACCCTTTCGGTGTTCCATTTTGTTATACAATATAGCAAAATTCAAGACATAATATCGGTTGGGTTCCCTTTCTTTTTAGAGTGGTGGCGAACTATGACATTCCCTTGATAGATTAAGAAATATATAAGAAAAAAATACTCAAAAATATGTATCCAAAAGCATGAATCACCTATTTATCCAAAATTTCATAAACCACTTGGGCTCTATAAAGTTTTAATTGGTTATATCCCTTGTTTGAAAGCCCCAGTGGTCAGTTTAGGGCAGGGGTTAAAACCAGGGCTTCGAACCGTAATTTTTTTTGGTTCCGGTTTTCGTTCCGGTTCAACTAAAAAATTAATATCGGTTCAGTTCCGGTTTTCGCTCCGCCAAAAATAACGGTTTTCGGTTCAGTTCCAAATGAATAATTTCATTTTATGTATATTCTTATTTGTACTAAAAATATAATTCTATCATAAACAAAAAATGTAATTCTATCAAAATTTAGAAGATTTTATTCTTTTTTTAATTGGTACACTATGTGAATTGATACAAACAGCAGGTACGATAAGAGCGGCGAGCATTGGCATTGTTATCCATTATCAAAATCGCATTTGACAACTAGGTTTATGATTACCCACATTCGTCGTTTGACTCTCACATCGTGCACTTGGCCTTGCAATAATTATGTAAAAATATATTATTTATTTAACATATGAAAATTGCCTCTAATTATTAATATATCTTCTAACGTGGTTTCACTGAGATTACTTCTGTTGTCTCGGAGAATAAATTTCAACACTAACTTGTGTAGCTGGAGCTGCCAAAACCACCATTGCAATCTTATACAAGTGCGGATATGTAATTATAAAGTTGACGTTAAATTAGAAAATATTGATAAGTTGGTAACAGTAACAAAATGACTGAAAGATATATCGAACCGAAATAAACCGATATTTTTTTCGGTTCAGTTCCGGTTTTCGTTCCGACCAAAATAACGGTTTTTTTCCGGTTTTCGGTTCAGTTCCGGTTCGAAGCCCTGGTTTAAACCCTTTAAAGGGCAGTGGTTTCGCAGCTAAACCAGCTGTTAAAATTGTTTTTACTCCTGTTTTTAAAGATATATTAATGATTTATTGGATTTTGTAAGTCTTTGGCACTTTAAATTGTCAATAGATTGTAGCACTGCACATAATTTATTTTCCCTTTCAAATATACATTTTAAAAATTGATTTGCTTGAAACAATCAGGAATTCTATTTTCTTCTTTTATAATCCCAAATAAAAGTACTTTAAGTACTTTAATATAATTTACTCCCAAATATATTTTAATATATTTTACTCCCAAATAAAAGTTTTAGTACTTTAATAAAAGTTGCTAACTAATATATAAGTTAGGTCCTCTCTCTTATATATATATAGTTAGCTAGGTGATAGGAAATATTTGTCATGTCTTAATTAGTGTGGCACCTAATTGATCTTACACAAAACAACACTTATAAATTGTTTATATATTTATGGTATCATATTAATAATTAATTATTTTTCCAATCTATTTAAATTTTAGAGAAATTTTTATTTTTACGCCGAACAAGGGGTGGATTTCACAGTTAAACCACCTCTCACATCTAAAACCTCTGAAGGAATGTAATTTTTTTTCACTAATTTTGCATTTATACGGTTTATAGACAAAATTAACAACTATTTCCATTAACAGACAAAGAATATTTAAACGTGAACTTTAAAGGGTTAAAAGAGGAAAATGCAGGGACACACAATTTCGCTTTTGACCGTATCATAAAAACACCTGAGAATTTTTTTGGCTCGTAATGATTACTTTTATCTTATATATTTTAATATATTTTACTCCCAAATAAAAGTTAGCACTTTAATAAAAGTTGCTAACTATATAATAAGTTAGGTCCTCTCTCTTATATATATATAGTTAGCTAGGTGATAGGAAATATATTTGTCATGTCTTAATTAGTGTGGCACCTAATTGATCTTACACAAAACAACACTTATAAATTGTTTATACATTTATTGCATCATGTTAATAATAATTATTTCCAATCTATTTTAAATTTTAGAGAAGTTTTTATTTTCACGCCGCACAAAGGTTTGACGGTTAAACCACCTATACATCTAAAATGAAGGAGTGTAATTTTTTCACTAATTTCGCTTTTATAATGCTCATAGATAAAATTATAACTATTTCCATTAAAAGCCAAAGAATATTTAAACGTGAACTTTAAAGGGTTAAAAGAGGAAATGCAGGGACACATTTCGCTTTTGACCGTATCATAAAAAAACTGAGAATTTTTTTGGCTCGTAATGATTACTTTTATCTTCCTTTTTAGTTTCCAGACGGTACATTTTATGTATCGGGTTGCAGCATGCGTTTTATGTATCGGATTGCAGGATATTCCTTAATCCCTTCGCGACGAACGTCTCGTATACGAGACGCAGCGATTTCACTCTTACTAGTAGTGTCGCCTCCATGCGATGATTTCCGGTTGATATTGAGAGACCAGCTGTGCATAATAGGAGATCGGAACGTTTTATTTAATTTTAAATGTTAGATTTAATTACTAGATGGCGTAAAGCAACTTTCACAATGGTCGACTCGTATATAATTTACGCGCTGATCCTCAATTAATATAACTAACTAGAAATCGTACAAGGAATTTACAGGTCTCCGAAACTTTGAAAGATCATTTTGTTGATAGACAAATCCCCGTTTGTGTGTTTATGGGCTAACTGCCTAGCTGTTAATGAACAAGGACAGTATATTAAAAAAAAATGAGATCATAAAATTTTTGCTAGGCCGCTGGCTGGAAATACAACACTGTATTTTTCGGCATTGTATTCTAAAATACAGTGCTTTTCCTTACATCGATTGAAGTATCATTCACAAATAAAGATGTCTTTCTCCCTTGGTCTCCGAAAATAATTTCTGGCTACGCCCTGATAACTAGACTAACCTAGCATCGGCATGGGTAGTATTATTCTCAAATAAAGGCTATATGTATTTCAAAATTCAAATAAGTTTTTTTATTACATTATATTACATTAGCAGTATGAGCAACTTCGAAAATAAAACACTCATTGTCATAACGCATTCATTTAAATTTAAATTTCATCAGAACATAAGATATATAATCTAATAAAAATAAATGGAATATATTTAGCGATATTTAGTTATTTATAATTGAACAGACAAAGAAAAACTTACAAAAATGTTTTTTCTGGTTTCTTAACAGAGAACAGATTTACTGACAGATAAAAAATTACGTGTTACAGAAAAATCGGGACATTTTATTTTAATTGTTGAATGCTAGATTTAAATACTAGATGGCTTTAAATGTCAACGGTTTTCAAACGGTTGATTCGTATAGCATTTCGTGCTGGTCAAAAGGTTAAAGGGATGTCTTGGGGGTTTTATTTAAAATATATGCATTAGTTTACAGATTTAGTTTACTTCTTCCTTATTGACATACAGATAAAGTGTATGTGTGTATAAATATATATTTTTACATTTTAAAATAATTGACTTATTTCAAGCCAAACTATTGGATAGCCTCTAAAGCTACGGGGGAATATATTAGTTTGATTTATACTTAATTGTTGCTTAATAAGTACATAAATTTTTGCTTTCAGTATATCGTATGATCCAATGATTTATTTATGTATAATTATCTATTTTCCAGAGATTAAATTGCATTACATTGCATTTCCAGATTAATAGAGCATATGTAAAAAAACTCCAATTATTACACTCAATCATTATTATTTTTTACTTGTAATTCCCTATATAATGAAAACCTCAGTTATCTGTCAGTCTGTCCTTTTAATTCTGAAGCGGTTGGACCTGGAATAGATACATGCATCCCTATAAGGCAATTTATCGCAACGTCACGAACTACTATAATGCCCTTCCCATTCATTTTCATGCTTACAACAGCCAATAGACAAAAAATAAACTGCCCTTCCGTTTGAAACTAAAGCCAGTATTGTCATAATTTGAGAATTTGCCTTACTGAGTGAAATCCCCTTATTGGATTCTTAAGGAATTAGGATTAGCAAAATTCAAAGAGATTAAAGTTTAAAACGAATAACTTTTAGTCAACATAATTGTAAAATGGAACAATATTTATTAAATATAAAAGGGGAAATGGTTCCCCATACGGTCGTTTCGATAGTTGGGGACGGATCATGTTTATTTTCATTGCTTTCATATCTTATGTTTGAAACACAGACCC
>CM063509.1:64857813-64860313 GCA_032207245.1 Pardosa pseudoannulata
TTAAATAACTAAAAAACACATTTTAAAGTAATAGTTCGTAAAATTATTACTTTCATTTAGCGTAATATAATAAAATGGTCACTATGGTATGACAAAATACACTAAATACATTAAAGCTATCATTACGTAGAATATTTTTTTAAATTTTATTAAGTAAAGTTTTAATAACTTATTTAGTAGTTTATTTAATTAGCATTCAGTTTAATTTATTTAAGTGTATAATTTATTTAATTATTTTTAATTAATGTAATTTAGTTTTTTTTTTAACCTTTTTTTTTTTCGTCAAGCATGTTTTACGCAATCAGTGAAAACATTTTCAAAGAAATTAAAATGTGTTAATATTTAATCATCTTTCCCCAAAAAAATTAACATACAAGAGCTTAGAGCTCGTAAGTATTGAAAACGTTCAAAGATTTCTATTCTTCCACAGGAAAAGAAGCAGGTCTTTCGCTTATGACATATTGCTAAACATATAATTCTTATTATTTTAATTAGCTTTTTGCATATTCATGCATTTCTAGTAAAATATAAACAGGTGTATATACAAAGATTTGAAAATAATTAAATTTCTAAATGACAGCTTAAATTATAATTGTACACTGTAAATCTTAGTGGGTAGGCATCTAGTTGAATTATTTAAAGTTATTAATTGTGATGTTTGTTGCTCATGAAGGATGTATTGCTCCATAGGATCACTGAGACAATCGATGGTGTTAAAATATAGTTTGTAATATACATTATTTACTATTCATAGTCGCTATTTGTTAATTAAATTAGAATTCTACGGAACATACTTTGAGAAACACTACCTTAGACTAACGGCAAATTCAAAATTAAAACATCAAATAGAACTTTAATTATAAAATAATTAATGTAATTTTTCGAAAAAAAAAATAGTTTTCATATTAACAAAAGAATTTTTGATGTAATCTTTTGAACTTATCACTTTTGTTTTTCATTGAGTATTACAATTAAAATTTTTATTATTAATAATTATCAACCTATGATACATTACTGCATATGTTCCTTAGATTCTAAGATATCGATATTTGTTGTTTTTTTAGCGATCTTTTTATAAAAATAATCAGAAAAATTTACTCTGAAAGATTCATTACGAAGGATTTACCCTTAAGGATTCATTACGAAGGATTTACCTTTAAGGATTCATTATGAAGGATTTACTCTTAAGGATTCATTACGAAGGATTTACCCTTAAGGATTCATTATGAAGGATTTACTCTTAAGGATTCAATACGAAGGATTTACCCTTAAGGATTCATTATAAAGAATTTACTCTTAAGAATTCATTATGAAGGATTTACCCTTAAGGACTCATTACGAAGAATTTACCCATAAGGATTCATTATGAAGGATTTACTTTTAAGGATTCAATACGAAGGATTTACCCTTAAGGATTCACTGCGAAGGATTTACCCTTAAGAATTCATTATACAGGATTTATTCTTAAGGATTCATTACGAAGGATTTATCCTTAAGGATTCATTATGAAGGATTTACTCTTAAGGATTCATTATGAATGATTTATATGAAAAATTTACTATGAAATGCATATTTCATAATAGTGCATTATATACTTTCTTATTATATACGTTATGTAGACATATACAGTTAAATCTCACTTGACGTAATGTTTTTATAATGTGATTTCTCTATTACGAAGAGCGAAAATTACAACAGTTTTTTGATAAAATGGTCTCTTTATAAAATTTTTATTTTTTATTTTGTTTGTTTATTTAATTTTTACAAGAACATTTCAAGAACTGAAATGACTATTATTTATCTATGACAACAAGCATTAGGTGTGCTAAATTTTTCTAGTTGACATTTATGAGGTAATAAAAATTCCAGCTATAACGAAATATCCCTAAAAGTGAGCAAATAATAAGCATTGGTCTTTTTTATCTAAATTTATAATTTTAGTATCTAAACCAGGGGTCGGCAACCTGTTTGTCCTTAAGGGCGCAATACTAAATTTTAAAATCACCTAGGGCGCATATTTTACAGATAATCAACAGGTATAAATAGGCATTAAAAACAGATGTTTTATAACTTTATTTTGTTGGTGGCATACATAATGATACATATAATTCAGTGTGAAACTTGGGTGTCCATATTTTCAGCTAATTTCTTATAATTGGGGATTGCAAAATGTTTATAGCTGAAATTATTTCTTTTTTATTTTTAAATTCTTCAAAAAGTGAATCAGCAGCTTCTAACATGGCTTCTTTCACTAATTCTCCATCTGTTAATGGTTTTTTATTCTTAGCTAGCAAATGCGATATTTTATATGACGCGATCGTTGCTGTTTTATATTGTTGCAGTGGTTTAGTAAAAAAACTTTGCTGGTTAGTTATTGAAGATTTAAAAGAAATAATTTTTTTTCTTCTAATTTCAGAGTTCATTGGATAGTCACTATGAAAATTGGTATGAACGGTCTTATAAATGTCGTTCAATATTACTTTTCTTGGGAATCGCAACA